>SAUA01000020.1:0-367120 GCA_004335185.1 Phoma sp. RAV-16-625
GGGGGGGGGGTGGGGGCAGGATGGTGGCAGCAGCAGAGGCGGTGATTGTGTTGATAGTGGTGGTGGTGTGGTAGTTGTAATGGGTGGTACTGGCAATAGTGGCAGTAGCAGTGGCAGGTGGTGGCAGTAGAGTGGTGGTGGTAGTAGTAGTAGTGGTGGTGGTGGTGGTAGTGGTAATGGTAGTGGTGGTAGGATAAGTAGTGGTAGTAGTAGTGGTGGTGGTGCGTGGTGATGCAGCAGCAGACTGACTAGTGGACAAGACAGTGGTCCTCCACGTGAAGGTGGGTGCAGTTGGTGGGCGGATCCAATGGGAACTATGTATGCTCAGTACGTTACTCCGTGGTCCGGGAGCTGTTCTCGCATGGTGCTTGTGTCATCATGCTGAAAAGACGACGCCCATTTGCACCTGACTGATGAATCAAGACGAGAGAGAACGACCAAGCGTCGCGGTGTCCAAGCGTCAAAGCCGCAGACTCCAGAGGAGATGGGCTTGGGCTAGTGACTGCCGCTGGCGGCAGGGGCGGGCTTGCGCTACGCGGATCCAATGACAGGCCCTGGGCAGCAGTCCGGCGCCCCTGATACCAGCGCTGGGGGTCGAGGACTGCAGGGAAGCCGGTCAAACGCTGACCATCCGGTTGCCAGCCAGCGAGCTTGGGCCGCTTGCTGGGCTGGAACAGGCCTGACGACGACTCCCAGGCTGACCGCTGGGCGTGAGTAATTGTCGAGCATCATGAAGCATGGATCATGGATCATGGATCATGGCGCATGGTTCATGGGTCAAGGATGGCACGGCCGGTTCCTTCCAGCGCGGCGGGAGCTCCTGTTAGCCTGCTAGGGCGACTGTCCATGGTTCCGAAAATCTCCCACAACTGCAGCTGCAGGGCGCACTCGAGGTGCGTAGGTAGCTAGGTATTCCAGCGGGAAAGGGAGTGCGAAGCGCTTTTGGCAGGTCAACCGCGACGGCTAGCTGCAGCCTGCAGCCTCCTCTGACCGCTGCTCTTGCGCAAGCGTCTCGTACGCCTTCCGCCTCCCGCCTTCCACTTCCACCCACCTTGCTGCACGCGGGTTTCCGCTCGACTGCCCAGGCAGCTGAAATCCTTTCGTGCTCGCTGGATCCGCTGTAGCCGTTGCGGCCGCAACGTTGCCGTCCTGCTACGGCCTCTGTCATCTGCTGAACGATCCACCTTGCGGGTACCTCAAACATTTTTCCCGCCAGCGCTGCATGCTTTCTCCAGTTTCACCCCGTTTCTCCCGCGGCCTTGACAAACGGGCAAGCAATCCTCGGGTGCCCTCGGTGCGCGGCTTGCTGGGAGTGTCGTCATCACTACTCGCGAGTGTTCCCTAGCACCCATGCACAAGGACGCAGCGCGCTGCGAGCAGTCACTTTTCCTCCCTCGTTGGCAGGAAGGAAGTAGTGGCGACGCGCAGTCGTATCGTATCATCGGCGCATCTGCACGGCTAGGATGTGACTTCGAGCAGCGGTGCAAGGTCCAACTCGCATCCATCACCGCCTTGGTTGTCACGTGGCGCTGAGCCATCTGGCTGTCGTTGGTAGCGGGGTGGTGGTCGTGGGGGTCGCCATCGTCGTCGTCGTTGTGGTCGTCGTCATTTTTAATTGTTGTCGTCGTCGTTGCTACTGCTGCTGTGGTGGTGGTGGCTGCCTCTTCCCCGGGAGCATGTCGAGGCTGAAGCCAGAAGTGCTACTCTACCACACCAGCGCAGCGACAGACTGCTTATATTCTTCCTGACGCCCTCCTAAAGGCCCTTTTGCGGACTCATCCGCTGGCTGAAAGGCCTCCAGGGTCCCGAGATGCAGCCGACGACAACAAACATCGTGGCGACGCTGTGGTGAGCAATCGAATAAGAATCGTCCGGAAAAGATTCCTGAGTGATGTGCCACACAAATGTCTAGGCCTTGCGCGCCACACGTCACCGCGCGCCAAGGGTTGCACGACAGTCCATCATCAGCAACAGCGTGCTTACAAGCGAATCACAAGGGGCGCTTCAACGGGGTCGATTATGTATTTGTGGTGTTGCGGCTTGAAAATCCGGGGCTCTGGTAGTTACCTATGTACACCGTTAAGTAGTGCGTACCCCATCCTTCGTCTAACTTCAAGTTGCACATCACAGGGATCACCTCCGCGGAGCGCTCATCGGTCAACACGGCTTGTATTGGAACACCATGCTGCAACTATCAATATTTGGAAAAACGCCCATGCTAATGGTCCCCTTGGATAAATTACATGAAACATAGAGCACCTGAAAATGCAGATCTAACCTCAATGCAGCGCTTCTCTTCTCTCTCTTTCTTCAACCTTGGTACCTAATGTGTACATGCCGCCATCATCAAGAAAACTCGACGCGGCTCCCGCCCGACCTAGCCTGTTTCGCCTGGGCTCTCTCGGCCCTTCTCCGTCTTCTGTTTGAGTCGTAGTTGCTGACATCCGTCTCTGTGCCATATACCTGAGTGCCGTGAGGGCTGCTCAGTATGCTAGCATCGGCCACTGGCATGGGAGGAGGCGGGGGAAGAGGTGTATGTGTTGACGGCCTTTGGGCTGAGCCTAAGTTTGGGGGCGGGCCTGGAGGCGGTGGAGGTATGTAAGGCTCTGGCATTTGGAGAGGCACTCCATGTTGTGATGTAGACGGCGGAGCCGCCTGTGCCATCTCCTGAGCTTGTGCAGCCTCAAGAGCTTCCGTCCTTCGCCAACGGTCTCCATCGAGCTGGCTCAACGAAGACATGCTTCCATTGCGGGTTCTGCGTTGTCGCTCTCGTCTCCTAGCATCTCGTTCTGCTGCCGCCTCTTCTTCGTTCAAGCGTCGGAGCGTAACATGTCGTCCATCGTTGTGCATCTTGACCTTGACAGATACCGGAGGGGAGACAACACTCTCATCTCGACTGCTTCTCCTTCTTGAAGGTGATCCGGAAGAGGCTGCGGCGGCAGCAGTTCCACCAGCAAGAGCTGCAGCACCTGCCGAGTTGCGATGGCGGCGATGAGAACGGCCACCAGGAGAAATGTAGGCCTCAGATCCGGAATCGGAGAGTACAGTGTTGTCAGCTGGACGTAGGACAGAGGGACCAGCAGACGAGGTTACGGGCGGTGGAGCAATGTTCGGCCTCGCTACAGATGGGGTCATGCCCGAGATTTCTGTCTCAGAGTAGATGGTCGACGGTGGCCCGTTGTGTCGGCGTGGAGGTGGCGCGCCGTCACCCGTGAATCTTCGTCGGTTACTGTTCGCTCGAGCCATCTTCTCCTCGTCCATGTCCTGTTGCCTCAATTCCTCAACTCGTGCGTCTTCCTTCCGGTTTCTCCGTTTGTTCCACATGTGCTTAAAGAACCCGATAGCTCCAAGGGTCATGATGCCATCTTTGACTCCATAGGACTCTTCTCTGAGTGGGCGGGAATCGTGGTGGTCGTTAAAGCTTGTTCGACTGTCGAACGAGTCAATGGAACCGCCACTTCTTGCCGGACGATGGGCAGCTCGCAGAGGGCTTGCACCCATGGCAGCAGCTTGAGCAGCTTCTCTTTCCTCTACACGGCGCCAGTCTTGATTCCTTACTGGTGAGTCAGGTGCCCTTCCTTCTTCAAGACGGCTCAGATCTGTCTGTGTGACTTCGGACTGAGGTAATGGTCGGCCATAACTAACATCGCTGCCAGTTGATGTCTCGGTATAAGCACGCTTGTCCTTCTTTTTTCCAAAAAGACTTTTGAAGGCAAAAATTCCTCCCGCAGCAGCCCCAGCACCGAGGAAGCGATCGCGCCATGTGGAACCTTTGCGCTTGTCGTTGTACTTCTCATCGCCCACGTAAGATTCGGTAAACTGCGACTCAGTGACCCGCGAACGGGAATCGGGGCGTGAGCTGAGTACTGTCGTCTCGTCACCGCGACGCCTACTGCGACTGCGACTGTGCGACCTGCCTCTCAGTGCAGCCAGTCCTGCACCTGCTGCACCCGCTGTCGCCAATGCTCCAAGACCGCGTCCGCCACGACTTCTACGGCTCCTCGTGCTTGCAGTGCGGTCGGTGATATAGGTAGTGTTGTCATCGAAACCCATTTCAGGCTGGTTCCTGTACGAGAGAACAAAGTACACAATCAAGAGCAGGAATGCCCAGACTGCAAATAGTATGAAGAGTACCTTGGGCGAGCCATACAGTGTCAGTCCAAGCGGGATCTGTGCAATGCCCAATAGCAGAACAACGCGACCTATCCATTGATGCAACTGTACATATTAGCCAAACGAGATAGCATCGTGCGATTGTGCTGAGACGTACTATGAGTTTCAGGGGAACCTTGAAGCGCTCCTTGCCTTTTTCTAGGCGGTGTATGATAGATCCTCCCAGGACTTGTACTACGACAAGACTGTACAAAGCTACACCAATACCGTGATGCGGATTCGTCAACGACCTCTCCAGGCCTACAGCTTGGAAGCCGAGTACAATGAGCGCAGTTGCAAGAAGCAATGTCATGATTTGGAGCCAGATGTGTACGCGTAGGGCAAGTCGTGGGTTTCGGTGGTAGAACCGTGCCATGAAGATTGCGCCAGGTACGACGAAGAGGAAGGTGATGGCGGCAAGGATACCGTGGGCGGTGATGAGAGGCTTGTAGCCGGCCATGTTGCGAAAACGATTGCCCATGCCTAGAGAGTCAGTAACGCATCTTCAGCTAGAGGCCTGCTGAGCTCACCATTGTAGCGCATGGTGTCGAAATTGATGCCCATCAGATTGGGCAGCAGGAAGGTATTGCGCTGCGAGTCCCATGTTCCGTCGCCGACATACATGGAGTCAGACGAATAGACACTGCTCCCAGGAGCCGAGAGCCCTTCGGTGGACATCTTGGTGGTGGCTCCTTGGTGTAGTGTACAGTAGGTTGAAGTGATGACGCAGACGTGGATGTGTAACTGGTGGAACACAACAGGACCAAAATGATGATTATGCAGGGACTTGAGCCAAACAATGCGCGATCATGAACTAATAAGAAACGTTGGAAACAGGAGGTCGTAACGTCGTAAAGGCCGTGAGCGTAGCGATGGGTCGTTTGCCTTGGGTCAGGCTGGTCTTTTGTCGATGCGAGGCGCTGGATTGGATGAATGAGCTCGTCCGGCTTTGCGGACAGCTCTATAGAGAACGTCAGTCGTGTCGCTGTCCTCTTGGTCTTCGCGAATGTGAGAAGTTACTGAGAAGTTCTCCTGCACGCACAAACGTAGTCGTGTCAGCTCAATAATGGAGAGGTTGGCACCGGTAGCTGCACTGCGTAACTAGCTTGGTGAGGAAGGACCCACCGAGTAAACACCCCACTTGGCCCAGCAACCGGCAGGTTGATTCGTCGCTAACGATAAAGAGGTGGCTGAACTGTGAACTCCCATCCAATCATGGCACGTCCATCTGTACATCCAGCTACGATGGTCCCTGCAACACTTCTTCCAAGTTTCGAGTTCTGGGGAGGGCGTGCGCTGGCAAGTGAGGCGGCACCAGATCTACGTCAGACCGCTTGCTCGACAACACCTCAGACATCATCGTGTTCGCGTAGATGCGAGACGTTATGATGAAATGAGGTGTGAGGTCTCGGTTGTTCTTATGGATTGCATGTTCGTTGTTGCTTGCACTCAAAGAAGGGTATATTGTTGCGCTTACTCAACCAGTCCACGTAACTGCTCGCCAGCACTTTCTATGTGGTACACAGGATTGTACAGAAATTATGCTTCATGATGCTCATATACGAGTCGGTATGTACTCCGTGATTTACCGCCGTGCGATTTGTCCTACACCTACGACAACACCTACAACAAGCAACACCGCATTGAAAGCCGCCATCATGTAAAATGGGCTTCCCGGTCCTGTGCTATCGAAGAGCGCACCCCCCAGTTTCGTCAACAACAATATCCCAAAGCCGCCAAGTAGGCTGTATGTCCCAGCTATTGAGCCCTTCATATCGTTGTATGATTTCGATTTCGACGGAGAGCTAGGTCTTGACGTGCTATAGCTTTGATTCTGGGGCAGCAGCGGTTCCTCCTCTTGGACAGGCGTAATGGGCGCACTGGTAGGTGGTGTTGCACCTGCCGAGGGGTGGTAACTCGGTGTTGTCGAGTCAATCGCAGAACCATGCACGCTGGGCTCGTCGTTGTTGATGCCGCGCCCAAGGAGTGCGAGGGAGCATACAATGGCGCCGATCTGGCTGATGCCAAGCAATGCGACGATGATGAAGATGGCGCCTGTGCCATCTTCGCTCTTGTAGTCTGGGCTGGCGAGTGAGCCGAACATGGCGTATCCTGCAATGCCTGAAGCTGCTGCGAGGAGCAGAGGAAGGTTGTATTTTGGGTACTTGCCGGAGAGGTAGCCAAAGACTGGGGCGCAGAGAAGGGCGATGAGCTGGCTGATCCCCGTGAGCATGGCGGCAAGTTTGTAAGCCTGTGGGCAGGCATGTTTTATGTCGGAGGGGTTCGAGGGGTCGACAGCGCACTCGCCGGTGCGGAGGAAGTAGTGGTTCGTGAAGAGTGGGATGAAGAGTGAGATGGCTACAGATGATGCACGTGCGACAAACCCTCCAACGTAGCCCAGACCTATGAGGGGTGACGTGAAGCCCAGACGGACGCTCTCGAGAAAGAGAAAGGGATACGATAGGACAAGGTCGCGTGCGTGGTATGTCTCGGCACTCTTAGGTTTGTCCTTGCCAGTAAGACGTCGCCATCCTTTCTCCTCTTCGCCAGGCAACTGGCGCAGGCCGAAGAAGCAGCCGATGGCGACGAGAATGGCGATAGCGCCCACGACGTAGAAGGCGGCCGCCACAGCAGCGGCAGGGCTTTCGCCAGCCTGCTGGAAGCGCGTAGGTAGCGGCAAGAATATCAAGAGGGCCACTAGGGCACCACAGCCGGTGAACATACCAACCAATCCTGCCAGCTGCGACGTAGATGCGCCCGTGTTCTTCTTCGCTGGGACATCTGCACTCGGTTCTTGAGAATTGGAGCGAAAGCGGTCGGGAGTAATCGTAAGCTCCGAAGAGATAGAAGCCGCGACAGCGTGCCGGCTACCATTGGCGATGCGCCTCAGCGTAGGGCTCCTGGGATCCGGTTTGACCTCCCTGACAACCGTCATACTCGGCAGAATCGCAGTGACCATGGTCGCCCTACAAATGTCAGCCGTCTGAACCCCTCAATGCTAGGACAAGACCCACGTTGCGCTCCCTCCCAGACTAAATAGTACTCTCGCCAGTAGCAGCTGCGGATAGACGTTGCTCGCCTGGACCAACACCCACAGGCTCACACCCACAACCACATACCCCGTCACCGCAACAGCCCTGACTCCCACTCTGTCGCTCAGCAGCCCCCAGATGGGACACGCGACCAGCGCAACCAGCTCATCCACGAACCCCAGTGTGCCTACCGCCCCGCCAACATTTTTGCTCTGCCCGATGCGCTGAGTGATGACGAAGCTGATGCTGCTGTTCAGGAACACAAGAAAGGCAATGCTGAAGAGCGCGACGCCGAATAGGTAGGATGCTATTTGCGTACGTGTCGCGGTGAAGTTTAGGCCAAGCATCGTTGTGGAAAGCTCGGTGGGAGCCGACGTAGTTATCGAGGGAGCATTGAGTGTGAGGGTTGATGGTTGATGGTTGGGCTGCCCTTGATTACCGCGGAACGGGACGTCATTTAGCAAACACGCGCTAGCCACGCCCTGAGTGAGCGTGCACGCGAGTCATTTGCCCATGATCTTTCTTCGTGCGACCCTTGTTTTCGGCATGCCTGTCGATCAACATGTTGGTCTGATGTTGAAATCATGTAAAAACTGTCGCGATATCAAGGTGGATCGATTGCGCTATCTAAGTGCTGCCAACAGTCCATAATGTTCAAGAATCAAGGGGGTTCGACTATCATGTATAGGAACCTTGGGCAATCAGCCACCCTTGTCGATACTGATCAAACGCCGGATAATATCTATCTTAGTCGCCAGAAACCCATCCCAGTCGGCTGTGAAGCCTTTGCGCGTTTATATCCCATAACTCCAACCATAACTCCATGCCATAATGTTCCTTAAAAACAATCCGACCAGATAGCCACATCTACTAGTTGTATCCGTCCCTGCCAGCCGTGGCCACGACGGTCACTGAGTAGACTTTCGATGGGTCACTATCGGTAATAGCCCGCATTGCCGGCAGAGGTCGAGGTATTGGGGTCATAGGTCGGGCCCGAGGGCTTGTGGACAACGACTGTCGCCTGTGGCCGGCCGCCATAGCTGCGTGAAGACTGCGCCGACTGTGCATAGTTGCTGGACGCGGTGGCTGTTATCTGTTAGATTGGTGACATAGTGAATGTCAATGTAACATACTGGAACTGGTCGACGGCCTCGGCGCGTAGGCCGTTTTGCTTTGGTAGTAAGCTCCGTAAGAGGAAGACATGGTTGGTCGTTGTTGAGTTTCTCGAAGGCGTTCAAGGGTAGTATTGGTTCGTTGGCTCGACCTTGGTCGAGAAAGATTTGTTGACTGAATGAAGCAGGCGGTAGCAATGACTGGTGTATGAGTGTAATAGACTGATGTGTGTGTGTAGAGATAGAAATAAGAGAAAAAGCTACCTACATTTTATATAGGCAGACACCTGAGGCCGTCAACTGCGCAGCATGCTGTTGACTCTTTGCCACGGAGTTCTCCTACGAGTCCACCATGTCTGCCTGAAATTGCAGTCACGTCGACGAATAACTTGCAAGCTTGGAAGTCATTGACCGTGGCAGTGTAGTACACTTTCCGCCGAATCCGAATCAATCTCACAGAGAGAAAGGGCGGAGCGCGCGCTAGGCCAGTCCAAATGCCTGGAACTAGCGAATATCCAAGAAGATAGAAGAGTCATAGTGATCGTTCAAGGTGCTAGAAGAAATCACTGCTGGGGCACTAGAACAGTCAGAGAAACGCGTTCGGCGCGCTGCTTCACGCGAATATGACTGTGATGTGCTGCAGGCCCACGTACCTGCAGCACAGCAGTGGCGAAATGCAAGCCATTGATACTCGGCGGAGCCAGGCTGAAGCGTGCAAAATGCGCAATTGACAATGAAGGTGTCGACTCCAGGTGACCGGCCTAGCGTGGGGGCCTGTGTTGCCTGATGCCAAGTGAAATACGAGCAGGAACCTTGCCCGGTCATAGAAACAACAAGAAGAGAAAGAAAGCTGACGGATCTATGGAGGGCTGAGAGGAACAAAGAGAAGGACCAGGTAGCATGGCGGTGTTGTAGCAGGCAGAGGGTTGAAAGAAGAGGCGGTGCAGGTTATGGTGGGGTTCAGGTAAGCAGGTGCCTTGTCAGGCGCTCCGCGAGTCTGCCCCACTTGCTTGTCGGGAGCTCGACTGGGGACAATCATGGATTTGTTTTATCCTGACGTATATCATGGAGCTGCGTTGGTTGCGCGTTCATATTCTAGGGGGGTTGGTCGTAATGGTCGCTGCGACTAGTGGTGTGCTTGCCAAGAGTAGATGACGCGTGAGATGACAGGCTGCCTTTGTCCACCATACCGACGCGCTTTCGGATTTCACGACAGATCACAAAAGCATATAGAAGACATCCAGAGACCAACCTGCTCCACGCCTGTTGTACCAGATCTTTCAATGAATCACTTTACGTCTACCTAGGTTGACAAATTGCTTACGAATTAAGATGCCGTTAAAAGACAGCCACCCTTCCATGTTCATCGTTTAGGATAGATCAGACCCGCCGCTGTATTGATAGTCCATTCCGAGACAGCGCCTCCAGCATTTTCGAACGTGTAGCATCGCCTGCTGAATAGCGAGACGCTCAGAAGCATCATGTTTTCGAGCTTCCACCTCCGCCTCGTCCGCCACGGCCTGATGCATCATCCCCATCACCAAGCTTGCGGCCACTGCCATACATGGACTCTCGGAGCGAGCTGAGTAGGCCAGTCCGTCCGCCTGAAGCTCCTCCGCGGCCACGTGCAATGGGAAACCCACGACCACGACCACGACCACGGCCACGATCTGATGTTGACGAGAGATTACCCGGCCCTGCGCCTGGCGCTTGTCCACGGCCGCCAAGACCGTGATCGTGGAGAGAAAACCCGCTATACCCACCGTGCGCTGCTTGGACTGTGGGAGGGCCAGAGGCGTACCCTGAGGTAGTGGGGAAACTATAGTTGTCCACGACCGCATGGTGATTGAAGCTGAATGGATTTGGATTCAATCCAGAAAACGACGAGTATTGACTTGAGGGCGGATATGAGACAGGATCCTGAGAACTTTCAGCACGTGCTCCCTCGACCCGCGCTTTCTTCGACTGCGATTTGTCATCCTCTCTTGGGAGATCCGGGAGTGCAACAGTTGCACCATAGTTGAGCAGATGCTGGTGTAGTTCGGGTAGTGCTGCACCGTAGCCGGTCTCAATAGTTGAAGCATGGAAGTCGATAAGGAAACTTGGGTTCTTGGCAGGCGGAAGGCTAGATGATGACTTCTTGCTCCAGTCGATGACGGTACGCAAGATGTAATCTGCATTGGATTGGAAGTGCTGCTTTACGACATCTCCCCAGATGTCCGAGGGGATCTCTAGCCAGCTAAGCATCGCCAGACGTACAGTCAACTCGCGAAGCTTTCGATTGTAGGTCTCAGAGGCACTATTGTTATTGCCGATGCCATAGCTGCGTTCGCGTCCCGGCTCGTTGTACCATGGTTGTTCACAGAAGACCATGGCTTGAAGAGAGACAAGGACCTGGAGGAGCGTTGACTGTCCGGGTTTCCAAGGCTCCCCTGACCAGGTACCTAGAAGTGACAGGCATACCTTGCCATCAGGGTACAGGTTCGGATTAATGCTAGCCGTTCCACCTCCAGTTCCCTTGAAGGAGACAGTCGGCGGTACGTTTGGATACTCCGCAGGACAGTAGAAGTCGAACTCGAATAGGCCATTCTCATATGGAGTGTCTCCAGGACCGACGATGATGCATTTCATCACATCGAGTCTGGACTCTCCGTGTCGGACGAAGACGCCCGGAGGTAAACTGGTTCTCAAAATATCGATCTCCGAGATCAAACGTTTGAAGCGACCAGGGGCCGAGCGGAACTGCGCTTTTGCCTTCGTTGCAAACTTATGTGTGGCGCATATGCGATCATCATCTACATCGCTGATAGCCGCTACTCTTTCCGTGGAGACGATCGGCGCATCGGTATTGCAAACTTCCAGTTTTGGTGCCAAGTAGTATGCTGACGAGAGACTTTTCCATAATGTCGAGATCTTCCGACATAGAGAGAGCAGCTCCTGGTCGCCTCCAGCACTGGAAACCGTCTTGTGATGCCCAGCGTTCTTCAGCAGCAAATCGCTGAGCGTGCTCAGATCGCGCAAACTGTCAGCAAGGGCTGGCGCCAATTTCGTCGATGTGGCTTGAGCACGGCCGAACGATCGCGTGAGTAGGTTGTACGATTCAGCTTCTCGTGGCTTTCCCATGGAGAATGTCAAGGTTCCCGTAATGTGGTGCATACCAATGGTTTGAACAAAGTCTAAAAGTGCAATATAAGCTGGCTTTCGGACGAAAGCATCGTCCAGGGAGTCGTTACGCAACAGTTCGGTACAATAGTCTAGAGTTTTACTCTCCAAGAGCAGTATTGTGACAATCGCTGGCGGCTTCAAGTCGAAGGGATGGCTTCGATCAAGAGACGGCAATAGTTGGTGAAGAAGACCCAGTACTGTTTCGCCTAGCTTGTCAAGAGTCTGTTGAGCAGTGAGCGTTTGCGATCCATTGTTGAAAAATCTTCTGCCAAGTCCTGTTGTTCTGAAAATGGTGCTCTTCAGCTTTGAGGCGTTCCAATGAATCTTCGAGAGGTCGTCGTCGTCAACGTCAGATCCGATATCGTCAAGACCCATGGACGGCATGTAGCCGGAGTAACCTTCACTACCGCCATAGCCAATACCACTTTGCTGAGTGAGTTTGGCTTTCCCCTTGCCTTTCCCTTCTGGTTTTGGTAGAGGTAGAGGTAGAGGTTTAGATTCTGCTTTAATCAAATCGGCCTCAAGCGCAGCCTTGGCCTTTGTCTTACAGTAGAAGTTGTCGAAGCCACAAAGTAAAAGCCATATCAAGACCAGACGGCCATCTCCGCAACACCAGGATACCGACTTGCTCCCGGAGACAGCTGTAGACCGCTTTGGATTAGGCGTTGAGCATGCGATGCAGGAACTTTTCGAACAAGCCTTGCATGTGAGCCGCGATGAGAGTGTAACTTTCCCTTTGTACCAGTCGTTGAACATATTGATCACATCTGACCCGTATTTAAAGTAACGTTCGTCGCACCCAGAACACTTGCTCGCCCTCAGGTAGCTTACGAATGCCGAAAAGGTCCTGAAGTCTTTCCCAGCAAAGATTTCTGTCTTGTCTATCACGGCACCGGTGCCATCAGCAACCATTTGACGTGAAGACGCAGACGAAGCCGATACACCTCGAAGGTATGAAGATGTTTGTTCAGCAGACTGGTTTTTATAGTCATTGAACTGCCTGCTTTCAGCAAACTCAAAGTCCGCGTCGTTATCAGCTTGCTGCTTTGAGGCGGCTGCGATTGCTTCCGCATGTCCGCCCAGATTTCCGTTCAACTTGGCGGACAGCTTCAAGGCGAGCTGGAAATCGGCATCTTCATCTGTAGAAGCTTGGGCCGAGCGCGACTGACCATGGTGATTGTGATTCTGCATGTCGCCCATCATGTGGTGTTGAAATGGTTATGAGTCGCACAAACGGCAGGTGAGTGTAAGCCTTATCCCGGAAGGTGAGGTAGACGGTTGGTGAAGTCCAGGAATTTCTTTGTCTTCAAACAATCTCGAGCAAGGCTGCTTTCACTTCGAGTTGTGCCGCGGTCCTGTTGTAGTACGTGCGCAAGGCTGGGAGGCTTCACTGCACACAAGGTGGGTGAGATGTGCACAAGAAGACTTTTGGATTTTACGAATAAAGTAACATTTTTGTGCAGTGGCGGCGAACCATGGAACTGAAAACGCATAAGCAATTCCAATTGGTAGGCATCAGCCAAGGTTTTGAGGCTGAACCATGGGGCAAGTGCATTGCAGCTCACGTGTTCTCCTATACGTGTGTGATGATTGGAGAGGAAATATGAAACGATTTCAAAACGAAAATCACAGAGTCACCAACTTTGAGAAAAGTGACCATTATGGCTAGGCGGCAAACGAACTTACGGAGACGAACTTACGGAGAACCACCTATCAATTACCACGGGTTATCGAAACTCTGAAGCTGAGTAAAAGCAATGCATTCGGTGCTTGATCTCATGGACAATCTGTCATTTCGAAGCGCAGACATCGAAGACAGCCAAAACAATCTACTTGTTCAGCACGCAAGATTGGCGACAAACAAAACAACTTATCCAAACTCAACACCCGGCCTTGCCCTCCTCTTCTCCTTCCCGCACCCCATACAGCACTTTCCGCCAAATCCCATCCAACACACCCTCGTTCTCCCCCACCACTCTGTCAGGCTCAGGAGCCCCATATAACACCTTCTGCAGCACCCCAACCTCCACGTCTTCAACCCGCCCACCATCCCCGTACGTCAAACCATACGTCGTACCAACTTGTGGCCTCAGCACCCTCGGCCGCGAATATGGCCAGGGCTTGAACTCCTCAGTAGCCGTCTCTGGACCGCTTTGGCGGACTTCAGTAGCGTGGTAGAGACTGGAAGTAGTCGAGCTGGTCTGTAGCTCTAGACTCGCTTCGACACTGCTGCTTGGATCCGCGTCCGCACTCCCTGCCAGAGACATCGGCAACGCGCACGACAGCAGCAGCGGATGCGTAGCGCCCGGATCGAACGCTGAGAATGTAGCCATATACGCCACCGTGCCATCGTCGTCTCCATCCTTGTATTTCGATGCAGTCTTGAGGCGCGCAAGAGGCAGTGCGGGCTCCCAGTCCGCGGCTCGCTGCTTCCAGGCGTCGATGTTGAGGGGGTTGGAGAATACAGCGTGTTGTGTGCGTGTCACAGGTAGGGATATGGTGTGGGCGCGGAGGCGTTTGAGGAGTGGGATTGTAGGATTGGACATGGTGAATGTGTGGGTCCTGGAAACGAGTCTGAGAGGGTTAAGATGTGCGTGAAAATGCATAGTTGAGCGTTGTGAGGGGATGATATTTATGTAAAGGGTATGCAGATTATATACGCTTCACCAACAGACTAAAACTCCTTTCACTGTCTGTGATGGTACGGAGAAGCGACAGTGCCACGCCAACTGCTAGCATCTGCATTTCACTTGTAGATCGGGTCGATAAAGCGAGCGCCTGGTAGACAGAGCCATTCTCAGAGATCGCATGATAGTGAATGAATGGTTCAGTCAACAATTGCATTTTCCGAGAGAGATTTGTTGACGCCTGGGCTGAGCCATGGTTGAGAGTGGCCGTGTACCAAGCAGCACAACTCACGAACCAGAAGGCAACAGCAAGGTATAATGTACGTCAATATGGGTATTGTGAACTATTGAATTATGAACATCGGTGGAAAGAAAAGAGTGGTCAAAAAAGAAGACGCTACGTGTGTTCGAGTACTACAAGAATTACAAGTTAAAGATGTGCGGGAATGAGAGTACATGATGGGGTATCCAACTCTTTCGTGAAACGAGAAAATGATAATGCCTAAGCGCGATGCGACGCTAAAGAAGTAAGAAGGAAATGTCTTTCTATACAAGTGTGATAACAATATAGTCATCAACCAGGTCTTCCATACTCTGGGGGGCCGAGCCAAAAGTAATTAGTCGTCAACGTACATGGGCGGTACCCACTCCTGTCCCGGAAAACTAGTAGCTCGCATGACAGGCTCTTCATCTTCCAGCGCAGGCAACTCAAACACAGGGCGGCTATTACCGCCTTGCAGACCCCTTCGTTCCCAGCCAGGCGTGCCACCGTTGTGGCTACCACGGACGCTTCGGAGACTGCCAACTCGCCCTCCACCGGAGACGCTGCGCTCGAGTTCTCGTGCCCTAGCACGGGCGGCGTCACGTTCTTGTTGTTCTCGCTGACGTTGTGCAGCCTGCATTTGTGAGCGCTGGATACGCTCCATGTGGGCATGCTCCTCTTGTTGGAGCATTTGACGGCGGAGCGATTCCGCACCCATATCAGGGGCTGTGCGTTGAGGTGATGCAGCCATAGAGGCAGGTTGAGGATGCTGCATGAGCCCGAGAGAAGCTTGACGTGGCCGCCCATCTTGTTGTCGGCCTCGATCGTTTGGTGCCGTCACGATGTTAGGCGGTCGCGGGCGGTCTGGATTGCCCTTCTCCATACCTTCATTGGGCACGCCTGGGCCATCGTACGATGGTGGTGCATCGTCGGTAGCATCTTCGTCATACTGGGATTGCGGTTCAGGTGCAAGGTGGTTCCCGTTTGGTGCATGTGGCTCGTATCGCCGTCGGTCGACATCACCATGATGGCTTGGAGTGTGAGGCTCAGTCAGAGGTGACTGTACAGGTCCTACTGGGCTAGGTAACGAGCGAAGAGGCCACCCAGCGCCTTCTTGAGGGCGAGGAGGTGTCGCCTGTGGACTACGTGAAGGTCGTTCGAGTGGTGCTGAATGTGGCGTAGAATATGGTTGTGGTGAGGTACGTGGCAACACCTCCCTAAAGCCTCCGCCGTGCTCTTGGGCATGTTGGAGAGGCGGCAAGAACGGAGAAGAGTGCTTATCAGGCGATACGCGCGGGGAAGGCGAAGAAGCGTGCCTGTCTGCCTGCGCCTGTTGCTGAGACGCAAATTGCTGCTGGAAAAATTGCTTCTGACGAGCTCGAACAATGTCCTGTTCGGTGGTGCCAGCAGGAAAGTTCATGTGCCACGGTCGATCTTGCTGCTGCTGATGTACCTCAGATATACTAGGCATCCTAGGTTTTTGTGGCCTCTGGTCGGCCGCAGGTCCAGCCGCAGGAGGTTCAGGAGTAGGCCCAGAAATGGGCGAGACTACCGACACGGTACTAGCATCTGAATGGTGTCGCGCGTTCGGTGGCATCGGAGACTGCGCAGATATTTGAGGTGAGATAGGCTGCATCTGAGGGTCTGACTCTTGTCGGCCAGGATAGCTGTGCGATGTCGTAAAAGCGTGATTTTCCCTGTCAAGGGGAGACACGAAGACACCTTGGACAGGGCCGTATGCCCCCGGGATCGGAGGTGTTTCGTACTGAGGCTCAGCCATAGATGAGCTCACATGACGTTGCGCGGCTGGTGAGGTAGGGGGTGAAGCTTGGCTCATAAGGGGTCCAGAAACACTTCCATCGTTCTGCTGTTGAGCGAGCTGAGCCTGTTGCTGAAGGTGGAATTGCCGAAGTCGATGCTGCTGTTGCCACCGGTGTTGTGCCAGCTCATGTTCAGCTTGCCTCGTACGTTCCTCCCTTGTCATAGCTGGCTGCTCCTGGTTCGGCGATGTTTGTTGATATTGATCGGCTGGTTGGATGTTCGTCCGTTGCGACGGACTGAGTTGTTGCAGCTGGTCGTAGTGAATTTGAGATCGTCCGAAGGCTTCTGGATTGCGTAAGGGATGATGCACCTGCTGCTGCATGCGCTGCCTTTCTTTGTGGGTTGCTTCATAAGCTCCTTGTTCTTGCTCGAAGCTATATTCCTGTCGTTGCTGTGGTACTTGCTGGCGTGCAGCCTGCGAAGTCTCATACACTCCATCCCTTGCCGTGGACTGTTGTCGCATCTGCTGCTGTACTTGTTGGTGTGAAAATGCAGATGCGCCATACGCTCCCTGTTCTACTGGAGAACGTGGTAGATCTGCACGTAGTCGCTGCTCCGCTTCGAACTGTTGCTGTCTCAACTGCTGCTGAGCCCGCTGGTGCTCATCCAATGATGTCCTATATGCGCCTTGCTCTGGCTGAGTCTTCTCGGGGTAGTAGTATCCATTCGAAGGCAGCCTTGACAGTGACTGTCGCGTTGGTTGTTGAGGTTGTTCGTTCGAATGTGAGACAGCACCTATCGACGTAGGGGGTTCATAGACCGGTCGTGGCGGTGGGCCAGCCGCTTGCCTTGCTTGGTGTTCTTCAGCTATCTGCTTCGTCTTCAGATACGCAGAGCCTTCGTCCAATCGCGTGAATGGTCTTTGCTGTTGCTGTGGGTATGTTTGCTGCACATGTGACTGCATTCGCGACTGCGCAGATTGGTGAGGTGGTAGGCTTTGCTGTGGTGGCATGCCCGGCAAGATCTGCGGTTGCATGTGCGCCGGTCCATGGGGAGGCGCGAACCGTGGATCCACAGGTTGTGCTGCATATCCGGCTGTAGTTAGTCCTTGGTTGGGGGCATAAGGTATAGCAGGCTGCTGAGGGGCAATGTTGTGCGTATGCGGTGGGGGCCATTGCTGAACTGGTGGAGACTGCAAGATGGGTTGGCTAGTGTGCCGTTGAGCCTTCTGTGCCTTCTTCTCATCTCTCGATAGCTTGAACTTTCCCTGTAGCTCCGCTGCTGCATTGCTCTTGCCAAAGAGACCAGTGAATGCCGAGAACCTTTTTTTCTTTCCTGCGTCCGGTATGGTACCAGTGGAAGCACGATAATTCTGTGACTGTGTACCTTGTGGGGGCGCTAGTTGCTGCTGCGGCTGCGGAGGGACACTCTGATATTGAGCAGGTATTGCAGGCATTGTGAGATCTTGTCGAGATTGTGCTGGCTGCACTTGCGTTGATCCGTGACTGACATGGCTGTTATGTGAGTCCGCACCATGACTAAGAGGCTGTTGCGGAGCTGCGATAACACCAGATTGTCCTACGGGAGCTGATGCGGTCTGATCCTGCGACATACCACTGACTGCGGACACAAATGATTCCGCTCTGCTGGCATCGGTTGGTGGAGCACCAGGGGACAAATTTGAGGATGCTGGAGGTGCGTTTGGAGCATGTGGGGCATTTGGCGACGGTCTACCAACGATAACTTTGATGGCATCCGCTAATCTAGGTTTGATCGATGGCTTTTCTGAGGGTTGAATCGCTTGCTGATTTGGGCTCGATTGTTGCATATTGAGAGCCTGACTTTCTGGATCGCGGGGTCTTGGGTGTTTCGCCTGAGACTGCATCATCTGTTGCCGGTACTCAAACTCATTCCTTGGTCCCGCAAGAGCTCCTGTGGGAGGCAATCCGGGTGATGGGCCTGCAACGCGAGGGTCTTGACTAGGCATTGACTGGAACTGTAAAGGAGCGGAAACACTTCGAGGAGCTTGCTCCCCACTCATGCGAGGGTTCTGTGCATGTCGATCCTGGTGATGGCCGCCTGATGGTAGTTGTTCGTTGGGGAGAGGTCTCTCCGCTGGGTTCGATGGCAGTGTTCTTTGTGGTGGTACGAGGTCCGGTACTTTCTGTGCAGGAGCTTTCTCACCCTCGTCATCCTCATGACCTCGGGGAACGAAGCGTGTTGGCTGGCGGACAACCTTTGTAGGAGCGGGTTGTCGCACCGGTTGCTGTACATGCTGGACCAGGGACTGCGAGGGCACCTCACCAGGCGGCCAATGTGTGTCTTGGACCGGCGCGAGGTTTGAATAGATAGCGCCTGAAGGAGCTGGCCGATATTGCTGTGACCTTCGTTTCGATTGAGGTGGGATTGGCGGTGTAGTCAAGGCGCCTGCATGGGGCTGGTTGATCTGATCTTGAGGCCTTCCGTCATCGTCCTGAGACCCAGAGATGAAGCTCATAGGCCTCTCGAAGCTGTATCTTCTAGCACGCGAGTCCGGTGTATCTGGCACGGTTGTCACAGAAGAGGATTCAGTTGTTGTTCGCGCCAGCTGTGCGGAAGCGATGTTCGGCATGGAATCAACGCGCAGCGGTTGGCCATTCTCATCGCGTACATCTTTAACCACACCATTGTGATCAGCATACAAATCATACTCCTCATGTCTGGTTGTTGGCGTCTGCTCGTCTCTGGCTGATGTAGGTTCCTCCGGGATCTGCACTTCGGCGAGATTGCTCGTTCTGGCGTTGGAAAAGTCCCGCTGCATCCTGTGTATCGTCGAAGGCGTTGACCTCCCGGCGTTGCTTGATGCAGGTGATATTGCGGTGCTTGAGACGGCCGAGGATATCATCGACAGTAAAGACTTTGAGCGCTCAGGCACGGTCATATTAGATGCGGAGACTGGTTGATTTTGCGCTTGATGAATTGTATCAGACGATGATTGTCCACTGAAGTATCCACTAGGCGCGGCATAAGATGTGTTGTGGTTTGGGTTCCCAGCCTGGTCAGCCTGCTGTCCATGGTGAGCGTTCCTTGGCACCTGAGCCACGGGGGTGACCAGGTCGCTATCGTCCCTCATCTCGACGGCTGCATCCGGTTCGGAGATCACATCTGCAGCGTTACTATCTTGGTCCCATGAGGCAAGAGACGAATTGGATGCAGCATATTCTTCGACGGCGTGGACAACCTGCAACTGAGATGCTGAGATCTGCCGCGTCGCGGTTGGCATCGCTGCGTCAGCTCGCTCGGCTCGTTGTGGGGTCAATGCGCCAGTCGATACCTCAGGCTTCCCTACTGGTACCTGGAGCAAATCATCGCTGGAACTTGTCGAACTTCCGGTATATTCTTTGTAGGCTGCAACTGGCTCAGGGGTCGCAACAGTCGCGTACAGGCTTGCTGGTTGCCTTACTTTTGGGATTGTCAGCTCGCTTGACCCCTGCACTTCTTCCTGCGCCGTCCCGAATCTTTCAACACGAGGTCGTTCCGCAATGTCTTCGTTTTGATCTGACCGCCATGCTCTGGGTTGGACAGGCTCAAGATCGAACCCGACACCAGCGGTGTAAAATCTCTCGACACTGGGGCGTGCGCGTTTCTCGATGAAATCGTCTTCGTGAATGTGTTCGTTATCTCTATTTGAAGATGTGGCGGCGTAAAATGATGAACGTGGCGATACAGGTGACACATCATCGGCGCCGACTACTTTGCTCTCGAGCGCCGACTGCATGTCAAGTGCTTGGATGGACGCTATCTCAACTGCAGGGACGTTCATGACGTCGTTGGTAGGGGAGACGTCGCCAACACCAATAATCTTAGCGTCGTAGCTTGTTTGGTCGACGTGTTTGTCTCCAGAAATCGTGTGTAAGAGGTCGGCCTCAAGCTGAGACGTCTTTGGCAGCGTATCGTTCTCATCGGAGGTATCGTTAGCAACGATGGTCCTAGCATTGTATTTTGGTTGCTCGACCTGACTGTCTTTATCGGACGTGTGCGAAGAGTTGCATTGCTGTAAATCTTTCGCAATCAGTGCGCTGTTTTCTTCATCGGACACATCGCCAGCGCCAATCGTTTCAGTCTCCCAATGTGGCCGTTGCGCATGTGCATCAACGGCATGGTCAAATAGCCCAGTTTCATCATCAGAGACTTCCTGCAAAGATGCTCTTGATGAGCGGAGCAGAGGACTAACTTCACCCGAGAATTGCATCGCGAAGTCTTCTGGGAGGGGTGCCACATTCAGTTGTTCGACCTGTTTCTTGTCGTCCTTGGTCCTATTGACTGTGCTGAGTAGTGTTCCCGGCCATGAAATGGGGTACTCGTGGGGTAATGGCTTTGCCGGCGACTCGTAGGTCGCTGCGCCTGGTATGTTTCCGTCGTCTAGATCTTTGCTTGAGTCTAGCGATCCAGTGTCTTTCGATTCGTCGTACTGCTCAGAAAGCTGAACTAGGTCTGCAGGTGCTAACGCACCGTCAGTATACACTGGCAGCACCGGCTCATGACTCCCCTCGTCTCCAACTTGTGCCAGTATACGCTTTGAGAGAACTGGAGAAGTATCGCCCATCCAGAGGCCTTTTGTGATTGGCGAGCCGTGTCTGGTCCGAGATGAGCTGGTCTTATCGCCTGTATCGTCGTTCCAGGGCGTACGTGGCGAAGCATTGACGGAATGTGGCTGGTGTGTATCAGGTACATCAAATCTGGTGATGATTGGACTGGCCCCTACACTTCGGGAGATATGGGCTGGCGATGTGGCATGTCGTATCGTAGACTGAAGTAGTAAGCTTGCATTTCCCCAACTCCGGCTCCGTCTGCTCCGTCGCCCATTGTCAATGTCAATGGGTATAGGAGGTACCGGCGGCACAGTATCGTCCTGAATCTCGGTCTCCGACACAAAGCTTGTTCTTGTTGGCGAAGCTTGGATCCCTGTACGACCTCGTTCGTACGACGGAAAGAGGGGAGTCAATCGATCGGTCGAACCTCGGTATGCGGGGTGCATACCTAGGTCTGGTGCGTGGTACGAGTGTGGACGGCTTTGGAAAGCTTTAGGTATATCTGGTACATTGGGAGCCGTAGTCAACGGAGTAGTTGAAACCAGTGATGCAGTGCTTGGGAAAGGCACACTGACCGATCTCGGTCGAGACTTGGAGCGACGAAATGGCGACGAGAAGCGTCGACGTCTCTTAGACTCGTCAAGGCCTTCGGCAGTCGTGATCGCGCTCGGCTCGAGCTCTTTGGAGGCTTCGCGAGAATGCGCCGAGTCCTACATCACGCATCAATCAGCACTTAAACCATGGGCAGAACGTGGTGTTGTAGGAACTAGAGGTTAACATTTCAATCATTATGACTACTCGGAAAAAGAAAGCGATACGCCATCCCGATAAGGTTGGATACATCGTATGCTCAGAACAGATTCAAAATGTCGAAAACACCCAAATTAAAGAGTTTGCATCCAACTTCACCCAGCTACATATCGCGATCCTTTTATTGGGTAGTAAGAAGAAATTTGCGCCGTCATGTCAAATCATTGCCGGGAGGGAAGGTGGACAGGAAGAAAATCATTTGTCTACCTTGTCGCGATTGAAGCGGCTCTTGCCCTTGGCAAACAAGCCCTTTGCACTCGTCATGCCTTTTCCGCTCAAGACACCGGCAGTGTGAAGCAAGTCTTTGCCTTTGGCTTGCATCTGTTGGGTCTGTATCGAGTGGCTTGCGGTCCGACCTAGGAAGCCTGAGGAGGTCTTTGAGGGTCCTGCAGTTGGAGAGTTCGACGAGGCTGGCACTTGTGCAGCTGCCGAATTGTACTGCTCGTAGTATGCACCAACCGAGGGCTGGTTGTTGCTCGAACCAGTGAACTTGCCTAGCATAGCTAGGGAGCCTGTGTGCTTGTGACGGAACGTCCCTGACTGAGGCCTAGGCTGAGGGAAGGGTGGTTGTGCACTTTGCGTTGCAAGGCTTGGATCAGCCTCGAAAGTCGCGGTAATCCAGTCACTAAGACCATGATCAGTGGTAGCCCATTGGTCACGAGTCTTATTGTAGGTGGCGATACGCTCCGCGGCCGACCCAATCGTTGCAATTTCTCGAGCACCCAAGGGCTTGTCCGACGTGGAGGACTTTGGAGATGCAGGTGATTTGATTTCAGCTTCATGGACTGTGGAGGACTCGGGTGCCTCTATGGATCCAGTCAACGCTGTGTGAGCAGAGACTGCCGGATTCGTGTCTTGCTGCTCCGTGAGTTGTAATGGTGGTGATCCTGCTCCGATCTCCTTTGGCGGCTGAGGAGAGTGTTCAGCGCTCCAACGCGGGGGAAGATCAACAGCTTCGGGGTCCACTGCGGAATTGACGATGTGAAGTCCAGGCGACCTAGTCTGTTCGCGGGTAGGGGGACTCGAAAGCGACAAGCCAGAGCCCAGCGGAGGTGTGACGGCACGAGCTGCAAGTTCGGCATCCGTCAACGGTTCTGGCTTGGTTACCGTGAAAGTATGGCCGGGGCCAAAGTATGGGTCTTGCGGCTGCTGTTGCTCTTCTTCCACTGCGCGCTCGATCGTTGGAGAGTGAACATTCTCAGCATGAACAATATCGTTGACCACAGCTGGGGTTTGTTTCTCGGGTGTTGCCGAAGGGCTGTTCGCCTCCCAACTGTATCTTTTGAGGGCTGTAGGCTTCTGAGACAGCGCAGATTGTGTGGAAGACGCTGACTTCAGGGGCGCTAGCTCGGGAATATTTCTGTCGAGCTCGTTCGAATTCTTTGGCGACTCTCTATCTAGTTCGGCATAGTAGCTGTCGAGGATGGAGCTAGCTTGGTCAGCACCTTTGCTGTCTGGGCGGAGCGAATTGCGATCCGGATCAGCGGTTGGAACTCTCGACATTCGCAACGGGCTCAAGCTTGCGACTATCTCCTTCCGTAGCCGGTCACTCTCCTGGTCATCGGCCGACGGATCAGTACTGAGTTGTTGTGCCATGACAGGCCGCTCAGGTCTAGACATGAGCTCAGGGGGGTGCTCCTTCAGTGGTGGTGTTGGTGGGAACTCAGACTCAGGGGTATCTTTCGCTGGTGGCGTTGGTGGTATGCTCGAGATTGCAGATGATGCCCGTTCCATGTGCAATGGCCGAGGCATATAGACGTCGCCATGAGATCGGCGACCTTGTTGCTCCTGCCCCTGTTCCTGTTCCTGCTCCTGCTCTGAAGAACCGCCGAACCCAGCTGTTGTGCGCAGTGACTCGGTCATGGCAGCTCCGGCGTCCTTCAGCGCCAAGATAGGGTCAAAGGATGGCGTTTTGACCTCAGCGGCCTGGCCTTTCTTTGTGGTGGGGGTGAGATCGACATCTGCGAGGGCCAACGGAGCATCATCCTTCTTTGCACCTCGGCCTCGATCTGACTCGATTCGATTAACGCGAGCAACGGGAGCAAGTTCTGAAGGGCCCTGGTTCCTCTCCATACCGAGGCCTTTGTCTGTCTCAGTTGGGTCGAGAGGTGCTGGGGTCGTAATAGCATATGACTCCCATCCGCCGGGTAGGTGTGGCCTGAACTCTTTCTTAGGACTGCTGGGCTTGCCTGGGCTGCCTTTCGTTGGTGAAGGCGCACGAGAATTGTCTTGGCTTCGCTCCCACGACTGCATGCTGTTTCTCGAGATGTTGGACTGGGTCGAGCCGCGCCTTGAGCTTGAGACTTCGCCAAACTTACCGGCCAGCGCCTGTACGCGACCTTTGCTTGGTGACTCTGAGCGGTCTCGTGGCAAGACATCGCCGATGGGCGATTGCGCATTATGCGATTCGAGGAATGCATCTTGCGATTGCTTCTCCGCGGCGCTGAACTCGGGAACTGCTCGCGCTGGACTGCTCAACATGGCTGTGGCGATGTCTGCTTCACGTTTGGCATAATCTGAGTGGGGGCCGCTGAGTCCACCCTCCATAGATTCTGGAGAATTAGTGCTGTCCGTCGCAATCTGTGCTGCTTCTGGTTCAGGCAAGGTCTTTTGAGGGCCAAACGCAGGCGACCGTGCAGGGCTGTCACCTCGAGTCGGCGTCGCCAAACCGCTACGTGGGAGTGAAGTGTTTGATACGTTACGGGTGTGTCCTTGGAAAGCGTGCGGAGCCTGCGGAAAGTTGCCGGAGGTTGGCCTGGAGACTGGGGTTCCTGCCTCGAGTGGCTCCTCAGCAATCACGGGTGTACTACCATCGCCAAGATTGCGATTTCTCATCGCTGATGTCGCGGAACTTGGGACACGGCTCATGATAGGACTGATGCCAGATGTGCTGCCAGTGTTACTCCTGTTCAGATCAGAATCAGAGTCTTTCGATATGGGTGTGGGCGGCACTGAGCGTTGATCGTCGCTGCGAGTGAAAGCTTGGTCGACTACTGAGCGGAACCCCTGATCCTGGGAGGGTGACACGACAGGCGCGTGGCTGGCAGGTGCCTGCAGGTCCGGGCCGCTAGACCAAAAATCATTGTCGAAGGTTGGGATGCCTTTGAGTGCAGACGGCACGCGATTGTCGTACTGCGGTTGTTGTGGGTCGCTGCTGTCGTGTGGTCCGACGTTCAGATCTGGCAGGTGCTCACTCTTCCGCTCGCCAACCGTTTCTAAAGGGTGTAGGTTCCTCCTGTCTGCCGCCGGAGACTTGGGGTCGTTTGTCGGGCTAGACAAAATTGCGTCTGGGTTGGGTCGCGACGAGTCCATCGACTCTCGCCTGCGTTCCTCTTCCACCCGCTTGTAGATGTCCGCCGGTCTGATGAACGGCAGGGGCTTGTCCTGGCTGCCAGCGCGCTCTCGTGGAGAGGCAGCGATTGGAGTAAAGTCGATCGGTCCCTGCGGCACATTGCCCTGTCCAATGCTGCTTTTGCGCGGAGGGAACTGGGTGTTCTGTGGGGAGCTTTGTAGATCAGCGGGGCCAGTCGACAAGCGTGTATGCAGCGGTTGAGGCATAGCAGACGGGCTGAAGTCTCGATTCTGCGGCGAGCTACCGATGACGTCTTGTCCCATGCCGCCGGTCTGAAGCGGTGGCGGTGGCTGCTGCTGATATTGTGGCTGTTGTGCATAGCCCTGCTGTTGCTGGGGGTGAGGTATGGACGCAGAAAACGACCGCTGCTCCTCGCCTGCATCGAAGGAATTCTTGCGCGCCTTGGGCAGAGGCGCCTGTTGTGCAGGGTCCGTGAAACTCCGCGACGGCGTGTCATACGGGGGCCGCTGGCCGTAGTACCGTGGATTGGAAGGCGGTGCAGGTTCCGGCTGTGAAGTCTCATCTACCCCATACTCGTCGTACTCGTCATAGTCGCCCCAGTCGTCGCCATCGTATGCGTTCTTCTTCGCCTCCACCCACTTTCTTGTTTTTGCGCGGTTGACGTTGGTCTTGTAGGAGACTGGCTGTTGCGCAGCAGAGAAGGGAGATGCGGCTCGCTCGCTACATCATTGTTAGTTGTATCGAGGGCTGCTCTTGCTCTGAGCTCTACCTACAGCGGTGACTGGGCCGACTGTTGATTGAAGCGGAATGGGCCTGACATGGCGGCTGGGGGGCTGCAGTCCCTGCAGATAGCGAGGGGTCTCTCTGTTGGCCGTGTAGGTGTATAGGGCGGGTGCCCTGTTACCAGTCGATGGTGCAGCGCATGCGAATGGCTGTCTGCCGCCTGGAAAACGGCACTCACGGACTTTCGGTGCCGGCTTCTTGCGCAAAAGAGCGTCAAGACGTGCGGAATTGAATGGGCAGCCGAGGTGGAGGTGGAGCTCAAGTCAGGCTTCAAGGAACGATGCAGGGCTGATAGCGCCGGATACGATACGTCAGCACATCAGCTGCACGTTGGCATGTCAAGTTTAAGCAGAGACTGATAGAGAAGGATAGTAATGTGAAGATATGGGGGAGAGAAGACTGCCCTAGCAAAAGCATGGCTCAAGGCTTCAATTGCGAGCAGCACCTGCCATGTTCCCTGTTTACCATTCACCCTCTGTATCGGTCATCAGCCATCAGCCGTGTCTCCGCGCAACGCCCCAGCTACATGGCCCACCATACATGGACATCTGCACCGTCCGGCTGAGTATGAACGCTGCGCAACACAGACATGAGTAGTGAGGTGGTCAATATTAGACACAACGCCACGCTTCATATCCGTCTCTGTCACGGTGTCGCTCGCTGCTGCACTGCATCCCAGAGTGACTCTTTCCCACGGTGTTGCAAGGCGCCACCTGCGCCACCTGCGCCACTCGACGGGCCAGAGCGGACACGTTCAGACCAGAGCTGGGGCAACAAGTGGACCGTGGAAAGGCGTCCACCCTTGGTCGAGCATTTCTCCACCAAACCTCGCAACCGCCAACACACACGCATCGTATCGCACGTCCCGCCCCGCCCGTCCCGCCGAACGCAGAGGACGCCGCCGAGAGCTCGAGAAAGCGCAGTACGCCACTGCCTGTTCGCAATCCGGAAGCGGCACCGCACCGTACCCTACCCTCGACATCACCCTCTTCCACGACGCACGACTCGAGGACCGCAACTCCCCTCTGCGCACGATACATTCCGCCGCCATGGCCGTCTCGATCCAGGACCGCACCGATGAGTTCCGCTCGATCCTCGCCCAGGCCCAGCGGCGACAGGCCCAGTCCAAAACGGGAGCCCAGCGCCAGTCGCTGCTCACAGCCCAGGAGAAGGCCCAGGCAAGCCCCTCGCCGCAACGACAGCGCTCCGAGTTTGCGCGCAATGCCGCCGAGGTCGCGCGCGGTGTCGCAAGCACAATGCAGAAGCTGGAGCGCCTGTCCCAGCTGGCTCGGCGCAAGACGCTGTTCGACGACCGGCCAGTCGAGTTCGACGAGCTCACCTTCGTCATCAAGCAAGACATGACAGCGCTCTCAGGGCAGGTGCAGAGCCTGCAGCAAATCAACTCGAAGCTGCACCCCAAGGCCAAACCGGGCGTCGACCAGGAGGGGGAGCACAACAGCAACGTGGTCCTGCTCCTGAAAGACAAGCTGCAGAACGTGGGCACCAACTTCAAGGATGTGCTAGAGGTGCGGACCAAGAATATGCAGGCATCGCGCTCGCGCACAGAACAGTTCCTCTCGACCGCGCAGTCCTCGTCGTCCCTCGACCCTAACCGGACAGACTCCCCACTCTACCAGCCACCATCGAGAGGGCGCTCTCCAGGTGGCTTCAAGAACACAAACGCCGCACAGCAAGACCTGCTCTCCCTTGAACCATCAGGCTCGTCTGCTCTCACACGTGGTGGGCCACAGTCAGATGCGCAACTGCTGCTTATGGAAGAGGCGCAGCCGCAGAACGCGTACATCCAGGAGCGAGGCCGCGCGATAGAATCAATCGAGTCCACGATCCAAGAGCTTGGTGGCATCTTCAGTCAGCTGGCGCAGATGGTGTCCGAGCAGGGCGAGCAAATCCAGCGCATCGACGCCAACACTGAGGACGTGGTTGATAACGTCGAGGGTGCGCAGCGCGAGCTGATGAAGTACTGGAGCCGGGTGCAGGGCAACAGATGGCTGGTTGCGAAGATGTTTGGTGTACTTATGATATGTGAGTCTCCATTTACCCCCTTGTCCCAGACTTTGCGACTAATTCATTGCAGTTTTCCTCCTCTGGGTACTCATCTCTGGGTAGACACTATTCATACTGGTTCATGTTGTTTCTGCATATTCCACGGCGTTCAGGAAGATAGGACACATCGACTCCAGCACCGATTGGGCTGGTCTTGTTTTTGGTTGCCATGACTCGAGTCGGTTTTGTTGCATCTGGCACTGTATCTTGCACATCTACACTGTATTTCTACATCTCTTCGCCCTGCACACACATGCATTTCAGTATCCCACTCGGAACGACAGGTTCCGATTCGTCTAGACGTTGTAATAGATCTTCCTTCCCATCTTCATTCCAATTTCCCGTCCACCGTGGAGATATCGCAAATGTGCTTCCGCATCACAGACACTCGACGGGCCCCGTCAGCGCACACAGACCGCCTGCTTGTGGCGCAGTGACGCTCGCCCTGCATGAATGCGGCGTCTTGGCCGCATGATGTGCGACATGTAAAGGCGCTGGGACGGGTACGTACCGATGCGATGCGATACGAAGTGACGGGACGTGGTACAGCAAAGCTTGAAAATAGCAACGTCTGCGAGCGGTACTCGTCCCCTCTCTCCACCTACAACAAAGGCATAGAGCGCCGGAAGTCCAGCGCCCATCAACAAAGCATGTGCTTGCTAGTTTGGTTTGCGCAAATTGGAATTGTGCTGGCACTTTGTATGCCTTGCGTGTGTGGAGGCGTGTCTTGAAGCACAAGTCGGCGAAGTACCGTCGCAGTGGATAGCTCGTTACGCAAACGGCTGTTTCCTGTACGTCGCCGCAGCCCGATGTTGTGGCACGCTGCACCCTTGCGCCGCATAGTTTCGATGAACACAAACGGCTCGTCACAGCTGTGGGTTGCCTTGCTCGCTCTAGACAGATTGTATATTCAGAGAGAGGATAATGGCTGGCATCGCCAACGTGTGACCACAGCAACTTGGACCGTGGGGGTATGAGAAGAAAACCTTAGATATTTTGGGTCATTTCATAATCACCCCCTTTCAGCCAGCAACAAGACCGCTTTCCACGTAGCTCACATTAGCCCACCAAACAATCAGTAGATAGCTCTTGTCCGCCTCGGCAAACCTGCATCGTCATTGGCCGAACAACATTTTGATGATGGGATGAACAGTAGGTCCGTCCCACAGCCCATCACGGGCTTCCGTACCGGTAGATGACGGACATTCAGTGACAGCCTGTCCGGGCTTGCTAGCTGCCAATCACTCGGAGATGTTAGGGCTTCACCGCCTGCTAGTGGCCCACGATCTATCAGAACTCGAATACGCTAGAGGCTGTCAGATGCATCGGAACCGTGGTTGGCCCGGAGCAAATGTAGAAGACATCACGAGACGGATATCGTGTACCGGTGTGCTGTGTGTTTGCTGGCAGCGCTGGATCATGAGGTTCAATAACTAGCCTTTGACGCTGCTAGCGCTTTTGAATCTTCTGCGGGTCTTCGGGGCGATGTGATGGAGAGTGTAGAAAAAGAAAAGGCTCTAGAGGACTACACGGTTTTCTGTGTAGGTTAACGCTAGGTTAAAGACCTCTAGTCTGCTTGGCTTGTGTCCAGACCGGAGCTGCCACGTCCGGCCTGTTCTGCATCGTGAGAGCTTGTGCTGGGCGAAGACAATATATGCAGGGTCAGTGTGGAGACTTGATTATGAACAGGGTTGGAAGGAAGGAGCTGTAATCACGGATCTTGGGTGAGGAAAGTCCGGACGCTGAT
This sequence comes from Phoma sp. RAV-16-625, assembly GCA_004335185.1. Lineage (NCBI taxonomy): Eukaryota > Fungi > Ascomycota > Dothideomycetes > Pleosporales > Didymellaceae > Phoma > Phoma sp. RAV-16-625. The sequence goes on from SAUA01000020.1 coordinate 29,400, forward strand.
CCTCTTGTGCGTCGTGATGATGAGGGCAAAGGGAGTTTATCAAGCGAGGCGTAACCTCGGCGGACACTTGCAGCACTATTGCCGATCACTGTGACCGCGGTGTCGGTATCGCTGAAGGCGGGCTGAGGGCCTAAGGGAAGGGTGGTGCCGTCGTCGTTTTGGTGTTGCTCCAGGACGGCCATGGCCATTCTGGTGCTTGGTTTCCAGGCCAGAAGCACGGGGCTTGGCCAGCGGCTTTGGGCAGTGGAATGCAACACGTCGGCGCATAACCTACTAATCCGTAGTCCACTACACGTACATGTACGTGTGCGTCTGCCGAAGCGCGCTTAGCAGCCGGCATTTCATCCACACCGCCGCTTTCACTCATCCCACTCTTTGCGAGTCGCGCCTGCTGCCCATCTTGACTGCCCGCGCTGCGCTGATCTCTCCTCTCTTTTGTGCGCGGCGACCCGAATCTTGCAGCTGGAACTTTAAAGACTCCTCAAACCTTGACGACGCACGCACACCCGCATGTCGCTCGAGTCCGTCCTGACATCATTACCATAAGTGCATGCGCGCTGCGGCGCCATGCCCCAACCGCGAAGGGACGATGCCCTCACCACGATGCACATCTTCGACGACGCCACCTACACGAGAGAAGCACTCGGCCTGCATGTGAACCAAAGTGAAGACGATGTCGATGCGCAGCTGATCCTGCTGGCAAGAGAGTCCGGCATCGAAGACCCATACCGATTCTTGTGCCCTGCGCATGACATTCCACGAGCACTGTCGACCACCACCGCAGGCAGCGCCCACAGCAGCTCACTCTCTATCCACTCGCACCAGACGCAATCCACCGGCTTCACAGACCCGTCGAGGACCTCGCGGGAGCAGCCTCTTATCAAGCGCCTGCCGCCACAGCAGACCACGCCAACCCTCACCAGAGCCTCTGTAGCCCTCGACTCCACCATGGATTACTTTGCCGCCAACTTCCAGCAGCGCCACTCGACCGCCTCGACCTCCTCAGCTGCACACTCCATGACGTCCAGTGCATCTTCGTTACAGAAGACCAGTACACGAAGGAAGCGTGCATCGTTCCTTTCCATGTTCAGAAGAGAGTCAAGGTAGGTTGTTATGGTACGCATGAAGCACGCTTTGCTGATGACACATGCAGTTCATGCACTTCACCCTCACACCACAGACACCACGGCAAGGCTCGAGGACCCAAACTCGAATGCGGCCACTCTCTGTCCACCTCGGCCATCCGAGCTCACATCAAAGAGGCACTGCAAGCAAAGGAAGGTGCGGTGCCCAGCTGCTGCGGCATTGCACTGCCACGAGCTACCCTCGAGGTTGTCCTGACCAAAGAAGAGACGGATCTTGTCATAGAAGGTGTCGTACGGTCGCCAGAACTGAGTTCATTGCAAGATTCTGGCTACAGCGAGAACGGCATGTCGTCGATCGATCTACCGCGACCAACCCAGAAGAAACCGTTACCAGCATTGTCGAAGTCGGTACCAAACACCCCACCTCGGCGTGTCTCACTCCAGCTGCCGAACGGTAAATCTCCCCTTGCCAACGAAGCATTGAGGAGCTTCAAATCTCAACAAAAGGAGCAACTGGAACGGATAGCAGCATTCGAAAACAATCAACGAAAAGCACTCTCGGTCCACCACCAATGTTCGCTAAAGCGACTTGCAGCTCAACACGAAAACAACAAGGATGAGCGGAAGGAGCATGTAAGCGAAGTCACACCACGTAACGTCCCTCAACTTGCTTACGCTACACAGCATGTTCTCGAGCTTGAAGACCTGGAAGACGCACAGATCACTGCAGAAGACAACCTCCGCAAAGCTCAAGACCTCGAGACACAGAATGTGGCCACGGCGCTTAAACATATGGAGGCATACTGTCTTTCTTCGAATCCCGACCCAGAATTAGCGCACATCGTCACTCAGGACGATTTTAAGAAGCTCGACCGCCAGCGCCTGATCCAGCAAAGTCTAACTCGGAAACATGAAAGCGCCATCAATGTCCTACGATCGCGACAAGAACGCGCGATGAAACTCAAAATGCAAAAACAAGAACTAGAGTTGGCGGAACTGGACGCCGATTTCGAAAAGGAGAAGACGGCAGAGGAATGGCAGTTTGCGCAAGATTCGGAGCGCCTCAGCGCAGTCATGGAGGCGCGGCGAAAGAGATTCCAACAGAGGTGGGATCTCAAATATGAGATGTGGCACAAAGATTGGGAGTGTCAACATGGCACCCAGTTCGACGAGGTGGATTGGCCACTGAAAGCGCACTGTGGAGGCCCGATTTGCGGGATTCCCGAGTCGAGCGAGACAACCTCCATCCTCGCTGTAACGTAGGTTTGCGGCGTAGTCCGGACCGGTCCACGGATCCTTCAGTGTCATGCTGCAATTGCCGACTTGGATACCGACACCCTTGCCGACGATCCTCACCATCGACTTTGCGCAACGTTACGAGCTCGTTAGCTTTTACTTGCCTTCGAACTCACATCACTTCGGGAGTGGCTTCTACTGGTGCATAGCGCGGCGAACTGCACCCTACGCCGTTAGCTGGCGATTTCCTATTCCATTATTTTCAACACGACCCTTTGGCGTCTTCTCTTTTGACATTTCCTTTGGAGGCGGAACCAGCATTCTTCACATGATATATACCCCCTTGCGTCATTTGGGCGCGTTTTCAGAGTACATATACCAAGAGAGATGGATGGGCCGAGGCACAGTCTGGTCGGCTGACGGCGCTGGAGGGGGGAGGGAGGGTGGGAGGACGGGGTCTGGGTTCAATTTGGAACATAGATGCACGTGCAAGATGATGGCGCGATGAGACAAGTAGCTATATATAGGGGATAGTCAACTATCACATGTTCATGATTCGATTGTTTGCAAGAGGGGTGTGTGTGTGTGTGTTTTGGCTTGGTTTGGATTTAGGTGTATTTGTGCAAGCGAGCTACCAACCGCGCATTCAACCGTCTGAATGCAGTGTGAGCTCTACCTGGACGTGCGCAAAGACATATCTCGACTATCTGTGAAGAACATTGCTGCTGAATATGGCTCGGGTATCTATATCACATCGCTAACCTACGCACCAACCGCGCAACACAACACAACACAACACAACACATACATCTCGACCGCGCTCCCGAACAAGCACTAAACAACAACCAGAACCCTCACTCCGTGCTGTTATACCGCTCAACCGGCGCTAGCATATCCCACTGCAATCCCTGCGCAGCATCCATAGCGGGTGGCAAGTCCCCCAGCCCCATGGCGGCATCCATATCCACCTCCTCGTTGAAGAGTGACAGCTGCTCGAAGCGGGCGTCGAAAAAGCTCCCGTCTACTGCGGCTTTGCCGCCGCCTGAGGATGCAGGTGCGGCGGCCCCGTCGGTGAAGTACGGCATGGGCGTCTGCGGCATGCTGGGGGTTGCGCTCGCGAAGAGATCCATATCCATATCCATATCCATGCCCATGTCGTCGCCGGGCGCAAGGCCGCCGATCCAGAACTGTCCGCCGGCTGCGGCGTCACGCTCGAGGATGGCGGCGCTGGCTTCGTCGGTCGACATGTGGTGTGCGGCGCGCAGGTGGCGGCGCAGGTCAACATCCCGGTGAAAGCGGAATTCGCAGGCGGGCTGCAGGCAGGGGATATCGCGGCCTTGGTCGTAGCCAACGCCTGTGAGCAGCGTGAGGGTGGAGGGGTCCTCTTTTTTTCTGCTCTTGGCCGCAAGACGCCGCTCTTTGCGGTTGCCTTGGCCGAGGTGGTGGGTGCGGACGTGGTTGTCGAGGGAGGACTTTGCTTTGAACGAGTGCCCGCAGGCGTTGGAGCCGTCCCAGCCGGCCAGATCGGAGTGTCTTGAGTTGCTAACGGCGGTGGGGACGCAGTGGTATTTGAACTGGTGCTCGTGGACGGTCTGGATGTGGACAGTGAGGTTGTGTTTGCGTGTAAAGAGGGCGTCGCAATGCGGTTTGGGGCAGGGGAAGCGGGGCGTCGCGTCAGAGTGGAGCGTCTCGGTGTGAGATTTGAGGTTGGCTTCGTTCTTGAACTTCTGACCGCATTCTGGACAAACGGGCGGATGGCATTCGAGAGAATGGGCGTGGAGTTCCTCGGCGGTTGTGAAAGAAAGTGGAGCTTTGGGGATGGTGGTTACCACGCCAGGATGTGTTTCGATCGTCTCGGTCTCGCTGCCGGGCGGTATGCACAGCATGCAGTAGAGCGCCTCCTCCTGTTCCACACTGTGTGCCTTGGACATGTGTTTTTGGAGTGCATTGTCTGTTTGGTATGCCTTCGTACACTGCTCGTTCGTCTCCGAGTCAACGAATGGACACGGAAAGGGCTTCACGTCCATGTGCTGGGCCTTGATGTGTGCTTCCAGCGCCGACTCTTTCCGGAACGACTCGTGACATGGAGCGTAGTCTGTGCAGTAGAATTTGGATTCGTGGACGTCCTTGTGTCTCTGGAGCCGGCCGTTCGATGTAAAGCTCTTTCCGCACCCTTCCCAGTCGCAGGTATAGGCTCGGTAGTCGTCCGACCCTGTGTGGGCGTTCTTCAGATGCCGTTGGAGGTGGTCTTTTCGAGGGAATGTCTTGTCGCAGCCTGCTTCGTGGCAGGCAAAGGGCCGCTCCTTGTTGTGACTGCGCATGTGTGCTTCGAGGCGACATGGGCGGTTGAATCGCTGGCCGCAGCCGTCGACCTCACAGATGAAATTCCATTGTCGACGGGCCTCGCTCTCTGCCCTCCGTGTGCCGTTGTCGGTGAAGTTGACTTTCAGGTCCGCCGAATCGTCTGAAGCCCATGCCAAATCTGGGGAAGGCAGCGCAGAGACTGTGTGATATCAGTAAATGGGTGTGACGGCATGGCTCTGAACGGTGACATACCGGTGCGTGACTTCTTCTGAGGCACGGCGGCAGCACCGCTTTCTGTCTTGCGTTTCAGCGCCATTGTGATGCTCGTGAAAGGCTTCCAGCGGCGGAGGTCCGAGGATGGCGGATGGAAAATAAAAGTGGGTTGCGGCGCCCGCTGGCGTGCGGAGGTGATTGGTGCGCGGTTGGAGCTTTTTTGTTGCGGCTGCCTCTTCGACATCCAGCAACCAGCAGCACAACACCAGCTCCCGCTCCCGCTCCCACAACTCCGCGACACGCCCGTGCCATACGCCCCGATTTACGCCCGCGCGCATACTCTCGACCGCGATCATGTCTGACTACGGCGGCGACGACGGTGGCTTTGACGACGGTGGTTACGAGTACGTGCACGGCTTCCACTGCGCAAGGCAGCTCGCGCGCGTGGAACAAAAGCAGCGCAACGCGGCACATAGGATGGACAGACGCTGACGCACAACAGTGGCGGCGCTATCGACTTCGATGAGGAAGCCGAGCCCGAAGTCATGGATGACATGGACGATGCCGAGGGCGGCGAGGACCCCGACCAGCTCGACGACAACATTGTAGTCTCTGGCGATGCAAGCGCTGCTACTGCCGCAAAAGACAAGGTCAAGAACTCGGTCGATGCCGAGAAGGAGAAGAAGGTCGCCAACGAGAACCGCACCACAACGCCATACATGACAAAGTACGAGAAGGCGCGTGTGCTGGGCACAAGGGCGCTGCAGATCAGGTAGGTCACGCATCAAGACAGGGCGGACACACGTGCTGTAATGCTGGAACTGGGCTGACAACTGCAGTGGCAATGCTCCTGTGCTGATCGACGTCGAGGGCATGACAGACCCCCTTCAGATTGCGGCCAAGGAGCTGCGCGAGAAGAAGATTCCCCTTGTAGTACGGAGATACCTGCCCGACGGCTTCTACGAGGACTGGACATGCGAGGAGCTGCTGATATAAAGTAATGAAAGTGTTTCCTTGGCTGCATGGGGCTTGGAGTTTTTGGTAGGAAAGCTGAATGTCTGAACGGAGCATCTTCGGCGAAAGGAGTCTTTGCATCTTTACCTCCCGAATCTGAACCGAGTTTACGCAATCCCCACGTCTTGTCCGCGTCTGCATCGCCGCGCGCACCGGCTGCGGATCCGACATCTTGATCTGGCAATTCTGCCCTAAAATGTGGAGGGGCTGCCGCCTCAACCTACCCCGCTAACGTCACCAATGAAGACAGCTTCAAAACTCCCACTGCTCCGCCAACTGACGCTGCATACCGCACCTCTGCGCTTTGCTCACAACACCTTCCTCCCGTACCACACCAGACGAAGCATCATGTCTTTCGAAACCACCGGCACCATTGCCTCCTTCGGGGGCAAGCTGCTCCAGCTCAAGCACAAGTCGTCGAGCACCAACACAGACATGGCCCTCAACGTCTTCCTGCCGCCCCAGGCGCTCAAGTCCGGCGCCAAGGTCCCCGTGCTGTTCTACCTGTCCGGCTTGACCTGCACAGCGGCCAACTGCTCCGAGAAAGGCTTCTTCCAGCACGGCGCCAGCAAGCACGGCATTGCCATTGTGTACCCTGACACATCACCTAGTGCGTGATTCTCTGCCATTGATGGCTGAGCACCCAACTAACCTATTAATTAGGGGGCCTGAACATCGAGGGCGAGGATGAGTCGTACGACTTCGGGTCCGGCGCTGGCTTCTACATCGACGCAACCAAGGAGCCCTGGAACAAGGGCTACAACATGTACTCCTACATCACCAAGGAGCTGCCTGAAGCTCTGTTTGCACAGTTTAAGGAGCTCGACTCGAGCAAAGTCAGCATCACAGGTCACAGCATGGGAGGGCACGGCGCTTTGACACTGTTCCTGAAGAACCCCGGCAAATACAAGTCTGTCTCGGCCTTTGCGCCAATCGCCAACCCCGTCAACGCACCGTGGGGACAGAAGGCATTCAAGGGATACCTCGGCGAGGATCAGGAGGAGTGGAAGAAGCACGACGCCACAGAGCTTGTCAAGCAGTGGAAAGGGCCTCTCGAGATTCTCATTGACGTCGTACGTACTCCCATAGACGCGATGACTAGAACATGCTAACAGGCGACAGGGTACGGGTGACAACTTCTACAAGCAAAAGCAGCTGCTGCCGGAGAACCTCATCGAAGCAGCGAAGCAAGCGGGCAATGACAAGGGCATCCAGCTCCGCCTGCAGCCCGACTACGACCACAGCTACTACTTCATGGCCTCGTTTGCGGACGACCACGTTGATTGGGCGGCAAAGCACTTGAACGCGTAGTATGTGGACAGGTCGCCCAACTGGCTGTATGCATGCTGATCGCCGTAGAAGCGGTTCAAGCGTTCGACACAAGCTCTAGGAAGTTCGAGGAAAGATGAACGGCAAGTTTATTGTACATAGAAGGCACCAATGTCATTGTTGAGCAACTTTGTGTCTGGATCTGCTGAGTGACCCTTGACACCAATTCGATATTTTGTTTGAAGGTCCGTGCGATGTTCGGGCAGCAGCCCACCAACGTTAGTTTGGCCTTCAGCACACTCCCGCCAGCTGCACATCAACAGAGGACCAACAGTACCTGCACTTCCTTGGCCAGCGTGACAGCACTCGAAGCTGTCTGCCCCGGTTTTTTTCTTTTATAGTCCGTTCACCGGCATCCCTGCACGCTGCCTGCGCGTCACTCGAGCGTGCCCCGCCGAAGCCTACTTTCACCGCCCGCAACATTCCCACAATGAAGTCCTCGCCCCGCCCAAACACACGGTAGCATATCACATCACCTCCAATCGAACCCCAACCATACTGCTCACGCCCCTGCATGGTTGAGCCCCTCACCGACTGCCCTTGACTACACATAACTTATCCCGCATCGAGACGGTGGAGGAAATGGAGGCCCAGGTAGGTCCCCACGTGTCTGCTTTGTAAAGCTTTCCCATTGACGCCCGTTGCTTCTGCAGGTCGAAAATGCCATCCAAATCGCCTCGGACCCTCTCTCGAACCAGCAGCTGCGCGGCCAGGCCATAGAATACCTCAACCAGCTACGAGCAGAAGGCACCGCATGGCAGGCCTCGCTAGCTCTCTTCATCCGCGATCCTCGTCCCTCAGACATCATTCGCCATACCTCCCTCGACCTCGTCAACAATGCCGTTCAAGAGCACCGGCTCGATGAGCAGAGCCTTGCATACATCAAGGACACGCTCATGAGTCACATTCGCCAGTCCTACGCCCCTGGCAGTAGCTCGACCGACACAACCCATATCCAGAACAAGCTGATGCAAACTATGACTTATCTTTTTGTAGCCTTATACCCTTCTTCGTGGCAGTCTTTCTTCGACGAGTTTCGCGCGCTCGCAGGCGACCAGGCAGCTATCGGCAGCACCAACGCCGCTACGACTTTCCTATATCTACGTGTACTGGGCCAGGTGCACGACGAAATCGCCGATCAGCTAGTCTCGAGGCCCGAAGACGAGAAGAAGCGCAACACGGACCTGAAGGATCTGATTCGACAGCGGGACGCGCAAAAGATATCAGTATCGTGGCAGGAGATCCTCGGCAAATGGAGGGACATTGACTTGGGCCTCGTGGAGATGTGTCTCCGGACTATTGGTCGATGGGTCAGCTGGACGGACATTAATCTCATCGTGAATCAGTCCATGATCAGCACCTTCTTGGAGATGGCTGGACAGCAGGGTATCAACGACCCCGAGAGTCCAGCTGGCAGAGTCCGCGATGCAGCCATCGATACCTTCTCTGAGATTGTCAGCAAGAAGATGAGCCCAGGCGACAAGATTGAGCTCATCCTATTTCTGAACCTCTCGGATGTTGTCGGCCAGCTTCTCGGAAGCCCAGCGCTGGCAGAATACAACAGTCCAAACTACGACAATGATCTTGCCGAGACCGTAGCGAAGCTCGTCAACAACGTTGTCTTTGACGTCGTCAAGATTTTGGAAAGCGAGTCTGTAAACGAGCAGACCCGTCAGCGCGCCGATGACCTTATCCGAATCTTCACACCGTACCTCCTGCGCTTCTTTGCCGATCAATACGATGAAGTCTGTTCAACCGTCATTCCAGCTTTGACTGATCTTCTCACTTTCTTGCGCAAGCTTCAAAAGAAGACTGGTTCTGTGCCGCCTCAGTATGCGGCGGTGCTACCACCTGTTCTGGACGCCATCATTGCCAAGATGAAATATGACGATACAGCCTCTTGGGGCGAGGAAGACGAACAAACAGACGAAGCGGAGTTCCAGGACCTACGAAGACGCCTTCACGTACTACAACAGACAGTTACGGCTATCGACGAGGCATACTACATTGAGACGCTCAGCCGTGTGGTGAATGGGACGTTCGGTCGTCTATCGCAGGGTGATCAGAGCTTGAACTGGCGTGATCTCGAATTGGCTCTGTACGAAATGTACCTGTTTGGCGAATTGGCAGTTAGGAATCAAGGGTTGTATGCAAAGCGTGAACCTTCTTCTGTCGCTGCTCAGCAGCTCGTGGGTATGATGCACAGCATGATCGACTCAGGTAAGCACGTCCAGACGTAAGATCTGATCCAAAATACTAATGCTGTTAAGGTCTTGCGAACTACTCACACCCTGCTGTTCAACTTCAGTACATGGAAATTTGCGTCCGATACTACCAATTTTTCGAGCAAAACCCTCAGCTGATCCCCAAGGTCCTTGAGAACTTTGTCTCCTTAACACACAGCAGTCACGTCAAAGTTCGCTCACGATCATGGTACCTCTTTCAGCGACTAGTTAAGCACCTTCGGGCTCAATTGGGTAACGTTTCGTACGACATCATCCAGGCTGTCGGTGATCTGCTCACCATCAAGGCGGAAGTCCCTGATACCTCAGAGGACGATATGTCATCAGACGAGGACGATCAGTCTGCGGATGCCCTCTTCAACTCGCAGTTGTATCTGTTCGAAGCGATTGGCTGCATAGCCTCTGCGAACACAGTCTCAATAGAAAACAAGCAACTGTACGCTCGAACCATTATGAGTCCTCTGTTCGCCGACATGGAGCAAACGCTTCCCCAGGCCCGCAACGGAGACGAGCGAGCGATCCTCCAAACCCACCACATCATCATGGCTCTCGGTACACTTGCACGTGGGTACGCGGATTGGGTACCTACAGCCAGCAACAGCACCGCTCCGCTTACCGAAGTTGCGGATGAGTTTACCAAAGCTTCTGAAGCGATCCTCGTTGCCCTTCAATCGTTGAACGCCTCTGGGTCAATTCGCGACGCCGCGCGCTTCGCCTTCTCGCGACTGATTTCCGTCCTTGGCTCACGGTTGCTGCAACAACTACCTTCTTGGATTGAGGGGCTGCTCTCGCTTAGCTCTTCCATGGATGAGATCAGCACGTTTCTCAAGGTCCTCGCGCAGGTGATCTTCACTTTCAAATCCGAGATCGCAAGCATCTTGGATACAGTTATGACTCCGGTTTTGCAACGCATATTTACGGCATTGGCAGTAACACCGTCGGGCACAGACGACGAGATCCAGCTGGCTGAGCTCCGCCGCGAGTATCTGAACTTCATCACTGTTGTTCTCAACCAGAATCTTGGGTCTGTGCTCGTCAGCAACGGTAAGCTTGTAATCAAGACTCACTTTTACATGACCGCTGACATGAGACAGCCAACCAAGCAACCTTCGAGCCTATCGTCACTTCGATCGAGACTTTTGCCCGCGACACTCGGGACTACCAGACCGCACGTCTTGCCATCTGTGTCATCATCCGCATGATTGAGGTCTGGAGTGGTGCTGACAAAGTCGGCCCGGGAGCGAATACAACATCCACAACGCCCAGCACCGAGCCGCTGCCAGGCTTTGACAACTATGTGATCGAGCGTTTCTCGCCCCTCGTGTGGTCGATTCCTGCCTCGCCCGGCTTCAACTCGAAGGATGCGCAGGCCAAGCAAGTTTTACACGAAACCGCCAATCTGCAAACCGAGATCATCAAGAAGGTTGGCGAGCCGTACGTTGAGCGTCTCCGAAACGACCTTGGCGGCATGGGCGTTGGCGGCGACGGCGTAGACCAGTATCTGCGCACGCTAGCTGGCGCCTTCGAAGGCACAAAGAAGGAGAAGGAGTGGAGGAACTTTTTCGCCCAGTTTGTCGAGCGCATGCTGTCCGCGAGGTCGTAGGACACAATAGCAGAGCAACAAAGAAAAACAAATTCCTTATGTTAGGTCATGGCGACGGCGGCATCATCCGGCGCCCAAGGGACGGCATTGGCATGTTTTCGAGATAACCCCCATATAGCACAGCACCAGTTCACTTTCGTAGCTGGAACAAAGACAATAAAGTTTTGACAAAATGAAATAAGCAGTCTATGTATGGTCTTTTGCGCGCGCGGTCTTCGCAGCGTCGCTTGGTATCTTCTTGGAATGAACAAAGGAAACAGTTAACCTCCCCGACATACAGTAACGCCCCTATCCCACGCTGGAAACCTAAACACCCTGATGCCTGCTCAGCCCACCGTCATGCGTCGTGAGCGATCCAGCGCGCATCCGTGTATACAACGCGCCAGCCCGTGGCTCGAACATAGCCTCTTCGACTCTACGCCTCCCTCTCCCTCGAATCCACCCTTACCATCGACCGCCCCCTCTCCGTCTCCTCGCCACTCAAATCCTCACCACCAAAACCATGATCGTCTTCGTCTTCATGCTCAACAAAATCCACATCCTCGACCAGCACCTTGGGATTGCTTTCCGCGCGACCCTCCCTCTCCCTCTCCCTCTCCTCCTCCTCCTCACGCCTCACATCCAGCAACACCCCCAACTCCCTCCCCGGAACCCTCTGCAGCACCTCGTTGCACCCGCGACAAAGCCTCAGCTGGCACCACGTGCACATCCACTTGCGGTCCTTCTCGTTGGCGTGGCACACCATGCAGCCCATGGGTTGAAAGACGTTGTTGGACCAGATGGTCGTGGCGTGGCGTGTGTAGCAGGAGATTTGCGAGGGGGTGATGCGGGCGATTAGGGATATGCTTAGGGGGATTGCGCGCTGGGTTAGCGGGATGAAGGGTGCGTCGGAGGTGGTGGGGGAGTTGGTGGGGAAAGTGTACGCTGGGACGGAGGGGTGGGGAGCCGCGAAGGTGGATTGCGGTGCTGGGGCCGTTGAGGGGCGGATGGAGGGGCTTGGCTCGGGCGGGTCGAGAGAGGTTGTTCGTGAGGGGAGGGAGGGTTCGGCGGGGGGTGTTGGTGCGGGTGGTGCGAAGGTTGGGGGTGCGAGTTGCTCGAGTTCCTCTTCTTTCTGTTGCTCGACCTCTTTTTTGGGGGTTTCTGGCTGCTTGGGCGAGTCTTCCTGCTGCTCGCTGGGTGCCTCGTAACTGAACGATCGGTGGTGCTCTGTTGGCGGCGGGAGGGGTTTCATGGGAGAAATGTCGGTGTCGGCACTGATCTCAGGCTTCAGGGTTGGGGATGGAGTCATTTCGGGCGTAGTGACCTCCTTTCTCGTTGTAGGGATCGGAGGTGCGGGTCGCTGAGCCTACGTTCGATCTGTCAGCCAACGGATCGACGGCCAGGGAACGACGAATTGCTGACCTTGGGGTTTCAAGGCTACCGGAGTAATACGGGCGAAGGGAAAGGAATTTCAATAAGTACCTTCAAGATGTTGAAGCCTGTGCTGCTCTTGCCGCGAGCGTGAAGAGGTGACATCGGTTGCTTGGTACGAGGGTTGGATGGCAGACCAGCTCCCACAAAGGCCTTGCTAGGTGGCGACGGTACGTTCTGCTCTTCTGGTGGCGTGGGTGGTAGCTGGTTGCTAGTAGCAATCTGCTTCCTGACCGGTCTCTTGCTTTGTGCGGCGTTCGAGCTGTGAATAGCACCCATTTCCTGATCACCGGTCGCCTCTCGTGGAGCGGAGGTTGGGGCAGGAGCAGGTCTTCCACCTCGAGGTCCGTTGTTCAGTTCAAACAAACTGACAAATTTCTTGACGCCCGCTCCAGGAACGGCTTTTCGCTTGACTGGTGATGCTGCACCAGCTGCTTCAGACACGTCTGCTGCCGAAGGCCTGCCTTCACTTTGAGAATGGAATGAATCGTTACGCTCAAGCTCGCTCTTTGAAGGTTGATGCCCTCTAGTCTGGGCCTGGACCTCCTTACGCTTGATTGAGCGTTCAGGTGGCGGCGGCGGCAAGTCTTTGCTATCAGGAACGATCGAGGAGGGTATCGGCTTGACTGATGGGTAGACCATAGGAGTAGGTGGGATGTACGCGGTCGCTCCGTTGCTGACGAAGAGCTTTAGGGATGGCGGCGTCGTGCAACGCGAAAGGCTGCGTGACGTGATGCGCGTTCTTGGTGTCTGATCCAATGAGCCTTCACGAGAGCCATGCGAGGAGACTGATGAAGTGTCGTCTTCTAGAAGATGTTAGTTGGGATCATAATATGAGATAAGCGGGTTGCGCAGCACAGCGCTGCTCGCTGCTTGTAGATGTGGGGAGGCGAAAGACACGGGCATGGAGATTGCAGACGGTTGCAAGCCTTCGTTTGGCAAGGACCTCATGGTGAATACTGTCACGTAGAAACGGTGCGAGTTCAGCGAGCAGACGTCTTTCATGCGACACACCTCAAATAGCTATTGAGGATAATATGCTTGTAGGACTGCTTACCTCGCAATTGGAACTTTGTGTTCATTCGCTGGATAGCTTCTGCCTTCGGATCCCTGAGGCTATCTTTCCGGGGGGGAGGCGCAGGAAGCTCCTTGAATGCAGGCCCCAAAGCCGATTTTGGCGCCACATCCTCTGAGTCGTATTGATCTTCGTAGGTGTAGTCGTCCAAAAGCTCGCTTATGACATCCTGTCGCGATGAAGGAGCGACGAGGGCTGCTTGTCGAGCCATGACCTCGGCCATTTTTATGTGATGGGTGTATTGATGAAATCTATATGTATGACCGACTTGAAGACCGAAAGAAATGACGTCGAAGGTAGCTCTATTGATGTTGATGGTCGCTGACCGAAAAGAGTGTGGGTATAGAAAAGAGAGTGATGGAACGAAAGCAGAATACTGGTTCCCGGAACCGATTAATATCCAAAAAGAGTGAGCAACGACTGCATGAGAGGAGAGAGGGAGAGTACGCGCAAGACAGTCGCGGCGAAGCTGGCCGTCTCAGGTAAGGAAAGAACATGGATCACGGACGACGGGCAAGCGACGGGTCCATCAAACATTCATGCGTTTGATGTCCTGTCAGGCTTCTTGCTGACCCGTCGCGAGATCGGCTCTGCTGGAAGGCGGGTTACCCATGCAAGGATGAAGGCATTGGAGATGAAAGGACAGTACCGAAGCCCCGCCGTCGCGGAACCGCTTACTGATGCGGAAAGTGGTAATCAACATCTTATGTGTTCGATGGGAGTATTGAGTCTTCTCGAAGGCTGTTCATGCGCAAAACTTGAAAGCAGAATGCTGCACATGTGCTGCAATGCCGTGTTGCGGGTGGAGAGCTGATACAAAGTCGGCTTCAGGGTCACCCAGCGAAGCAGTGCACGCACGTGACTGACACCCTCGTGTTTCAGAAAACCATCCCAGAAATTTGGTAGCCCTAAAGATGTCAGGCCGGTTAGCGGCCCACAACGAACGCGCTGACGTGTGACGTTCTTGGATCGACATCTTCGTCGGTCATGGCCGTGATGTGGCCCAGCTCTGGCCTGCGACTTCAATCTCCTCGCCCGAAACGTCGTCAAGGGAGTGGGTCGATATGACGAGGGTGCATATGAACTGCTCGAAACTGATAGGTGATGTGGGTTGCAAGATTGCACACGATCGCGGCAAGTAGATTGTGATAAATTTATGGTAAATTCCCAGGGTGCTCGTGCAACGACCTGGCCGCCTCGAAGACTGGTTGTCCAATCGGAAGAAGCGGTCATCTATTCGGGCTTCAAGAATACTTTTGTTTAGCGGTTGTGTCCAATCCCATACTTTGTGCGTGTAAATGTTTCTATACATTTCTCTGTTCCTCAGAGTGAACGCCGGCACTTGTCCAGGACAGGGCCTGAGTACCTTCCAAGCCCATGCTCCGCCTCCGCAACAAGTGATCCAATCCAAAGGGTATTCGCTGCCGGTCATACGCCGGCCGAAAGATCAAGGCAAAGCGAGAAAATAATAAACCTATACGCCGTCGCTAATGAGTGAAGGCCGTAGCCATTCATAAAGTCCATGACAAAGTAGGTACAAGAATGTTACAATGGGGTATGCATCTCCACTATTGGAAGAAAAATAGGACAAACATTAAAATTAGGGCGAGTGTTGGTGTCATGGACGCACTCGATGCTGGTACGGCTGCTCCTTTGAGTGGCGCGGCGGTGATATTTACAAATTTCGATCCGCAGGATATGGAAAGCTGTTGCGCAGCTGTAGTGTACGTTTTGCTGAGCGGTTGTGTCGCGTTGTTGGCAAAGCCGGCGAAGATGGCCATGGTGTCTTGCAGACACGAGTTACAGGTGGGCCGTGAGCCTCCGGGTAGTTCCTGACCGATGGGTAGATAGAAAGGATAACTGTCTGTAGTTGAAGTCGAGTTGCTCACTGCGTTTGCAAAGCCTGGGTCATTCAGTCAGAAACGGTCTTTTAGAACGTAGCGATCAACTCACAGTAGTTTCCGTCGTCGTCACGCAAGCAACTCGCTTGATACGACGGCTTGTATGCCACCAGTCCATTATATGCTTGTAGCACAATAGGATTGTCATTGTTGTAATCCGTCTTGCATGCTGTGTCAGACAGGAGCTCTCGGGCAAGGCCGTCGAGGGTTGCTGTACACTGGGTTTCATTCGCAGCACAGGTTGCCTCAAGAGTTTGCGTGATGCGAAAGAAAGACTTGGACGCATCGAAGAAGCCACTCGACGTCTGCAACAGGAATCAGTCCAAAAGCCTTGCATCCAGTAATGCGAGACAACGTACCTGCAGCAGCAACGAGAACGGATGACAATTATTCAGTGCATCGCTCTTGAGCAGCTTGTTCATGAAATTCGCACAAGAGCTTGTGAAGTTGTTCGACAGGCCCGTGTCGAAAGGCTTAGGGACTACAAAGTTGGCCGCCGAGCTGCTCGAAGCCACGGCAAGGGATCGTTTGGATGGCGGCGCGGAAAACGTTCTGGTGGCATCTTCGATGGCGAGTACGGGAGGCATCAACAGCGGGATTATGGGTGGCGGACGTGTGTCGAGTAGCAGTGACGATCTTTTCCATGCGAGATGGTCGTCGAAGATGGAGAGGCGATCACCATGTGATGCTGCAGCGGAAACAGCGCCGAGCAAGGAACTCCAGGACAGTAATACGACAAGCACTGTAAGCAACGCGGACGGCGACGTGCTGCGGGTATATAAGGAGAGGATGCCGCGGCACAGTCTATTCTCGTGCTTCCTCTTTCGTTGTGGATGGTGCGACAATGGGGCACGGTGCATGATTGGTGACTCGTGTTGCGCGAGTGGCTGGGACTCCATTATTTATGTTTCTCCAGCAGTTGGACACTGCTATTCTTGTTCATGGAGCTGCCTCAGGACGTCGCAGGGCATGACCGTCTATTACGAAAATCGTTCAGCAAGCGCAGTGTTGATGTTGGACAAGTTGGTGGAAGGGTGAAGCTGTCAAGCTCTCCAGTCCCTGCCGGCCGCCTGAAGTGCAGAAATGCTGAAGTGCTGAAATGGTAAAATGCTCCGGGGTTGTGGGTTGAGGATCCAGGAACGTGCAGCGGCGCGGGCCCGTTTGGAACTTTTGCGATGACAGCAAGATGGAAGGGTGATGCGGCGGCCTGCTCGTAGATGTCGATCGTGGCCCGAAAGAAGAAATAAGAAGACTTCTCCCCGTGTTCTTCGTTTGATTATCAGGCGGCTCGAGAGCTTGTACCACCATGGGAGCAGCCATCCTTATGTTGAATATTGGCTCGGAGCTTGCGGACAGGCAGCAAGCCACCAATGCTAGCCAGCAGACATGGCAATCAAGCCATGCGGCGCCTCCTTGCGAGCAGCCTCCCACTCTCCGGCTGGCATGGCATTGCGACTCGATTCTTCGCCCTAAAGTGCTGGGACGAATGCCGCTGATAGGCGGACGGGTAATTCGTTCGAGGCTCGTCAATACGTCCTTGCCGCATCTGGTCGCCAAGTGGGGAGCCTGCCCCTGGCCGAGCTCCATGAGGCCAGAACCTGCAGCCCTGCACGGCGGCGTTGCTCCATCTGTTGTCGTGCAGAGCGTCTTCGATAGTCTAGCGGCCCGTTGAAAGGTACGCAATAATCCATCTTCATCGCCGGCCCAAGGTCCGTTGTGCACAGGGAAGGGAAGGGAAGGGAACTCGCGTCCCCCCCACACACACACACGCTACACGAGCCAGAGGTAATGCGATACACAGCGATATGGGCACCGCTCAATCGAGCACGTTGACTGCCACTCGACAATGCAACAGGAAGCCATCACAGACTCGCACGTGCGTGCGGTGCTGGAATGTTGCTACCGTTCTGCCAAGCCAAAATTCAATAAACCCCAGCGCCATCCTTTTTCCCCTCGATTCTCCCACCAGCTGACGACACCAGACACGAATAGAAGTTAGGTTCTGGTCGCGCCGGACACCTGTCGACGGTTTGATGGGAGAGACGCCCACGACTGAACAGTTCTGCTCGACCAATACCTTGGTTGGCGTCTGGACTGTGGTCTTTTCTTCAGCTCTCGCGCCTGTTCTCAACGCCTCGCTCGCTGATGGCCTGCAGCGACTCATGTCCCAACATCTACCAATTGCGCTCGCCCTTCACGCTCTCTGCACTTGCCAATATTGTCCCGTCAGCGTACGGCGCCCTGTCAAGCAAGACACTGCCGTCTTGCATAAGGACGCGCCTGTGACTATCATGGCTCGCCAGTAAGAGCTGAGCATTGCAACCTGCGAGACAGGCTGTCGCAATGCCGGTACATTAATGCCTTGTCATATCTTCCTTCGACTTGGTGCGAGCTTACCGCGATTTGCGTCCTCGGATTGCGGGGCACTGTAGGCCTTATCAATATTCCATTGCAAAGCCACACTGGCTAGTTGCTCTCAGCCAACGTACATTGTTCAGGTCGAAAGGTCTGTTACAGGTCCGAAGAGAAGAGCTCTCTACATGCCACTCTGCTAACATGACCGTATTCGTTCTGGAACAGTCTTCGAACTCGATGCAAACCAACAGACATTGGTGTTTCGTGCCTCGACACTCTCGCCCTACGAATCTGATATCGTGTCGATCATTCACGTCATACCTTTATTGTCACCCATGACCCACTCTCATGACCGCCCTAGGCAGTACCTCTCATGTCCTTCATTCTGCAAACTTCCTCCGGTAGGACAAGCCATCAAACTGTTGCATTACCGGACCCTTGATCAACCTAGACCGTTGCATCATGCAGATCGGAGACCCCTCCGAGGTGTCACTGCAGCTAGCTATGTATCAACGGCTGAGCGTATGTCAAGTCTTGCGGGCGAAACCGACAGGCTTGGATAGCCGTTGGAAACCTTCATGGTTTGAGACTGGAGTTGAAAAGTCCAACTCCCCGACTACATGATCAACCATATACAGCATGTCCGAGGATGATGCTCGAATCAAGCCAGAAGGCACGTGTTCCCCTCAACATTTCCTAGAGCAATCTCTGTCCGCGTCAGAGTTTAAAACACAAGGGTCTGTTAATTCAACGCTTCAGCCGGACCTGCACGCTCCCCGTACACCGATACTCCCTTTTGTATCAGCTAACCCATCTATCACCTAGTCGCAGTCATCACACAAGATAGTCGTCATCTCAACAGTGGATGCCAAGCGAAGTATATAACAGCTACTTCTTCCAGATCCCTTGTCGCATATTTTGGTCACTACAAATGCTCGACAACCGGCTGTTGACTCGTCCATCTAGCGAGCTCAACGCCAGAACTCGACGTCTGAACTCATACACAACACCCCGTCCTAACCATGTCACTAACATGGAGCGACCTCCACCCACACTGAAGACCAGAATCCCTACAAAGGCAACGCCCTCTGAGCAGCCTCAAGCATGCTCCCCAAGTCCGCGTTGAATGCAAACCTCTGTCCCGGATTATACTTCAGCACCGTGTTGATGACCCCTTCAAAGTATGGAGTATGCTGTGGCACGATCCTAATACCCAGCTACATGCAACACACGTGTCAGTAACCCATCTTTAATCAACTCATCCTTCGGCGACGAGCTTTTGCGAGTAGAGAGGTGGGCCGTGCTTACACTAACAAGTACTAGATCATACTTGTTCTTCTGGAGTTCAGACTCGAGGGCAGCAATTCCTTCCATGATGGGCGGTAGGAACATGGTGACTGTGTAGCCGGCTTGCTTCATGGCTTCGACGCCTTTGTTGATCGCGTCGTCTAGTTGCTGCGCTGTGACGTTAGGAGGAAGCGCAATGTTAGGGTCTTGACCGCCGACGCCCATGAAGAGTACCGATGCCATTGCTGTGGATGTTTGCGCTGTAGTTAAGGAGTCGTGTAAGGCTACCAGGCTTCCTGGTCTTTTTTCACTCGTTCCTGGGTATGAGCGATGGGTGGAAAGAGGTCTCACGAAACGGAATGGAACTACTGAAATCGTCGATCAGATCGACGGTCGAGTGGCGTCCTTACACCTCGGTTGTGCCAAGATGAGGAGTAAGTCAGGTGACAAAATGGAAGATGTACGTAGGCATAGTTTTATTGTCAAGTTCAAGATGTGCGTTCTTCTAGAGAAGTGAAGCCCATGGAGTACAGAGGACCTTTTACACACGGCCTTACTAAGCTGCACCGGCGACTTCCGATTCAAGCTAGTCTCGAATGGAGGTTATCTCAAGCCATCTCCAACACCATCTTCTGTCTCCTATCCATCGCTGTGATTGTCCAGTCAATGTTGGAATAAGCAGACGCGTATTATTCTCTCCCATTCTCTCCTATCCCCTCCCCAGCTTTTACATTGCCAGCGCACCGCTATGCCGGCACTCAAGCCAATCTTCGTCAAGGCCTATTGGACGCTAGCTGGCCTGGGTATCATCTGGGCTACCTTCTTGATCTTATTGATCAACCCTACAGTACAACGGCAGTACGTTTCCCAGAAAACCGGGAAAGATAAAACATGATCGCTGACACATGTAGCGCTCTATACGCCCATAAGCTCAACACAAATCTCTGGCACAACGTCTCGAATCCCGAGGAATTCGGGTTTGCAAGTCAGTTCCCCACAGGGTACAAGGGCAAGTCTCACAAGAGATGTGCTGACCATGTTACCAGAGGGACAGGTTCAGCCATTTTGGCTGGATACCACAGATGGCGAGAGGCTGTTCTGCTGGCACGTGCTGCCCCTAGACGTGTATCTGCAGAATGAAGATCAGTTGGTTATGGGCGCGACGACGGGAGAGGTTGTCGATGAGCTTAAGGGAACGGCTGGAGAGAAGCTGTTGAGGAACGATGCTGAGGCGAGAGTTGTTGTCAATTTCCATGGGGTGAGTTTGATCTCTTTACTAGATTTGCGTCCCTTCACAACTTCCTCTTTCTGTTCCATCGTCTGCATTCATTCTCCATGGCAAGCTCTCTGTTTTTCATCAAATCAACCACCTCTCACAACTTCTAACCCAAGTCAGAATGCAGGCCACCTGGGACAGGGCTGGCGTCCATCCACCTACCGCTCCATCTCTGGAATCCCCCACACCCATCTCCTGACCTGCGACTACCGGGGCTTCGGACTCTCGACACTCAACAATGCTCCTCACCTTCCCACGGAAACTGGTCTCATTACAGATGCAGTATCTCTACTCTCGTACGTCGAAACGGATCTCAAGCATCCATCAACCCGCACCGTCCTACTGGGCCAAAGCCTAGGAACAGCCGTAACTGCCGCCTCAGCACTCTACTTCACCGACCCTTCCTCCCCTCACCTCCCCTCAGACCTAACCCACGTCTCCCCCCTCCCAAAATTCCACCCCGGCTTCGCAGGCATCATCCTCGTAGCCCCATTCCAAGACCTCGCGACTCTCCTCGAGACCTACAAAATCGGCGGCTTCATCCCCGTGCTACGCCCACTGCGCGGGTACCGGCGCATCGCAAACTTCCTCCTCGGCCGCATCGTCGACCACTGGCGCACACTACCGCGTCTGCGCGCGCTCCTCACGCACACCGCCGCGTCCAAGTCCCCGCTTAGACTCACGCTGCTGCACGCCCGGAACGACGCAGATATCGACTTCCGCCAGTCCGAGGCGCTGTTCCAGCCGCTGCAGTCTGCCATGCTGGGCGAGGAGGGTGTCAGTGCGCGCGAGGAGCGGAGGAGTATCCATGGCTCCGAGCGCGTCCAGCGCGGCGCGTTTGCGTACAAGAAGGTCGAGGATGCGAGGGGAGAGAGATTGGTGGAGTTGGAAATTGTGAGGTTCGGGGGCCATAATGAGGTTGTGGGGTGGACGCAGGTTGGGCTTGCGGTTCGAAGGGCGTTTGAGGCTGTGGAAAGGAGGGCCGAGAGGGTCGTGGGGTTGGATGTTGAGTAGTGTGCTGAAAGCCGGCTGTAGGAGTGGAGGGCACGGTGGGGCTATATTCCTTGCGAACCCTTGTATTTGTACAACCGCCGGCGTGAGCATCGGCTTAACAGAGTCACAGTAGTTGAAGATACTTGAAACGCACAACATTGCTGACCAGAGGGGATATCGTTCGTCTCCCATACATACATACAGTACATAACTCAATCATACAGGTACAACTATACTACACCCAAGATGTTCCCCAAATGCGCCCAGACATCCTCTTCTAGAAAGTCTATATGCAAGCCCTATCGTACTGTCACAGAAAGTATTCACAACAGCCGCCTCGTCCACAATCCGAATTATCTCTCTAATCCTTGTCCTTCCTCTCCTTATCGTACTTGGCTACGAGCTCCTTCTGCATCTGCGGCGGCGCAGGACTGTAGTGGCTGAACTCCATGCTGAACTCGCCCTTGCCTTGCGTGCTGGCGCGGAGCAAGCTGGAGAAGCCGAACATGCTGTTCAAGGAGCAGTCGGCGTAGACGGTGAAGTCCTCGGGGCCGACCTCGGTGTCGATGATGACGGCGTTGCGCTTGTTCAGCAGTCCGATGACGGAACCCTGGAACTCGCTGGGCGCGGTGATGGTTGTCTTCATCAGTGGCTCGAGGACCTGGGGGTTGCCCTGCGCGAAGGCCTTGCGGAAGGCTTGGGCTGTCGCGTTCTTGAAAGCCATTTCACTGGAATCGACGGCGTGCGTTGCTCCGTCGTTGATGACCATGGTAGTGCCCAAGACGCGGTGGCCGAGTAGTGGTCCCTTGATGACAGAGGCATTAAAGCCCTTTTCACAAGCGTACAGGAACTTCTCAGACAGATTGTCACCGGTAACCTGGGTCTCGAATTTGTTGTCTGCGAGCGCTTCGCTCGGCTCCATCCACCCGATGATACGGGCAAAGTCTCCGGAACCACCAGACTGCTTCTTGAGGGTGTGGTCGAAGTTGACGCGCTTGGTGAGCGTCTCACGGTAGGCGACCTGGGGCTGGCCGGTTTCACAATCGACACGGTATTCGCGGCGGAGACGCTCGACGTAGATATCGAGATGCAGCTCACCCATGCCGGAAATGACGGTTTCTTGGGACTCGGGATCGACGTGGATGCGGAACGTGGGATCTTCACGGGTAAAGCGGTTCATGGCTTTACTGAAGTTGGGGGTGTCTTTGGTGTGCTTGGGCTTGATCGATAGGGAGATGACGGGCTCGGGAACGAACATAGAAGTCTAACAAGTGTCAGTAATGCTATCAACTTGCACTGTCCAGCACTGCTTACCATGGTGTATCCAAGACCGCCGTCCGTGAAGGTATCACCAGACGCGCAGTCAACACCGAACACGGCACAGATTTCTCCAGCACCAATCTCCTGGACCTCCTCCATGTCGTTGGAGTGCATGCGCACAATCTTAGGGATCTTGACCTTCTTGTCTGATCTCGCATTGAACACATTCATGCCCTTCCTCAGAGTACCCTGGTAGACACGGATGTAGGTCAACTGGCCGAAGTTGCTCTCTTCAAGCTTGAAAGCAAGACCAACAAACGGAAGGGAGTTGTATGAAACCAGCTTGACCGGTGCCTCGGCCCTCTTCTTGTCCAGCGCCATGTTCTCGACCTCGGAGGGGTTGGGTAGGTAGTCGCATACGGCGTCGAGCATCGGCTGCACAGACTTGTCGGCCAGCGCGGAGCCCATTAGGACGGGCGAGAACTTCAAAGAGATTGTGGCGCGGCGAATAGCGGCCTTGATCTGAGGAATGGTTGGTGTCTCCTCCATCAAGAAGATCTCGGCGATCTCGTCGTCGACATCGGCAAGCGTCTCAATCAGAGTCGCCCTCTTCTCCTTGCAGAGATCGACCAACTCTGCTGGGATCTCATCTGTGACCCTGAGGTGCTCTCCCTTGGCGCCTTCGCTGTAGATAGCCTGCATCTTGATAAGATCAACGACACCCAAGAAGCCATCTTCGCGCCCGATAGGGACCTGAATGGCCGCAGCGGCAATACGGAGCTTCTTGTTGATCTGCTCGACGGCCTTCCATGGGTTTGCGCCCATACGGTCCATCTTGTTAACGAATGACAACCTGGGAATGTTGTAACGCTTCATCTGCCTGTCAACTGTGATGGTCTGAGACTGAACACCGCTGACGGCGCAAAGAATCATGACAGCTCCGTCGAGCACTCGCAGCGCGCGCTCCACTTCGATGGTGAAATCGATATGCCCAGGTGTGTCGATTAGGTTGACGTGGTATTTCTCGTCCTTGCCCTCGTCGTCCTTCTTCACCCAGTCACAGAAGGTCGCAGCAGACTGGATGGTGATACCCTTCTCACGCTCCAGGTCCATAGAGTCCATCTTCGCACCCACAGCATCTTTGCCTCGGACTTCGTGGATGGCATTGATTCGGCCAGTGTAATAGAGGACGCGTTCGGTGACGGTGGTCTTGCCGGAGTCAATATGCGCTGCGATACCGATGTTGCGAACTCGCGACAACCGCTCCCATTCGACGGGGTCTAGGTTTGCGACGATGTCGTCCTGGCTCAATGTCGAAGGATCGTCTTTCGCCTTCGCCAGACTAAGAGCTCCAGTTAGCCCAGTTGCTTCCTCGCCACAATGCAAATGTTACGATGTAACGACACACAGCATTCGCACTTACACTTGTGCCGCCGCAGACTGCCATCTCTTCTGCTGGTTGTTGATCCATGTGTCTGTCTTCAATCCGTTGGTCAAGGGCGTGCGCGACGCTGCAGCGGTCGACAAAGCGCATCGAGAAGGGGTCCGCGAAGCTGTGCGAGCAGCTGTGCGGAGACTGCTTGTCGCGAGCGATTGCGCTCTGATGAGAGACTGAACCCTCATCTCGAACAGTATCAAATACGACAAGAACAAGAAAAGTGAACGGACGACGCTGGCGCTGCTGTGCTCGAACCTGGGGTCTGCGGAGGTCCGAAAATAATTGTTGCACAAAGATGGTTACCAGTCCACCGTACCTCACCTGATCGTACGCGCCGCCACTAGCTCCATTGCATCGCTCTCTCGAGTTGTGTGGAATAAGTGTAGTGCAATCATCAACAATGCTAAATCCGAGACCTTACTGCCGGTCTCTCTGCGCATATTAAGCTTCTGTAGAATACAGGAAAGGTTGCGTTGTCGAAAGAAGCTCCTTCGGAGTTTATATTTACTTGAATTACCTGAGAAGTCTCAGTCTTAAGCATAGGTAGCTCTTTCTGGAACACAAAAACCTGTACAGATGAGGATATGTTGGTTACTATTCTGCAGAGAGAGACGTTGTGAAGGGGTATGTTTGCCCTTGATTGTGCCGCCGCCAGCGTCCTTGTTCGTTTCTTTGATTTGAGCCACGCTCTCAGAACAACTGCTAATATCCAGACTCGACAGAACGATACAAGAGATAATTTGAAACCCAGAAACACCGCCAATGGATATGAAGCTCCGCCGAATACACGCTCCTGAAAATGCCAATGTAGAAAAAAAGTGATCAGCATCAAAGCCATCAGCCAGTGGCACACAACACATGCCAGGAACCCAGCTTGTGGCGGTTCGTCTGCTTGGGAAGCCGCAAAGTGATGCTAGCGTACGGCTTCGCCTTGGAAGTTGGGCGTCTGCAGCTCCATAGCGGAAGTCTCGCCTTCTGGAACGGGTGTCTCTGCCTTGACAGGCTCCGCCTCATCCGCCTTCTCAGTAACAGGCTCAGAGACAGGCTCAGGGACAGGCTCGGCAGCAGTCTCCTCAGCAACTTCGGTGTGCGCACCGGTGCCATGATTTGGTTCAGTCTTCGTAGGTTCGTCTGCATGGCCATTCGTCGTTACAGCTTCCTTTGCCTTAGTCGCAACCTCCTCAACCTTCTTCTTACCCTTCTGAAGAATGCTAGGCTTGGCAGGACCCTTTCGGGGAGGCGAAGTAGGCTTGTCATGGACCTTGCTAGCGCTGGCTGCTGTAGGCCTTGCCAGACGCTCGAGAAAGCTAGGTCCAGCACTTGTTGTAGAGGCACGCGACTCCGGCCGCTTGTTTGTGCTCGCATTGGGCGCAACAGAAGGTCGCGAAGATCTCGTGGCTGCAGGCTTCGTTGAAGGGCGTGTTGCAGTAGAAGGCTTGCGAGTCACCTTCTGTGCTTCCTCCCCCTGTAGCTTCGCCGCGGAGGCTGCGGTCGGAGCAGTGAGGCGCGAAGAAATGCCAACGGGACGGGTGGGTGATCTCGGCTTTGGCTTCTTGAGGCCTGTTGGAGACGTGGTGGTGGGATCCCTGTAAGATTGAGGTTAGCACAGCGATTATTACTCGAGGCCACGAGATACGTACTTCGGCTTGGATGTTACAGGCTTCTTGATCTCAGTGGCGGCTGTCTTTGCCTTTGCGGCAGCGGTGGGCGCTGTTGCCGTTGATGCTCGTAGAGAGGTGTGGCTGGTCTTTGGCTTTGGCGCAGCTGCTTTAGGCAGTTCCTTTGAGGGCGCTGGCTTCACTGCAGGCTTAGCAGCTACGACCGGCTTAGCAGCTGCGATCGGCTTAGCAGCAGCGGCAGGCTTCGAAACAGGCGCAGTAGAGTGTTTTGGGTTTGTGGGCGTCTTAGGTCCGGCCTTTGGCAGTGGACTCTTGATAGGGGTGCCCTTGGACACGGAAGCCTTGGTTGTGGAAATAGCTGCAGGCTTTTTCGGCTCGAGCTTGCCCTTTGTTGTCGGCGTACCATTCAGCTTAGCTTTGGTTGCAGCAGGCTTTGGTGTCTCGACAGCTGGCTCAGCTGGGGCAGTAGCAGCAACCTCGGTGCTTGCAGGCTGCAAGTCCTCGGCTGGTGAAGGCAGGGCCTTGCCTCCTGAGACAGCAGAAGCATCGGTAGGGTCCGCGGGCTTCAAAGCCACTTCTTCCTGTGCACCTGTCACGGCCTTGTCCGGGTTTTCAGCTGGATTCTCCTGCACCGGCGCTGGAGCAGGCTCCTCCTCTTTCACAGGCTCCTCCTTGACTGATGACAGCTCAGGGGCCGGCGCTTCCTTTGGTTGCAGCGCGCCAGCTCCTGTGTCTGCTGCAGACTCGGGAAAGTCTGAGCCCTTCATGATGGTCCCGAGGTTCACCATCTCTCCCTCAGGCTCGTTTCGAATTGGTGGTGGGCCGGCTGAAGAGTCGCGCGATGCTATGGCCTGCTCTGGGACGGACTCAATGATAGCAACACTTTTCCTGCGCTCCTCCCTCTCTTCGCTGATGACCTTTTTGAGGTCTGCTACCTCTCCGGCTGTGTCCTCGCTGACACTGAAGCTCTCGCGGCGGTTCGCAGCTGTGCTGTTGGACGGGTTGCCCTTGATAGCAGCGAAGTCGCTTGCGTGAGGGATCGTGTGCTCGACGGAAACGAACGAAGCGCGCACTTTGGAGGTGGGGCGGCTGGTGTCGTCGACTGCTGAAGAGCTTCCTGGGGAACGGCCGCGGGGTTCAGGAGAAGAAGCTGCGTTCTGCTCGAACATGGCGCGAAGATTGCGCACGCCGGAATTCATGTCTGCAGAGGGAGCAAACTGTCGTCAGCGGTGGTTCTGGGGGTGTGGTTGAATCGAGCGGAGAGGACGAGTGGCAGCTCAATGTGGTCGAAACGGCGTGTGAGATGATGTGGTGTGTGCGCCAATTGCGGCCACGGAGGCCAGGGAACAAGGGTTTCAGTGGAGTGCATCACTTACAACGATTGCTCGGGAGACGATACAAATAGCGTGACAATGGGCGGGTCAAGCGATTGTGGACAAGTTATCTGTTGAAATGGAAAAGGAGTCGCGAAATCTCCCTGGCCGCGGTCGCTCTCCCGTAGCAACGCTAAACGTGACGTACTAGGAAGTAATCACTCAGCGCGTGGTTCCTGGAGAGCACTGGGAGTTATGTCCAAATTATGATCCATGCATCACATCACAAACTATGAAACAGAACACATCTCGAGTCACTTGGGCACAATGCTGCGAGGCGGCTGGCGCCCACGGGGGCGTTGGGCTACCCCGTGTAAACAAACAAAATCTCCTTGCACAGCAACAGACAACCGAGACGTCCCCTCCTCACACAAAGAAACATGCAAGTGACCACTTCGCAACAGCGCGACACAAATAAACAGGACACCCTGGCACATATTGCAACGCTTGAGCCCACAGGTTCATGCGAAATGACCAAGCATTAATCACCGCTGTTGCGCCAATCGCAAGGAGGTCTGGAAAAGGGTTGGCCAATCATGTGCATCGACCACTTTCATTAAGATCTGCTTCGTTGTTATCGTTCCTGCCCAACTGTCATGACCATCAGGGTAGGCGAAGAATTCGTGTTTTAGTTTCAAAGTTGCCATCGTCTTTGAGCGAAGCTACTCCGCCGTTCTTGATTGCGTGCAAAGATACCATAGTACTTATCCCACAAAGACAGGATGGATGGTGGTTTCTGAGGCTTCCCTCAAATGGGAGTTGTGAGCAGGCAAGTAATGGTTTCGAGCTCATCGTCTTCATATAGGTACTGGATATTGAGTCGTTCAATCGCCTCGGCCAAAACCACTGGAGCAAAAGCTACAGACCGATGACGCAACCAATCGATAAGCCGATTTCGGTCTTCTACATCTCTACATCCACACTGCTCTCCACATTAGTCCAACAACATTCTTGAGACGACCATCATGGCCTCGACACAGACTGCCCCAGTCAACCTTCCACGCGTAGCTATCACATACTGCACACAGTGTCGCTGGATGCTGCGAGCCGCATATGTAAAGTCTTCTTCCCTCATTGATACAGTCTGCAGGAACTTCTGATCGCTGGTTTCACACAATTGACGCGAGAGCGAGAAACAAATATACTGACATACCTCAGTTTGGACAAGAGCTCCTCTCAACATTCGGCACCCAAATCGGCGAGATAGCATTGATCCCTGCCACAGGCGGCCTCTTCCAAGTTGAGCTAGTAAGCTGCATTGTAGCCCTTGATTGTTTTTCTTCGTCCTAACGAGGTAGACCTACGTACCGGCCACCTCTACAGAGAAGGATGCAGGGGATGTGAGAGCCGAGAAGGTCTTATTGTGGGATCGCAAAACCGAAGGCGGATTTCCAGAAACAAAAGTTCTGAAGCAAAGGGTGCGTGATCGGATAGATCCAAAGAAAGACTTGGGACATAGCGATGTTGGAGGGAAGAAGAAGGATGCGGTAAGTACTGAAAACGAGAAGGCGGAGAAGGAAGAGAAGCTTGGGGTCAGAGTGGATGGCCTCGTTGAAAAGAATGCCGAGGATATGGTCAAGGATATGACGCTAGAAGATGCACCTGATGAGCCTGATGTCAAGAAAAATCCTGATGGCACCGTGTGTGAGGATTGCAGATAGAGTTACCATTAGGGCATACGAATATCACATATCAGCAGCCAAATTGGCATAACAAGTCTCTGTTCAGCGACTGTGCCTCTTTTAAGCACTGTTAGACACCAGTAACGCTGACAGTACCGTCAAGCCCCACCCCCACTACCGCACAGGACGCAAACAGCTATCCTTTGCTGGCGAGAAGCGCGCTACTTGCTGCGTCAGGAGAGCTTCGTGCTACTACATGTCTTTGACTCATAAACATTTGCCACTTGAATGACCTGTCCAGCATCCAAGGTATTCAGACAACTTGTTGCTGCGCCCACACGACGCACTCTGATCAGTGTGAAAAGCTGACCAAAGGGTAGATAAATATTCAAGATGACGCAAAAGCAGCTTGAGATACTGAGTACTCGCAGATCGTAATTCACGACAGACAAAGACATAATTGTTGAGAGCGTATGCACGAGTAGGCACAGATCTGTTGTGGGTATTTGACTGCGTTACAGTGGTCGGTCTGCATGTGTTGATGTGTTGTCACTTGTGTGACGTCGACTGTGCTACTTGTCAGAAACGTGGTCCTCTTCTGACGATGGATGTAACTGGATGAGGATTGGGCGGCGCAGATGACTTCTCTGCGGTACCGCAGGGCTGGATCTAGCCAGCACAGTGACTGAACATGGGCCAGTACTGACAGGATCTTGTAACTACCCATCTGAATTCTCTCGCAGGCAGAAACAAGCTCCTGCGATATGATAGATCGATTCAACTGGTACCTTACCCTCAAATCTTAGAAGATTTGACCATCTATGAATGCTATAGACCGCTTTGATTGTAGGTGTCGTTCTAAGATCCTTGTGTGAACCTTTGGTGGACAATCAACCCAACAGAACTTTGTATATGCTGACGCGTAGATCGTTAATCTCACATGCGTCTCTCCAGTTTCGAAAGTTGCGTCCGGAGAATACTTCGGCTGCATATGCGGATGCGGGAAGTTTGTGCGGGTTTCAGAGTATTCTAGTTGCGGCTTGTGTATCCCTCAGAGGCAGCCGGTTACACGGTGTGATCTGTCAGACATTGTGTTGGGATTGCGAGTGTGATACCTGGTGGGTCATGAGCATTTCATTGTCATGATGCTGTGAACTGCCGAGTGCGGTCGCTAAATACTTAGATTACGCGTCTAGTTGGGGCAACGGCACGAGCTGTCGAGGTAAGTGATCCAGCAGTGGCTCTCTTCTCTTGTGCGTCAAGACAGGGTTGTACGAATAAGAGGGTGATAGCGGAAGACTTCGTTCGAGCCGGATTGCCCTGCAGGAGCAGTGGGACTTTTCATCAAGCGATTGGCTACAGTAGATAACAGCCTGCTCGCAGATTGGCATTGTTCTGAACGTATGCTGTGTTTCTCTCGAGTCAAAGTTGAGATTTGGAAGGAACGACCTCGCTACTAGTCTTGGAAGTCTAGGTGCAGCTCCTCGGCTGCAATGCGCCGTCTGTGTTTAATGGGCGCAGCTAGCTCAAGCTCTGTACATATTATGGGTTCCAACGTTGACCAACACGTTATAAACGCTGTTATGAACCAAAGTTGCAGGTAGATGGAGAACATGGTGCATGATGTCGTGTTGCATCATGCAACTGGTGAAGGTGGAGAGCCGGAGATGTGCAATCGCGGCCCCACTTGCGAAAGGATCGTCGCTTTGAGGTTCATGAGAGCGAGGACCTCAAACGTGCGCTTCTTTTTGGAGTTTGTGACGGGGTCTCGATCGTTGCTTGTTTAAGTCGACTGCAACGAGGGGAATGCTGAGGCTGAGCTGAGGGGTCCTTTGTGGTCTACGACACGTCCAGCTCACCTATTCCGAAAACACGACCAGGGCCCCTGTCTAGCGGTGATCTGCAGGCGGGATCTCTGAAGCCGACTTTCCAACTCCACTGCTGTCATCCATGACGAGGTCCTGCGCCATACGTAGTGCATCTCTTGACAAAGTAGCTACAGCATGCAACCGCAGCTCAGAATTATCCTTCTATCATCATTATTGTCATCATCAAAAATCTTCAAAGGCTGGAAAAGCCAGCCGAGCTTGAGCACGCGTCTCTAAAACTCTAGGCCGCGATGCACGATCCAGCTAGCCTCTTGACAGCTGAGCGAGCCTAGGCTTCGGGGCGGGCGGGCACAAGCCACAGGCATCAGACTAGCCTGAAATCCACGCTTGACAGCAGATCAGCTCCTGCACTCGCTGGCCCTGGCTGTCCAGGATGGAAGCCTCGCCAAAGAGAAGCCCACGCTAGTAGCTTGTGCTCTATCTATCTGCGTATATGTACCGAGCTGAGGTCCTGGGCACGGCCGTGGTACAAAGCCCACTGTCCTACAATCAGCAATCAGCCCGTAAGCTAGGTAACTCGATGCCACAAATTCTCTTGAACCCCTGCTTGTAGAACGTCTCGAACTGTGAGCTCTGCGTATTATATATCTAAGCGACATGGCCTCGTCTGAACCGCTCGTTCCGCCTCAAAACTCGATCTCTGGAGGCTGTCAGTACTTGGATCCATCAGTCGCGCGGCACGTTGGACAACCCCAGATCTTGAGGGTCAGAACTACGTCAGACCAAACAGCCTCATCCCCGCGGGGCGAGCGGCCTTCGAGACGGCGCCCGAGTCTAATCGCTGATGACGTCCTTCCAATCGGTCTATTAGAGAATGCTATTGTAACCAGTCAACTTTCGCAGAACAACTTCGACTCTTGTGGTTCAAACGAAAAATCAATTGGCTGTGCGACAGCCGCTCGAAATTCAATGGCTGTTGAGAAAGTGCAACGATGGTCTGGAATGACCCGAACTGTCAGCGATTGGGATGGTTTGCGGAGAGTAGGTACACCCCAAGACTTATGCATTCTGTTTACTGACCCGACACAGGACACCGAATTATGGATTGAAGATGGAGACTGCTATGTACATCTTTATGCGCAAGGAGCTTCACGCCGTGGTCCCTCATTCTGTATACCGTTCAGAGCTCTTCGCCAGAAGAAATGCAGCTCTATGCTTGACATCTGTTATGCGCAGATCGCATCGCGAGATGGGTCACACGTGCGCCAGTTGATGAGCATGGCTAGCTCCTTGATCTTGTCGAACCGCGAACCAGGCATTGTCAATTTGTTCATCCCTGCTCCAGATGACACTTCCCGCCAGGACTCTTTCAAGTGGCACGTTACAACTCGAAACTTCTTCGCTTTCCTGTTGGGCAAGCCTCTAGTGGGCTACCAGATGGGCGAAACGTTTGTCAGCCTACAGGAAAGGCTACAACTTTTCAGATCTGGAAATGCCAACAACCACGAAGACTTCCTTCAATATGCTGAGGATCAAGGATATCGCGATTTCTCCGAGTGCACTGACTATGCGCTTGCGAGTCTATTCTACGCCGAGAAGTACAAACTTCGAGATGCATGGGTCGACGCGTTCGCTCACTGCGTTGGAATGAACGAAAGTCTATCTCTCAGCCCTGAATATGCTGTAAGTACACATCATGCTGTCGTTCTTCAGTCTCTGACTTTTTCCTTAGTCTATGTCAAGATTGACAAAGGCTCTGATTACCCGTGCCTACCTAGAAGTAGACATACACCTTGGTCAAGTTACAGTCGCATTGAGCAAGTTTCTCGACGAAGATTTCTCTCCCGCATATCTCGGACTTACTCCAGGGGCTAGGAGCCACTTAAATCGCTTTCGCCGCTTTCTGCATAGTTTCTATGTCAAGAAATTTGGGTATTGGCCACCCCCAAGGGGGTCTGCTTTTCCAAAAGCGCTTTACAAGTCAATGTACTTTGACTTCCAGAATCTGTACTATCTCCTTGTGGATACAAACTCGACCACCGATCTTGCTCTCCAAGGTCCAGCAAGTGGAGGTATCTGTGTGTTGCAGAACGTGGACAGCTTCGACAAGCGTCACATGTTCACACCGCAATCACATCCGCTGCCACTAGTCCCAAGCTATGCCGAGTCAGCAAAGAAGACGGAATCTCAAAAGGCTCTACGACAGTTGAATCTAACATCCCATCAGAACAGGACCAGCAACGTCCAGACCATAAACGCCGCGTTGGAGGCTGCAACCAACACACAGGATCCAGTTGTCAGTGGCTCCAACATTGTCCAAGAGTATATTCATTTCGAACGGACCTACAGCTCTACCCTGAACCAACGTGACGAAAAGGTTTCCGTTGTGGATGCTCGTAAGGTCAGATGGCTTCTGATTTATGGAACACTACAATACCTCGTATCAGCTTTGCGAGCTCCAAAGGAGGTTCGGGACACAGAGACTGCCGATTACCCGCTCTGCTGTCTTGTAGCCGAGCACTCGTCGTGGCCTGGCAGCTCACAAGTATCTACGCCTTCGATTTCTTCCCCATTAGCAACGGTAAACGGGATTGATGAGCACCTCGACAGCTCACAGAACGACGTCAAATCCATCCAGCCCGACTGCCACAGGGAAGACTACTTTTCTTCTCGGACCACTAGTATCCGCAACTCTGTCGACGTACCAGCCCCACTCAAGATTAGCACATCTGTTGTCTCGTATCCGCCTACCCGTTCTTTTGGGTCGATTTCATTATCTAGGCGGAGTTCACGACGTAACAGCGTGAAGCTCAAGCCTACGCCTCACTGCGAGATTCTCATCCACGGATATGGGAATGGCCTGAAAGAAGTCGTCACGAGTTCCACAGCCCAGGATCCTTCGCGCAGCGCGTCGTCGGCCGGGTCTCATCGCGCTTCAACCTCCATTCTGCCAGAATACGCTGGTCAAGAGACATCCTGGATTCGGCCAAAATCTCCGCCTGTCCCGCAACCCCGTACATCGTCGTTGTCGAAAGTTCGCCGCCATGCGCGTACTCGAACACCCCTGCTGGATGCAAACCATCTCGAAAAGTTCTATGGCTCCGCAGTTACCGTTGAAGAAACAGACATGAGTCGTTCTGACAGCACTAGCTCACACAACAGTCAAATATGGAGCGAATCCAGCACAGCCTCGTCACAGTCCAGTGCAGATGGAGAGTACCAGGAGCGCCATAGTACCACGATAGAAGACAGCGGTCTTCTAGGCGGACTCGTGTCTGTCGATAACACTCCAGTGCCGACTCCCCGCACGCGATCACTGGTCAAAGCCAGGGCCCCTATCTCAACACCAGTGCCGTCCAACACATATATGCAAGCATTTTGCTTCGACAACGACTTTCCACCATCGACCAACTACGACCACATACATCCAGCCTTTCGACCACCGAATGCCGACACCACAATCGGCATGGCACTTTCTCCACCCGCATCGCCGCCACTAAGCCCAAGTGTCAACCTGACATCCTACTTCGATGCATCGCCAGCGGTTCCAAAAATCACACCTTCTCCTTCCACGACAGGCTCTACCGAGTCGAACCTCACATACGCGGACCTCTCCATCTCCAAGGCGTTGTCACGTAGCAAAAGCCGCCGTGAGAACGGCATCCTCACAACAATTTCTTCCTCCTCTTCCTCAATCGATCCCGAGAAGCGTGTCAGTGCCGAGCGAACGCGAAGCCGGCTGTCGATGTTGAAGCGCTTCTACGCGTTCTAATACCCTTTGCATCCGACCCACGAATTTCCTATCATCCCAGCTTTCTTTGGTGTCAGTTGAGCCTAGACTGGATTTGCAAGGCTTCGTGTTGCTATTTTGCATATGCTATATACCCACGGTCGCGAGCCGACATAAAATGCGTGTTCAGCGTCCGCAGTTGCAATTTAAAAAGTTCACGTCACAAGTATTCGTTCTCGTCGGATTGTGACCCCATTTGACACCTGAATTCGACAAACACTCATTCTGCGGCTTTTGTTGGCACCCGAGTACACGCCCACTTGAAAGTCGCGTGCAAATCATCTGACTCCACAACTCAGGTAAGCATATTAATGATGGAAAGAGCAAAGAAAACAGCGCAATCGGCGTTGAGTTGCAACTGGAATCGAGGAACATGCTGGGCGACTCCGAGTTTACCTGTGGGGTGTGCGCAGAGAAGAAGAAAATCTAGCGGTAAATTGTGCTGCTGCGCGTAAGCTCAAGGCCCACGTGTATCTGTTGAGCTTTTCATCGAAGAAACATTACCTGCTTGTCGATCTCGACAACGCGTCAACACCCACAAACAATGAAGATCCATCGGGCTGATATGCCGTGGCACCAACCTCACGAATACGAGCCTTGTTGCCGCACCATAGATGGAGATGGCCGTTGCGGAGTGGAGCCATGATATCACAACGTGCGCGCTGACAGGGCGCTGTTCGTTCTCGAAGGAGAGGCTGCCAGCTTTGTTTCGACGCCTCCGATAAAACTTCATATTGCGCACTAGAGTAGACTGGAAGATGTCGTCTGTTTAAACTCCACGATCTTCGAGCTCGTCATCAATAAGCGATGCGGCGTTCCTTCTTGCCTCGTACCGCTCCACAGCCACTTGCGCACGCGAGTCATTTACACATGCTGATCGTTACGGAGCATACATTGCAACCAGCCATATTCGGAATCATAGGATGTGACCTTCGGCGGCATTCGAACGATTTCGGGCGGAAGTGGCGTGCGGGTTGCGGTCTCATCTGTACGAAACCTGCCAGCCTTGTTGTTCCTAATTTTAGACGCACAGGGCATGAACAACTGCAAATTGAAGGGTTCCATGCGTTTCCGCAACTCTTTGCTACCTATTCTCTGAAGTTCTGTATGAATGGCCTTGGAGTTCATATGCCGGCTAAAGCTGGAGACATCCATATGCAATCGTGTCACTTCCATTGACGAAGACCCGATTCTGTCTTCTATACATGCTTGGTCGGAATCAGAAAACCGTTGAGGTTGCTTGTTTCAGAAAAAACGATCAAGGAACGATTTTTCAAGCACAGCCTTAATCCAGGAAACATGACTAGGATTGCCAGAAACACGAGGCTCCATGCGGAAGGAAGGGAAGCTACTCGGTACGATAGATGTGGGGAAGGAGACTAGAAAGTGGACAGATCCGCGAGTCCTTGAACAAGTGACGTCGATTAGGGGAACTGAGCATGGGTTTTGAGATGGTATAAGTATGTGCATCTCTTCTGCCGCAAAGATCATTATCCAACACTTCTCCAACCAATATCCAACTTCTACAAACAACCAACTCTACCCATTCCACCCCAATCTACACACACTTCAAGATGCAGTTCTTCACCGTCGCCTCCGCTCTCTTTGCTGCCGCTGTCGCAGCCCCAGCTCCCCAAACGACTGGGTGCCCCAACCCAGCTCACTGCGGCCCAGCCTCCGTCCCATCCAGCTACGAGAACATCGACATCAGCGACTTCTACCTGCGCAAGAACAACGGCATCCAGAACGCCGGATTCAAGCTCTCGGGCAACAACGTCACCGACATCGCCTGCGAGATTGGCGTCGTTCCCACCCTGCCCTCCGAAGTCACCACCTGCGGTAACAGCTCCTACCGTTTCGGCCTCGTTGAGGGCAAGGAGACCGACTACGGTCTGGCTATCTACCATCAAACTTCTCCCTTCGCGGGCAAGTACGCCGCTGGCGACATCACCACTTACTGCCACGCTGGTGGTGACGGCCCTGATGACTACGTCTGCTCCCAGGTCAACGCTCTGACCATCGTCATCACTGGACAGTAAATGCTGTGTCATAGACGGAGGGACTCCGACGACCGCTTCTTGTATATACCATGGATTTAGCGACATACTCCGCGATACCAATTGAAGGCCTTTGACTCAGATAATTCAATAGAATTCCAACTTTCAAAAAACTTTACATCACATCACAAAATGACAGCTTCGGCCTTCACGCAAGGACTAGCATGACGAAAGCATTCAAAATCCGTGCAGATCCTTACAACCCTGACCATGAAATATCATCCAACTAACACAACCATGCCCTTTGTCCCTATGCTTCTCATCATACGATCAACCTAATCAACACCGGCAGCACATCATTAACCGGCCTGCAGATCCGGAGTCTACACGCCCAGACAAAAACGCGGAACCAAAAACAGAACAAAAGACGCGACGAACAAGCTCGAAAACAATGCGGTAAGCAAGAGTGAGACTAGGTCCAGAAGACACGGTGTCTTGGAGCGTAGGTGTAGAAACGGACTGATGCAAGCACATGGACATTTCAAGTACTCGACTCACTTGACGTGCGACTCTGTCTGCAAACTCGCCGTGGACCAAACCATTCCCCACAATTCTAGGACATGCAGCAAACGACTCCCTCGTCCTCATCGACAGACCACTACCCATCATCTTCTTCTCCCGCCGACTCGCGATCGTCAGTCACTATGTATGCATACCCCTCGGTGGTAGAGCTAGAGGCTCTCGGGGGTCTGAGTGGAGATATTCTTCGAGGCACTTTCGCGAGGGGTGGGTTTCCCTGGGATGGTGCTCGTGCGGGTGGAGTAGTATGTTGATTGTGTGACGAGGTGGCTGGGAGGGCGTGTGAGATGGATGGGGGGCTGAGTTTGAGGAATCTCTGGGTGAGTGGGAAGAGAGGATTGGGAATGTATCACGATGTGCATACTGTCGGATTACTGCGAGTGGTTGCAATGATCGTGGCGCCATCTGTTCAAATATGAAGTTGTGCATAGTCTCGTCACATTGCCGTAGCCTGAATAATCTATGTAGGGATTATGAGATCATCAAAGTCGTCAGATTCAAACCCTCTCCACCTTCCCAACAACCTCATCCTTCTCACCAAACAGTTCCGCCTCAACACTCTTCTCCGTAGGCGCAGCATCAGTGCCAACCTTGGACTCATTAAAAGCATCCAGCTCCTTGGCCTTGAACAGGTTCAAGTATACGGGGAACGAATACGCGATCAAGAAACCGGCAAGCGGCACGCTCATGGCGACGCGCGTGTTGCGTGCGTCGACGACGGCGCCGAGCATGGGGGGGAAGACGGCACCGCCTGATACGGAGGCGACGAGGAAGGAGGCGCCGCGCTTAGTGTGGCGTCCTAGGCCGCGGAGGGAGAGGGTGAAGATTGTTGGGAAGATGCAGGACTGTGGAGTGGTCAGTTTGATGGTCTTTGTGAGATTTAGGTTTCTTTGCGTGGGAATTGCTCACCTCGAAGAAGAGCACCATGCACAGCATGGCAATCGCAGCGTCGCCTGTAGTGGGGATAGCGGCTGTGATGAAGATGACACAGCCAGTCAAGAAGCCAAGGAGGATGAATCTCGGCTTCACCCACTTCATCATGAGCGAGGCCACGAAACGCCCGACAGCAAACAGCGCCTGAGCAACGGCGAGCAGGTTCGAACCGTCAGCAGTCGTAAGGCTGGGCTTGACCTCTGTCACATAATGGATGAAGAACCCGGCAACCGCAACCTGAGCTCCTACATAGCAGAACTGCGCTGCAACGCCCCAGAAGAGTGTGTACTGGTGGCGGAAGGGCTTGTCTTGGTATCCAGTCGAGGCGGCGGACTGGTCGGATTGAGCAGCGACGTCAGCGTCTGTGATCTCAGGAATGCTTGAGAAGTTGTCAGTTGAAGAGGTTACTGGATATAAGGGCTTCGTGACTTACGGGGCGAAGAAAAAGACGACTGCAAGAGCAAAGACGAAGCAGGCAATGCCGAGATACACCCACTGCACTGATTGCAAGCTATTGTTGTCGACATTCTTGAAGAGGACAAAGGATGCGAGCACGGGGGCTACGACACTGCCGATGGCCTGGAAGGCCTGCGCAAGGTTGAGACGGAGTTCCATCCATCGGGGAGGACCGCAAGTGGCCTAACGAGTCAGCACAGGTCTGCGTAGAAGGTTCTCTACGAGATCTTACGATGAAGGGATTCGCGCTGGTCTCAAGTGTGCTGAGACCCGAACCAACAACGAACATAGCACCGCAGAAACCACCAAACGATCGCTTGACACCACTGGGCCAGAAGAGAAGAGCTCCTACGCCGTAAATGCAGAGACCAGTGATGAAGGTCCATCGGTATCCGAACTTGCGGACGATCCAGCCACTGTATGTCAGAGGACCGATGAAGTATGCTCCAAAGTATGCACTGTGACTGTTAGAACTTGATTCGCCTGAGGAGCCATGGACGCATACGCTTGAAGACCGGACGATTGCGCCGCAGTGACGTGGAGAGTTTCCTGGAAGTGCTTGTTGAGGACATCAAGAAGCCCGTATGCGAAACCCCACATAAAGAAGAGGATAGTGACGAGGGATACCTTGGCAAGTCAGTCATTATCGCATAAGACTCAAATGCTAACATACAGGAATGATAGACTGCTTAGTCGTGATCGCTCCAGCACCTGTTACGGCATGGTCATCGACACTCCTCCTTCTTGTAGCGTTGTCCATGGCCTCGACAGCTGATGGACGGCGCTCAAGATTACTGTCAATCGAAGAGGATTCCCTCTTGCTGAAGTTGAGCCTCCCCATTGTATATACACAATGATCTTGGCAGCTAAGGTGGAGGTGTCGGAAGACGTGAAGAGGAAGTTGGGTAAAGACACTGAGCTCGAGCTGCTTTTACAAACCACATGGATGTGATCATGATTATATGCAAATGTCGCTGAGCATTCGCTGCTGTTGATCATAGACTTGATACCGCGGCGCTTCCAAGGTGCCAACAAACGGTACCCTTGTAGCTCTCACTTGGCCTTCGAGCCGCCTCTCTGAGCAGGCAATCGGACCGAGACCATTACGCCAGGAAGCTGCCGCGTTAGAACAGATTCAGCAAGGTCCGCTGAGGTCTAACAGACTACGTGAGTGCTCAGACCACAGATGGGGTCTCATTGTAGTGGCGATGCGCTATCATCAGTATGGGGTTTCTCATGTGGTCTTGGAGACCCCACAACACCCCATGGGAAAGCTGTACTCCACTTCGAAGCTTATTGAAACTTGTTCGAGATGGTTGGCATTATGGGGTCGTTGGCCGGCTAGGATCGGCGGCCGTCGCCCATGTCACATTGGCTGTCTGTCTCGTTACGATTGTGGAAAGCTGTGACCCATCTTATGTCGCGATCCTGCACCTCTCCAGGCGTCACTGTGTGAACAACGTCACGGGAGTTCAACGAGTGATAACCAAATCCAACTTCTTTGAGGGGAGTTGCCGTGAGGCGCAGCACATATCACCAAGCTAACCGGGCATTCCCCTCACTTGCGTAACTCGAAAGCGCAATCCGCTAGAAGGTCAAGAGAACTTCTGCAGCGGATGTACTTGGCAGGTCCAGCAAGAATTCGCGCACTGCTCATGTTGATGATGCTCATGAGGCGTCGCCGTGCCGCCAGAGCCTCATATTAGCGTAGTAACTGCCGATACTGCTGGCCCAAGCGTTCATATGGACATCTCAAGACCTTGGATGTGCTTGGCTGTCCAATGAAGCAATTCCAGCCCTGGCTCCCATCGGCCTTGGTGTGCGCATTCGACCTGACTTTGAGTACGAAGCTGTGCGGAAAGATTGTCGGACTACCAAGCATCATTGTTTCAGGCTTGCTGCGCTGCAGGCCCACTTTCACGCAGACTTCAACTTCTTGGCGAGTAAGGCCTAAGAGGCGATGTCGAATAGTCGATCATGGAACAACCGAACCTTGCCAGTCTGAGTGATTGGTGCGGTGATCCACCTTGAGCCTCGCTGAGCCGCATTGGTAGCGTGGTCATTCAATGTTGACGACGTGTGCCCGTGGGGAGGAACTCCAACTGGGGTCAAGGCCGCCCAAGCAACTCCACAGCTCAGGCATGCTGCTCGATATTGTTGAGATGCTCGGCAATCCGACACCGGTGACAGCAGAACTAGGGCGGGAAATCGCGGTGTTGGCAGATTCGTGTTGCGTTTGTCGAGCCTGCCACTCTCATTGTGCCTCCATCATACCTCGAGACGCTCTGCAAATTCCTCTTTCTCGACTCTCTCCACTCCCTCCACTCCAAGCAGCCGCTCCGCAATCTCCTTAACATACTCGGTCCCTACCTCCTCCACGCTCTTCCCCGCAATTCCCTCCCTCTCAAAGCTAGTCGTCCTCTTCCCCTCCAACCCACATGCCACAATTCTGTCAAACCACCACAGATCAGTACCAACATTCAGTCCAATTCCATGACTCGTGATATTCCTCCTCATATGTACCCCAATCGCCGCAATCTTATCATCCGGACTCGTCCACACGCCTGTGTGCTCGGTTGTCATGGCCTTGATCCCGTACTTGGCGCAAGTCGCAATGAGACTCTTCTCGAGCAAACAGACGTAATCCCGAGGCGTGAGCTTGTGGGTGCGTAGGTCGATGATGGGGTATGCGACGAGCTGGCCGGGCCCGTGGAAGGTCGTTTGCCCGCCGCGCATTGCCTCTACAAACTCGGCGCGGTCATTGGCGCGTAGGTACTGCTGTTGCTCTGGGGACACTGTGCCGATCTCTCGACGTCCACATGTGTATACGGGCGCGAACTGGGCGGTTATGATGTGGGGAGCTGGCGCAGGCGCATTGGAAGGCGGTTTGGAGGCGAGGAAGCGCGAGACGAGGGTTTCTTGGAGGCGGGCGGCGGTGGAGTAGGACACGATGCCAGGGAGATGTATGTGCCGGAGGGTTTGTGCCATTCTTGTCGTGTAGTCAAAGTAACGAGTATGTAAAGCTTGAGATGACTTGCGTCAATAGCCGTAGCTGTGAGTAGTAGCTTTATCGATAAGAAAAGATGGTCAGAACGCGCCCCAAAGACGCGCCGTAAACTCTACACCAACCCAAACACTTTCCCACTTCTTCACCCCAAACCTCCCAGCGCATACAACTCAAGCGCGACCACCATGGCCGGCCAAAAGAGAACCAGAAGCGGCGAACCCAAACCCCAAAGCGACCCTAAAGAAACACCCACAATCTCCACCTCACCGTGCGGACAAGCACAAGCACACTCCAGCAAACCCAGCACAACGACAAACCCAGTCCCACAGTCCCTACCCACAAAGAAACCCCGCACAAAAGCAACCAGCAAAAACACCTACGTCCCACACATCCACGGGCCCCTAAAACGCCCGCGCCTCCCACCCAACGCCACAATTTCCAAACGCCCACTCCTGCACCCCGCGATACCGACGCCCTTCTCCTCCGCCGCGAGCCCAAAAGTCCTGTACATCACAGCCTCGTCCCCCTTCATACCGACGTGCAAGCGCGTGCGTGCTCTCCTCGTGCAGATCCGAAAGCGCGAAGCGCAGTCCGCGGCTTCTGCTTCTGCATCGCGAAGTCGAGGCGGGGCGGGGAAGAGTAGGAATGGGGGCCTGGAAGCAAATGGACGGCTTGAGGCTAGGGATGTCGAGGCGTCGATTGCTGGTGCTGCCAAGGAGAAGAAAGGTCATGGGCAGAACGCAGGAGGAGAGGAAGTCTTTCTGAAGGCTACGGGGCGGGCGATACCGCGGGCTTTGGAGCTGGGGGTCAAGTTCCAGGGGGAGGATGATTGTAGAGTCAGGGTTGAGATGGGGAGTGTCAAGGCTATTGATGATGTGGAGGTCAAGGAGGACGCAGAAGTAGATCGAAAGGGCACAGTCGAGGGAGAAGAAGCAGAAGAAGACGAAGAGGTCCCGGAAACGAGGATACGAACACTGAGTACGGTAACAGTGTGTATCGGGCTAAAGTAGAGAGGCGAAGGACACGAGTCAGCAGTGTCAGCAAGACAACAACAATAAGATACCCCCAAGCACAATCAAACATCACAAAGCGAAAGCAACAGTTCTGAGAAAGGTCGAATATGTATCATTGAAGTTTGGAAACCTCCCAACCCCCGTGCCCCCATGCTTACACCAATCTAACACCACTGAACAAAATACGCACACTCCACTTCCCGTCTCCAGTCGTCATCCAAGACCCAAGTTAGATTTGGATAGTTCATGATGTTACAAAGGAAAGGTTTCGCTAGCTGTTACAGTGAATGTTCAGGGACGACGCCCTTATAGAACCCTCGTGGGGGTGTCGTTGCATCCAGAAGGAAAAAAGAAGGGAAAAAGCCCGCAGGCGCCAATTGCACCCAAACCTGAATAATAAAAACGCCTGGTGGTTCTTGCCCAACTATGCAACGCCATGGTAAAATTTGTTTCGTATTGATCTTGGTGAAATGACTTCGAATTCGATCCAGAAGTTTCATTCGTCGCATGAGTATGCCTGTGTATGGTCGTGGACAGTCTCAAGGAGCTTGTCGAGTTGGTAGGTAGGAGGTAGGTGGTGGTGTTGTGTGGAAGCAGCGGTCTTTTGCCGAGTAGCGAGGAACTTGGACGTGACGTTCTGCTCGTCTCTTTGGAAGCGCTGGTCCTTGGGCCAGTCGCACCATGACTTAGGTGCAGTCTCTACGCTTCGCCGCCCCAATCGCTGTATCTTCGCCGCCATTGTTTGGCCTTGTGCAGTGGTGAGGTCGAGACGGAGTGATGCATGCTCACTCAGCGATCGGCCTTTGGATACTGGTTGAGCATAGCCATAACAGCTACACCTATTGCGACAACCGTCACGATAGCACCGACTGGACCACCGTGATACATAAAGTCGGCGCTGCTATGGCGCTGAATTGAGAGAGCGTTAGGCGGCTTCGAAGACTCTTTGGTCTGGTCGTCCATAGCATGTCCGTTTTGCTGACTGGCGCTCCGCAATGGTGCGCCAGCACTATCCTCGTCAATGCTGTGGTCCTTGATGATGGTGATCTCGCCTTCTTCTGCGTTGTCCCCGTCTTCCGATCCATCGACGTTGGCCCCAGTGATCTCTCTTGCTCCATCACCGCCGCTTCTGCTGCGCCTTCTCTTGCCACTGTTGCTCGCCTTTGCGTTGTCGTTGCGAATACTCTCAACCATCTCTGCCAGGCTCTTTCGGTCAGACTCTGCAGCCTCAGCGCGTTCCCGATATCGTTCCATTTGTTGCTTCATTTCGTTCATCTCCAGCATCATAGCTTCTAGGCGGTGTTGCAGGCGAGTGGTAGTGTCGCCCGCGGGAGGCGATGCGGAGCCGTTCTCCAGGTCACCGGTGTCGGCATTCTCAACCGCAGATTCGTCTTTTTCCTTCTCCTCCTCACCAGCCGTCTCTTGGTGGTCAGGCTCCTTCGCGGCTTCCCGCTCCAGTCGGTTGGCCCGCTCCTCGGCATCTTCTCTCGCACGACGTTCTTCGCTCAACAGCGATTCTAAATCTCGAAGGCGTACGCCTTGAGACTCAATCTCCTTTTTTGCGCTGCTCAAGGCCTCTGTGAGAGACGACATCTGTGCATCTGACCGCGCAGGCGACGGCAATTTAGGACGTTCGGTGTCGGCCCTTCGAAGGGACGATGCAGCATCCGGTTTCTCTGGTAGTGGCTGCTGTGGCGGGGGAGCAGGCGGTTCCGAGAACCTAGCTTTCAGGTTCATATCTTTGATAGGGGAGATCCTGACGGAATTCGCGGGTGACTGTTTCGCCGGCTCTTTCTTCGGCTCCGCAGAGAGGATGGCATTGATGTACTGGTGAGCCTGCTGTAGCTCCTGTGACTGCTGCTTGGCAGCTTTCATCTCGGCCTGGGGAGATTAGCGGCTTTCGTCCTCTTTCGGCAAGGTACTTACGTTAAGCTTCTTCACCACCTGCTCCATGGTAATCGGTTGCAGCCAGAAGTTTGGGTGTCGTGGCTGCTGCATGCCATTCTGGTAAGCTTGCACAACACCGGGGCCTTGCATGCGCTGTCCGTTCATAGAACCTTGGCTAGGGTTGCGGCCGCGCATGTTTGCGAGTTGTTGTTGACCACCTGGACCCATCATGTTCTGCATTTGGTTTCCCTCGAGTTCGCCGAAGTTCAGATCAAGAACATCATGGGGCGACCTGGCGTAGATG
Source organism: Phoma sp. RAV-16-625 (assembly GCA_004335185.1). Lineage (NCBI taxonomy): Eukaryota > Fungi > Ascomycota > Dothideomycetes > Pleosporales > Didymellaceae > Phoma > Phoma sp. RAV-16-625. The sequence goes on from SAUA01000020.1 coordinate 73,831, forward strand.
CCGGCATGCTCAACGCGAGCGGCGACTTTGTGGTGTACGATGGTTTTCTGGTCCTCGCTAACGATATCGATACCGAGCTCCAACATGTCCTGCTCCCGCAACTCGTGTGGGTCTGAGTCTCTGTTCTCTTGCGACAGGCGCTGCCCATTGACAAACGTGCCGTTGGACGACTTGACGTCACGAATCCATATCTTGCCATTGCGGTCGGCCCAGACTTCTGCGTGCTGTCTCGACAGGACTTTCGAGTCGAAGTAGCCGTTGAGTGGTGTGGGTATCGTCTTGTTGTTGGTCTGCCGGCCGATGCGGAGAACGTCTGGAAAGAAGGGCACGGTGATGGTTTTGCGTTCGAAGGTGCCGTTCATGGGGATGAGGTGCAGGATGGCGGTGCTCTCCCCAGCTTGGCGCGGCGCGCCGTTCTGTTGCGACTGCAGAATGCCATTCTGCTGCGAGGGGAGCATGGCGGAAGGAGCCTGAAGGGCGCTCATAGCAGAAGCTGCTGATGCGCCAGGACCAGCGGTGGCAATCTGCTGGGGCCGTGCGATAGAGAGGCCTGCGACAGGCTCGGTCTTGGTCGCTGGGAAGAGACCCTTGGGGCCCTTTGTCTTGCGGGCGGCCCACGCAGTTGCGTCGGAGGCGTTGGGTTGGACGGCGCCGTTGGGCTGTGATTGCGCCGACGAGGCTGATATGGTGGATGTAGACGAGGCCTGTGACGACAAAGACGAGGATGAGTTTGTTCGTTGAGCGCTCTTCCTCGGCATGAACATGGCGCCGTTCGCGCCCCCTTCAGCGCTCCATGCCTGCCGGTTGATGTTCTGCAGATTCACAGGAGGAGCAACGGCCGTCATTGGCGAGGCGAGGGGCGGGCAGCCAGCTTCCGGGGAGGGAGGTCGCGTTGTTGTTGATGTTCAGGGCCGTTCGTCACTTTTTGTCCTAGTCCGTGTTCCCCGTCCTGGGCGCTGCAGCGAGACAGCGTGGCAGCCGCGAGAAGCAACACGAAGCAGCGGGCAAAGGCAGCAACAATGCGCACTTGGCTCAAGCACGCATGCGTCGCGTCCAGATGCAGTAGGAGTCGGGCGGTGCAGTGAGGGTAGAGGCGCGGGCTCGCGGCTCTGTCGTCTGTCGTCTGTCTTCTGTCGTGTGCTGTCTTGTCTCCGGAGAGCCCGTGCGACGTCGGGCGATGCAGGCCTGCAGATGCGGTGCAGAGTACAGCAGCAGCAGCAGCAGCAGCAGCAGGGCCTGGCTGGCAAGGGGGCAGCGGTAGAGAGAGTCGCGTAACGGACTGCTGGCGTGGGCGGTGATGGGCGAGTTCGATGGTCCAAGATTCCAGGAGCGGGAGGGAGTCGGTCGCTGGCCTGGCCTGGCCTTGTCCTTCGCTTGCGCCAGACTACGAGCGATATGACGCTGCTGCGTGGAACGAGGAAACACTGCAGACTGAATGCTTGCTTGGGCAGACTTTTTGCAACGGCAGCACATTCAGTGACTCGTGTTACAGATCAGAACACAGCACGGCATCTAGATATGTTCTTGCGGCGCAGTGAAGCCAAATCATACTATGGTCACGTGGGCTTAGCTGTCATGGAAAGTGAGGCTACTATCATGTGTTCACTGTCGACTGCAAGCATGGTCGTGTGAGTGAAGCTAGTCTAAAGTAGACACCTGAAGGCTACAAATTCTACCATAACAACTGCAGTATCAACCTGCTCACTTGGGTAGCGTTGGTGGCCTTCCACTCAAGAAGCCTGGGGTGCATCCATTTGCGGAGCATCACTTGGCTCCGTGCGCACAGGCCACCAAGCTCCAAAGTGGGACGGCAAGCTGTTGGCAACCGCGGTCTTCTTCTCCGCATTCGTTTTGTATACACGCGTCTCACTCGTTCGTCAAGATGCCAGTACCTGTTGGAGCTATGCCTGGAGGCGGCGCACATGGCCCCTCCACGCTCGACAAGTGTATGTCGCCTCATTCTTCCTGCACCGCGAAGTCGGCTAACAACATGCAGTGAAGATGGGTGGTATGATGGGTGGATGTACGTCGCAAGGCCTCCGCACAACCTGAAGGTCTATCTGACAGTTTCTGCAGCTGTTGGTCTCATCATTGGCTTCATCTTCGGTACCTTCACCCACCAGTTTCCATCGGGGTCATACTCATCATGCCAGGCTTCACAAACATCGTCCGATTCGGTCCTGGGCCAAATGGCATGCTGCGAACACTCGGGCAATATATGATGGGATCTGCCGCGACATTTGGGTATGCGCAGTCTAGCTTGCTAGGGAAACCAATGCTAACATCTACCAACAGCTTCTTCATGGCCATCGGCACAACCATCCGCACAGACAGTTCTCCAATCGTTGCGCAAGCCTTCGGCAGCATCAACAGCCGCCCTACGATCCTGTCTCGACAGTACCAGAACATGAAGGCTGCTCGCGCCGAGAAGAACTAGAAACTGGGCATACAATGTCAGCAGACAAGAACGAAGACGAAGGCAACCTCGGTTGGCCTATACATGTAAAACACTGTCACAGCGTTATGGCTAAGCACATGTATATATAGGACTGTAATCAGCAGTATAAACACATTTATGGAGGATGTTGGGCCACGAAGAGCCAGAATACACCTTGAATGCACTTCAGCCAAAAGAGTAAAGACTCCAAGTACTGCTCGGCATGCCATTTTCGCTGTCTCCTCAAAACATTTGCACTCCCTTGTCCTTGTCGTCCTGACAGCAGCGCAAAGGGATGGACGTCCAGATCCGCATAGGCTATTGACTGCCCACTGTTTTACAGTGTGGAGTTCCATCCCAGCTGCCGCTCGATGACAGTGAGTATCCAGGCATCATAAGCACTTCTCTCACTACCAAGTTGCAGTCGAACTGCCAGTATCGTATTTGGCGTGGGCCAGCTCTCCTGAAGCTACGTTCTTGAAGGGCAAGTTTGTTTGGATGCACTGGCATGTCGAGGAGATGAAGGTGTTGATAGAGGGAAAGAGTGAGGAACCAACATTCTTGACACTAGCGATGAATGGTCTACCGAACCTTACCATGTAGTTCGAGATACTCCAATGACTGTTGCGCACCTTGTTGATCAGAGTTCGAATGCGTGTCGTGAAGCAGGCGCAAGCGAGGCACGCGTCAAGAGATGCCCCTCCTTCGAGCTGCCCCACCTACAATTACCTGTTCCTAGTCAGCTTCGAGAACAACACAACAACAACACAGCGCACAATCACCCGCCATGCCTCAGGAAGCCTCCAAGATCTCCGACCCGGACACGACCGCTGTAGCAGCCGAAGAGGTCATCGCCGAGACCAGCGAGCAGCAAGAAGCCCACGCATCTGAAGATGAGAGCGGTGACGAAGCTACAGAAACAGTAGAGGGGGCAGAGGGAGCAACAGAGAAGAAGAAGAAGAGCAGGAAGCGCAAGATTAAGGATGCTATCACTGGCAAGGGAAAGGCACCGGCGGCCACGGATTTGAATGCGCCAGCAAGTGGACAGCTGGGCAAGGATCAGATGAGCATGTTGCTCGACGCCAACCCTGCGCTGAAGAATCAGCTCCTGTCCAAAGCAAACAACAAGGCAGAGCTGGAACAAATGATCAAGAAGCTCAACATCAACGAGATGTTGACTGGACTAGCACCCCAAGGCGCAACAAAGGACATGGCAGACCATGCTTTCTGGAAGACACAGCCGGTACCCAGCTTCGACGAGATGTCAGCGAAGGAGCGCATACCAGATGGCCCAATCAAGGAGATCGACATTGAGAAAGTGGACAGGAATCCAAGCCCAATGTACCCGGGCTTTGAGTGGGTTACCATGGATCTTGAGGATACGAAGCAGCTGGACGAGGTTTACGATCTGCTCACAAACCACTACGTCGAGGACAAGGATGCCACATTCCGCTTCAAATACTCTCCATCCTTCCTGAACTGGTATGTTTTTCCGTACGTGAAGAGATGAGGACCTAGCTAACAGCTGCAGGGCTCTGAAGGCGCCTGGCTGGAAAAAGGAGTGGCATGTTGGTGTTCGCGCAACTGGTTCGGGCAAGCTGGTCGCGTTTATCTCGGGCATTCCCATTCAACTGAGGATACGTGAGAAGGTACTCAATTGCTCAGAGGTCAACTTCCTCTGCGTCCACAAGAAGCTCCGTTCGAAGCGACTAGCTCCAGTTCTGATCAAGGAAATCACCCGTCGCTGTTACGTCGAAGGCACCTTCCAGGCAGTGTACACCGTCGGGTCACTTCTGCCCACACCTGTCTCGACTTGCCGCTACTTCCACCGCGCTCTTGATTGGGAGAAGCTATACGATGTCGGTTTCTCGCCTCTACCGCACGGCAGCACGAAACTGCGCCAGATCAACCGCTATAAGCTACCAGATACCACATCAACACCCGGACTGCGACAGATGGAGTCCAAGGATGTGGATGCCGCACTCGACCTACTCAAGCGCTACCTAGAACGTATGGACATGGCTCAGGTGTTCGATAAGACCGAATTCGAGCACTGGATCTGCCCGAAAGAGAAGCCAAAGGAGCAGGTCGTATGGAGCTACGTTGTCGAAGACCCCGATACGCACAAGATCACCGACTACTTTTCTTTCTACAACCTAGAGAGCACCGTTATCGGAAACAAGAAGCACGACACCATCAAGGCCGCTTACCTCTTCTACTACGCGTCTGAAGTTGCATTCGAGAAGAATGAAGACAAGCTGAAGACGAGGCTCAACTCGCTGATGAAGGACGCTCTGATCCTTGCGAAGAAGGTTGGTCGCCCTGAAGTTTGTGAAGGCAACGCGATACTAACATTGACAGGCCGACTTCGATGTCTTCAACGCCCTGACCCTCCTTGACAACCCGCTCTTCCTCGAAGAACAGCGCTTTGGTGCAGGTGATGGCTCGCTCCACTACTACCTATACAACTACCGCGCTGCACCCATCACAGGTGGCATCGACAGCAGGAATCAGTCGAGCGTCAAGCATATGGGTGGTATCGGCTTAACCATGTTGTAGTGTCTTCCTGTAGAGGCTGATAGCGAAACGCTGATAGTAGCAAGGCTAGACGACAATATGACACCCACGTGGATTCGACTTGACCCTGAAGCAACAATAAAATGCTAATGCAGTGGGCCTCACAGAGGACTAATGTGCCAGAAGTGGCTTTGTCACTCGAGCCTTGACCAGCAACCACAACGATATCAACAACGTGAGCATCGGCTGTCGGTTGCAACAGCTACCTTCTCTTTCCACACACTCTCGATCTGCCGTGATTCAAAAGCACTCGTCACTATCGCTAAACGCTTTGGTCAAATGGTGGTGACCTAAACGCCAGAACTAACTTGCGTTGACCAATAGCAGGCCAGAACGCAACATTCTTCGTGACAAGCTCAAGTGACCACCTGAGCAGTTGAAAAGACGCGCCACCCAATCGTACTCTCCACTTCTGTTTCTCGAGTATGTTTTGCGGAAGAAGCGGGGCGTCGCTTGGCTCGAAGTCATTACCCTTACTCGAGCGGACACCCTGAATCTCGCATTACATGTCCACCCTGCGGACTATTCCCGCAGTCGATACACGGTTGAAGTGAAGAAGGGGAGTTATTCGCAGTGGTATTTGCCCACTTCGTCCTTGTTGTCTACTTCTACGATAATTCTCACTTCCTCACTTTCGTTTGGTCTCTAGCCCACCATGTTCATCTTCTTCTTGTCACTCTTTCTTACAACCTTACATTATGCTCTCCCAGTCAACGCCTCTCCTTTTGTTGCTGAAAAGAGAGGTCAGTCGTATACTATACTCCGTTTTGTGTTCCACAATTTTTGACCCTTTACAGCCATCGATACCAATCTACTTCAGACGTTCAAACTGATGTCACAATACGCCTCAGCAGCGTACTGCTCCAGCAATTTCAATTCGTCTGGCGACCAAATCCAATGCGAATCTGGAAATTGCCCGCTAGTAGAACAAGCAGACTCAGCCACTGTGCTCGAGTACAGCAAGTGAGTGCTCAACGCGATGTTCAGCGTGCATATTGTCACTGTTCTACGGACTAACACACTCCAGGACAGAGACCTCTACCGACGTGACTGGCTTCGTGGCAATTGACCACACAAACAAAGCCATCATCCTCTCATTCCGTGGCTCCCTATCCATCGATAACTGGCTCACCAACCTCGACTTCGACTTGGTCAAAACCGACATCTGCTCAGACTGCACCGCGCACTCTGGCTTCTGGAACTCCTGGGTCGACGCGCGCACCACCGTCCTTCCCGCCGTAAAATCCGCATCTGAGCAGTACCCAGCCTACAACATCTCCGTGACAGGCCACTCGCTCGGCGGCGCCATCGCGCCTTTCGCCGCAGCCCAGCTGCGCAACCAAGGGTTCAGCACCAGCCTGTACACATTCGGCAGTCCGCGCATCGGCGGGCGGAAACTGAGCTCCTACATCACCGACCAGGCAGGGGGCAACTATCGCGTTACGCACCGCAACGACCCTGTCCCCCGGCTGCCAATGTTGATTATGGGATACGTGCATATCAGCCCGGAGTACTATATCACTCAGAAGAGCAATGTGGCGATCACGGAGAAGGACCTCCAAGTCTTTGACGGTGCGGTCAATTGGAAAGGGAATAATGCGTGGTTGATCACTAGTGTTGAGGCGCATAGGTGGTATTTCACCAAGATGTACATGTGTGGGGATCTGGAGATTACGATTGATGTGGATGTCGTCGCTAAATTCTAGGATGAAAGTAGATGCTAAAATAATGAGAAACACGCATGGGTATAAAACTATAGACAACACTCAGATCGAATTCAACACTCAACAATATCACAATCCCCCTCCATATCCCCGCTCGTATGCTCCTTCCACAAATGCTCCATCAGCGCCTCAAGCGATCGACACACCGTATCCGCGTCCCTGCAGCTGACGCACAAAACACACGCGAAGCCTCCGCGTGAGCGGTGGCATTTGACGACAAATCGGTTTCTGACTAGAAACCGTTTGCCTCTTGATCCTCGCCCAGAGCTGTCGACGATCACCTCCCAGGCTTTGTTGGGTCGCGTTGGAAGGTGGGTAAAGCAGGCTGGACAGCGGTTTGTGCCGCCGAGAGAGAAGGCGTGGGAGAGGGGGCGGTGCGGGTGATCCTGCAGAGAGAGGGCATAGGGGCAGAATAGCTTGTTTGTGTCTGGGTGCGGGTTTATTGGCGGTTTCGAGGGCACTGGGATGTTGGCGTCTGGTGGATCGGAGATGCTGCTGCGTCGTGACAGAGGCGGCGGTGGGAAGGCTCCTGGCATGGGCAGGTGCGGTTTTGGGTCTTTTGCCGGCGGACTTGCTAACAAGCGCTGACACAGCAGATCGAGTGCCTGGATTGCAGCCGCGCGCGTTGTGCGTACTGTCTGAACCAGCTGAATGAGTTGCGAGTGTGACGATGAGACGGCGAGATAGTTGCTAAGCATGAAGTCTTGGTGGATCCTGATCAAGACTTGCTGGAGCTTGATGATGTGCGATTGGAGCTGGATTTTCGCAGTACTGTCCCCTCGCGCATAACCTTCACCGAGCTTTTGATATCCACGGTCGTATGTAGCCTGGATCTGTTGGGAAGCGGTACATACGAGCTCGTCCTCGCTGTCATTGCGGTGCGTGTCCCTCCTGTCTAGGCTCCATCTTACGTGACGTCCAAGGACTTCGCTGAGGTTCGAATGGGAGTCTCGGCGGTCTTGACTTGATTTCTGTTTGGCATCGTCTATGCCCTCATGTTCGTCATCGCAATCAGACTTTTGCTTCAGTTTGTGGTACAGGTCTTTCGAGGATCCGAAGGCATCGGTTAGCACTCGGATGAGCGAGACCACGAAGACACAATCTCTGAGTACGTTCTGGGACAGGTCAACTTGGTGTTCAGTGGTACTGAAGTTGATCTTACTGGTTCCACCGCAGCCTCGACATGTTCCGCCATAGTTTGCGGAGCAGATTCTGTGATACGACTGTAAGAAAAAGATGAATTATGGTGCCGCGTCGCACGTTGCGAAGGAAAGGTTCACACTGTGGTTGCTAGGCACCTGGATACCTCGAGATCACATTGTCACTACCAAGTGATGAGCTCTCAGACTTAGCGGTACCGTATGCTCAGATTCATCATGTGCCTACTGTCTTGTCTCTAAGGTCACATGTTGACAGAAGGGCTTCGGCCTCTTGTATCCCAAAACAAGTCTTTAGCTGACGAACACATGATCTGTTGACCCACGAGTTCCAGTTTCTCAATCTTTTGGAGCTTTCGATTTCCGTCTCGAGCGTTGTGTAGTCGCTTGTTCTAGTGTGCACGGGCTTTGCAGATGTCTCAGTGCTGTCAACATGCGCGTGCGTCATGCGCAACAGCGACAAAAAAGACAATCTAAACTTGATCCGGCTACAATTCAACGACAGATTTTGCCGCATTGATGATCGTTGCCGCCTTCTGCCGTCTGAGACTGGTACTGCAAGGTAATAAGCGCTCTCGCTGTATGCAGCTTTGGACCCTGCAAATTTTCACTGATAGCCCCGAAAGGATTCGTGAATACGGCCGGGAGGATGTTCGAAGGAAGTTGTCGGTGAAGAGAAGACTGGAAGTGAGTCCTAACCGTTGTTTGCAGGAGCTGATAGCGTATTTGGCGTTGCGGGTGCCCCTCCTCCTCCACCTCCAACTTTCGCGCATTGCCGTCCACGCCAGCGCTCACTGCTGCCATCCTATCTCGTGCCTGCGTTATTCAGAACATCAGAATGTCGCACGATGTAGAAAATAGATGTGCAATTCAGCCCCCATCGCGGGCCGAAACGACCCCACTCAAGGATCAACCCGGCGCTTGCCATCTCACTAAGGGCAAGCGATTCGCTCAGAATGCAGCGTTAACGCTCCTACAATATCGTAAGCGCGCTCCCACGGATGGCAACTCTAGCGGCAAGAGGTGGATTCGCTATGGCTGTGCCTCATGGGCGCCATCCTAAATGCCCTGCACTCGCTCGTTGCGAAATGCAGCACTCGTCTCATCTGTCCGGTGCAGCATTTCCTGAGAGCGTGCATCAGCGACCATGGCTGCGAACACCGGTTCACGCGGACACCCACTCCAGCAACAATGTGTTCCTAGCCCTATATTCGAAGAGGTGGATAGCTCAGCTACGCCAAGTACAACAGGGAAATCGAAAACATGGCAGACTACCATCACGCACATACCGAGTTGGCCAGAAGAAGCCAAGAGTCTTCAAAACCATGACTGGGTAACAGTCTTATTTGCACTTGGCGATGTGGTCCTAGTAATATTGCCGGTCTATTTCATTCGTGAGTATGTTCCTCTGTTCTGTCGTTGCCATCTTAACATGACTAGTACTCGGTATTGCTGTGGTTACACTGAATGGCAAAGCTGTTGAAGGTAACGCCTTTGCTACGAAGGTCGAATCCGCAATCCAACTAGTCAGTTCGCAGTAGTTCTCTGCTGGACGGTCACTTATATTATTAGGGCCCCACGCTGTTCCCAATCATGTTTGCAGCTATTTCCGGTCGTAGCATGAAAATGATCGCAAGATACCTCGCTGAGAGAGGTGCTAAACTAAGCGTACGTGGTCTGTCTCTGCCAAAAGGAAACACAATTTGCTGATCGACCTTTCATTAGACACTGGAGCTACTCATGGCCAGTCAATCCGTCTGGGGTACAGTTGAAAGTCAGTTTTTGATGCGGCGACTGACCTTAGTCGGCGTGAACTTACTGTTCTTGTGGGCGATGTCTCCCCTAGGAGGCCAAGCATCGCTTCGTCTTCTAGAACGATCCACGAGCACAGCTACAAGCTTCATGCCATTACGTTATCTCTCCACGGGTCCTGGATCCGCTGTCTGGGCCATGACGAGTGGCACTTACGTAGAGAACGATGGAGAGCTTACTCAAGTAAAACCTTTATACGCTGCCGCTTTATTCGGCTCAGACCAAGTGAAGAGAGGACCGCAAGATACCTGGGGAAACGTAAAGATCCCCTTCACGCACAACCTCAACGCCTCTTGGACAGAAGTTCCCAAGAACATCTCAAAACCCGAGGACTACCGGGCGCTGGTTGGCATCCCGGTTATTGGTAGACCTACAAATCGTGATGGCAGCTTCAACCTCGAAACGTCGCATCTCACTGTTGAATGTGAGCCCTTCCAGACAACCATTGTGGAAAAGTACAACTTTACCGAGCTACAAAAAATTGTACCGGGTCAAATTTGGAAGAATATGTCGGAGAGCGACAGCCCTTGGGGGGAAAAAGGCTCCAGTAGAGAGACTACGACATTCTTCATGCAGACCGATATTCCTTTGAGCCAGGGCGATGACGGTCGCTTTGACGCCTTTGCCGGATTCGTCAATACATCTGCAAGCGGACAGATATATCCCAGACGTAAACTCACATACGCTTCGACAGTTGGATTCGAGCCTCAATTTAACACAACCTTGAACATCGTAAACTGCTCGCTGGGCCAGATCCATGTTGAGACTACGATCAACTGCACCTTGGACAGCTGTTCTGCTACTCGACAGCGTCGATCGCTTCTGGATCTTCGCGATGAGAACGTTACACCATTCGATCACATCCTGATAGCACAGCTCGCCCTCACAGCTTTTCCTAAAACGTTCGGCTGGTCTAGAGGATCGAATCCAACCGAGCAGTTTCTGTACAATGCTACAGCTTTCCAGTTGGTCTCTCCCATATCGAACTTGGGCGACAATGTAGGATGGGTGAACCTGGCTCTGTTAAGCAGAGATGTATTCGCCCAGAGGTTGTCGCTTCTGCTCAACACCTACTATCAGCTTACCATCGCGCCGAACGCCTACTTAGGAAATCTGCCGCAGAACAACTATTCAGCCTTTGGTGTAGATACCTCACCAGCAACCGATGTGGATGTTTACTTGCCTAGTAATGTTACTACCAAGAACACAACATTCACAGACTGGTACTTCCCGTTCCAGGACAAAACGGGTTCTTCAGGTATCTACTTTATCGGCGCCACAACCAATTCAACGGTAAGCAAGACGCACGCGATCTTCGTCTGCAACTTCGCTTGGCTAGGATTGCTGTTTGCGGCAGCTGCGACCATCTTCCTAACTGGAGTAGCATCGCTATCGTTGAAATGGAAGACACTTGGTCCAGAGATGTTCGGGTTTGTCACGAGCATGACGTATGAAAACCGCTTCGTCAACATTCCCAGTGGAGGCAGCATGCTGAACGGCATGGAACGAGCGAGGCTCTTGAAAGATGTGGAGTTCTGCGTAGGAGACGTACAAGGCGGCAACGAAGTCGGCCACATTGCTTTCGCAGCAGGCGTGCCTCTACGTAAACTGGAACGTGGGCGCCTTTACTGCTAAGTTCAGCTTCAGGCCGAGACGCATGAATGGAGGATACTGTTCCGAGCCTTGTAATATCCGGAACCCCATCCCACCGTGGCGCAGCGCAGCGCAGCGCAGCAAAGCACCGCCACCGTGGTCTGTGAGCAGGCTTGCAAGTCGCCCGATTCGCAACGATCTCAGACCATTCGAAAGTCTCCATCGTCAGCACCCAAGACGTAGCAATTGACAGCCTTACGGATATACGTGGCGGGACCCCGTGTGGTGGGCCTCGAAACATCACGGTATATCCGGACAAGCAATGACAGCAACACATCCCGCATTTTTCAGGTTCGCTGCGCGACGAAAGTCACGATCAACAATGAGCGCTTCATTGGAGCCAGTAATGTTGGCTGTTGGAAGGCAACTGTGACAAGACCCTCAGGCCTCGCTCCAGATTTCAAGCTTTGTTAGCAGGCGCTGTGGATGAAAGCATGGATGCAGCAAAAGACGGTCTACCAGAAAAGTGAACGGTCCGCCAATCGGTCGGCTTGTGCAGGGGTTGTGGAGGTGGACTTGCGACACGGTGCAAAACACAGGGGCCCGGAAGATCTTGCGGACCGCTAAGCGACTCAGCCTCCCAACCAATCATCAACCATACGAACCCTCGAAACAAAACTTCTCCTGAAGGCGTCCAACGAGACATGGCAACCCTCGAGTCCTCGGCATCCACAACCTTCCCTCCGAGGCAACGATGCATGATGTACCTGCGTCAACCCTGCGAGACTACTGGCCTTTCTTTGGCTCACAGTCTTGGGTGCACCTGGACCGCTGGTTTCATAGAGTAGACGCTCGCCGTTGTGGGGCAGCCCACGTCTCTCAAGTCCATTGTTTTGCGTCCGGACTGTCATCCTCCAGACGTGCCGTTTGATTAGGGGATCGCCATAGCAGATTCAGTGAAGGTATAGTGGCGGTAGAGAGCAATGCGGCCTGCCATTCTTATATAAACGTTTGCCAGAGCCTTTCTCTTGGCCTCATCACACAACACGCTCTCTCAGCAGCTTCTACCTTCTTCAAATTTGCATTCTTTCTCATCTCTGCTAGCTGGACTAGTCTTCTTGATTCTACATCACAGTCCTTATCACAATATCTTGAATATCCAGCAACACCAAAATCATCATGTCTTTCCGATCAGTTATCCTGGCAACTGCCGCCCTTTGCGCATACACCAACGCCCACATCATCATGGAGCAGCCGGTCCCTTACAGCGTCGATAAAATCGACAACAGCCCTATCGGCGCTTCGCAGTACCCCTGCAAGTACCCGAACGGCTACACCGTTTCTACAATGAACAACATGGCCGTCGGCTCACAACAGACCATCAAGTTCAAGGGCACAGCGGTACACGGCGGTGGATCTTGCCAGCTTTCAGTCACAACCGACACCGCGCCCACGGAGAATTCCAAGTTCAAGGTCATCAAGTCGATTGAGGGTGGCTGCCCAGGTGTCGATGGAACCACCAACGAGTATCAGTTTGAGCTCCCTGACAGCATTCCCAACGGCAACGCTACTTTCGCCTGGACCTGGTTTTCTAAGATGTCTGGTGCTCCTGAGCTGTACATGAACTGCGCACCCATCGCGGTCACTGGCGGTGCCAGCGACACCAGCAAGTTCGACGCTCTTCCTGACATGCTCGTCGCCAACATTGGCAAGGGCTGCACAACTGCTCAGAACTTTGCTACAGAGTTCCCTGACGCCGGTTCCGTGGTCCAGAAGGGCAACACCAACGACCAGAAGCCTCCTACAGGCACCTGTGGCGCCACTGGCACAACACCTGCTGATCCTTCGTCCCCTGCTGGCTCTGGTGCTCCCGCCTCGTCTGCTGCCGGTGGTCAAGCCTCTGCCGCTCCCTCTTCCGCCGGTGGCAACGATGGCATGTACACTCCTCCCGCTGGCGCTGCCACCTCTGCTGCCGCCACTTCTGCTGCTGCCACCTCTGCCGCTGCCACCGCTGCTCCGTCTGCCGCTGTCTCCACCCCTGCTGCTGGTTCTGCTGCTCCCTCTGCTGCCACATCCAAGGCTGCTGTTACTTCCGCAGCCGCTTCAGGCAGTGCCGGTGGTGTCTTCGCCCCCGGAGCTTCCAGCGCTGCCCCCGTCGCCTCCACTCAGACCACGCTCGTCACCGTCACCGGCACACCCGCTGCGCCCGTCAAGTCTACCGCCGCTGCATCCGCTCCCGTCAAGTCAACTGCCGCTGCCGGCACCGGTACAACGCCCGCTACACCCACCACCGCCCCGACAGCTGGTGGCGCCGGCACCTGCACCACCGACGGCGCCATTGTCTGCAACGGCACGACCCAATTCGGCCTCTGCAACCAGGGCAAGGTCGTATGGCAGGCGGTCGCAGCCGGCACGACATGCTCCAACGGCACGATCCAGAAGCGCGGCTACAACGGCCGCGTGGTGCGCCGCCACCGCGGCCTCGTCAGCCACATGCACAAGCACTGAGCCGTTCTTTCGAGGGCACGATGATATCCATATCGCTTGATATACCTTCCCGTCACTCTTTCACCACATTTTTTTTTTACACACACACAGGGGACGATACCCGGTCTGGAACCAAGGATTGTTGCACACCACACCACCACCTCACACTAGACACTGAGGCTTTGCTGAGAGAAGCACATTGCATTACCGGCGCATGGGGGATTGGCCTGGAGGGTATTTATTCTCGGGGATCTGGGTTATGTTGATATGAAAATGAGTTTCTATAGTATATATGAATACATTCATTTGCACATGCATACACTGGGTTTGAAGTTGGAGTTGGACTGAAGTTGAACTTGAACGTGAGTGTGAATTTGAGATTGGGGTTGGAGTTGGAGTTGGACTTGAACTTGAACGTGATCTCGATCTCAATCTCAACACCCTCTACTCAGCGCTCTGCCTAACGCCCAAAAAACCCCGGGTTTATTGGTGAACTCGAGTATACCACTACCATCTATTCTATATCCCACGACCTTCCACCCTCTTATTCCCACTCTCACTCTCATTCTCCAACTCTCCCACACCCACACCCACACCCTCAAACTCAAACTCATCCACATAACGACCTCCACCTCCATCTCCACTACGTCTTATTCCCCATTGTACCCATCTATCCCCTACCCCCTCCCCTATCCGCTATCCCCTATCCCATCATCTATCCATCTCTACAGCGGTACGAGCCTTACTCTCGCCTCACCATGAAACCGTACCTGTCTCACCCAGATCGCCACACCGCACGGCACCAGGCCATCCCGGCTCTATAACGCAAATGCAGTGGGTCTGGCTAGATCTGCGACTAAAATAACCTGTGGGTACTGGTGCTGGTGGTGCGGAGGGTAGAGGAGAGGGGGTGGCTTAGCGATTACTCCTGCTACCGCCATGGGTATATGCGCGAACGTGCAGGCAAAAGAGTGCCGGGGGCGGGCTAGTGGCGATGGCGCGAGGGGTGTTTATGCGATACGCGGAATATCGAATATTTGATTTGTTTTTCTTTTTGTTGAGGGTTATTTTATGGTTTGCGCGGGCGCGGTGGTGAGGGGGTAGTGTCGATGTGGATGGGTGTGTAGGTTAGTGGGCTGGGTGTGGGTATGGGTATGGGGAAGGAGGTGCGGTGATGGATCTGCATCTGCGTCTGCGCGTGGGATGGTGCTGGTGTGGCGCGCTGCGGCGGTTGGCATGGTGTGGTTAATCGCCAGATTTGTGGCGCTGGTGGTTGGGAATCAGTTGTGAATTGTGGAGCAGATTGTACACAGAGTGCTTCGGAGAACGAGAAGAATTATGGATTATTGATTACTGTTCTCCACTTCTCGGTGAGAAGGTGGTTGGGTATCTTGTTGCGTTTCGCGCTCTCGCCTATCATGTCGGCCGTAGGGTGTTGGGTGAGTGAGGTCAATGATACTTGCAAGACCATTGCTGCGCTGCAGCTTCTGGCATCGATGATGAACTAGGCGAATTCTCTGCTTTTCATGTGCGTACGTCTGTTGTAGTGGAGGTGGCACGGTTCGTCGCCTCGTTGGGTGAGCTTAAGGGTGATTCCAGCTCCACTGCCTCTGCGCCTGCTGCTGTGCTCGGAGTGCTTGCCGGCAGCTCAACGGGCTTCTCGTTCTGCTCTGCATGCAGTTCTTGGGCGACGGGCGCATCTCTGTCGTTTGTCAGCCGGTTCTTCTCTAGTTTCGGGGATGCTAGGCAGGAGCCTGTGTCGTCTTACCTCCCAGCTTCGACTTCCGCCTCAGCCATGTACGCATACTTTGTTGAGGGCGATGTTGGATCCAGGGCGTACTCGTCTGCAGCCATCTCAGAGGCTGGCTGGTAGGCATCGCGGTTCTTGCGCCGCCGCAGCAGGAAGAATGTGCCTACAGCGAGGAGCGCCGCGACGGGGATGCCGACGCCCAGGCCAACACCTAGAGCCGTGGTGTTTGTCTTCTTTGCTGGTTCGGCAGCGGCGGTGGGTGTGGAGGTCGCTGAAGCGCTTGCATTCGACGCTGACGGTCTTGTGGAGGACGCTGCTCCAGATGGTACCTCAGATGATGCTCCAGACGGTACTCCGGATGATGCCGCAGCCGATGCTCCAGAGGCTGCTGCGCTGGTCCTTGCGGTCGAGGAAGTCGAAGAGGCAGCGGACGTGTGGGTCTGGGTGTAGGATTCGCCGATGATGGTCACGGTGTATACATCTGCGGGAGATTGCGCAAAAGTGAAAATGTCGAATCCTGAATTGGCGTTGCAGTTGCATCCATCGTAGCAGCAGTACGAGTCGGTGGTGGTGGAGTTGCAGCTGTAGACTGGCACACCGTTGTTGTCGACATCTAGAGGGGTCAGTGATGTGGAGTTTGATCTGAGTCGATGGCGTCTACCTAAGCAGTGGCGGGGACAGTTGCCAGACTTCCAGTCTGCATCTGTACAGGTTCCTCTGTGGAGACGCGCTTTGACAGGATCGTGGGGGTCAGAGACACACAGGCCGTTGGACAGACAGGCCTGGTTGTCATAGCAGCAGGCGGAGACCAGGGCATTGGGGTTGCAAGCTGTGTCTGACGTGACTTCATTGCCGTTGGGGAAGAAGCACTTCTGGGCGAAGACGGTGGCAGCACAGGCCAGGAGGGTCGCGAGACGAGCGCGGACGTGCATGCTGGAGAGGCTCGAGGACAGTGAATCAAAGTGTGTGGGGAAGAGAAAAGCTGGAGCATGGCGGTCGAGCGAGGGCGGAGCTCTGCTCTCTTAGGGGATGCACCGCAGCCAAGATAGAATTGTGCCATGCCGTTTTGTTGATAGCGATGCGGGTTGCGGCAATCTCCAGACGTTATGGTCACGATCCTTCAGGTTTAGGCGACCAGCTCCAGCTGAAGCTCGATGGTGGTGTGCATGTCACGGCAGTGTAATGATGGAGGGTCGACATGGTGGCAGCCTGACAAAGTCCATCTCTTATGTTCTCTTGATCGTCTTTGGAGTGCAGACACAATACGACGATACGATAGATGCAGACTGGGGAGGTGCGTGAACAACAGGGGTGGTGCAACTTCGGGGCATTTCTCTGCGAGGGCGGGCTGCGAGGCTAGCGCGGCGCGTGGGAAATGGTGGGCCCTTGGTGCGCTTGAGCCGTCGCGTCATTCGCCGTCTTTCCATGTTGATGGACGCATGGATGCCGTCCAAGTCCCTCCCAGGCCAACACCACCCACCACAGCCCTGCTGCCATGACGGAGCCGCGACGGTCGACGAGGGCGCGCGCCCGCGAAGAAGCTGCCCCGCCCGCCCCCGAGACGCCCAGCGAGAAGACGGCCAAGGGCGCAAAGTCGACGCTGAAGCGCAAGCGGGCCAGCGTCGCCGCCGTCAGAGATTCGTCGACGCCCGGCACGCCCGTGGGCGAGACAGCCCAGCAAGGCCCCAAGCAGCTCAAGCCGCCCAAGCAGACGCTGCCCCTCCGCCTCACCGAGGGCCAGCCGCTGCCCACGCTGCCCGACCCCCAGCCGCTCGACCTGTCGCCCGCCGAATGGCAGAACATCCAGCAGAGCGGCGTCCTCAGCGCCTCCCTCGACCGCTCGCGCGCCGTCTGGGTCTCGGGCCAGAACTTCCGCACCTTCCACAAGAAGCACACCATGCCCAAGAAGATGACGGACCGCACCGACGCAGACAAGGCCGCCCGCGCGCGCCAGAAGGACATTGAGAAGAACTTCCCCCAGGTCGGCGCCCTCGACGCCCAGCTGGTCATTGAGCCGCACACCTTTCCCATCAAGCTGTACGCCCCCAAGGAGGGGAGGAGTGCGGCCCCCAAGAAGATGCCCCCGCCGCCCCAGCAGTACGGCGCCTGGCCCAACCACGGCCAGCACAGCCAGCACCCACCGCACTTGCAGCATCAGCACCAGCACCAGCACCAGCACCAGCAGTACAACCAGCCGCCCTACCCCCCCAAGCAGCAGCCCCAACCGCGACCACCGCCGCCCAAGCCTGTCCAGCAAGCCCCGCCACAGACAGCCCCAGGCCCAGCGTCCACGCCTGCCCCCGACCCCGTCATCCACATGCTGGCCGCGAGGGCCGGCACCGACCCAGAACTCAAGGCCGTCATGAAGATTGTTGCCGCCGGCCAGGCGAGCAAGGAGCAGCTCGAGTTCTTCCAGACACACATCAACGAGCTGACCGAGATACTGGAGAAGAATAAAAAGTCAAAGGCACCCATGCCGCTGCCCCCCGTCCCCACGCCAGCGCCACCGAAGCAACACACTCCAGCTGTGACACCCAAACAGCAGGCACCACCTGTGGCACCAAAACAGCAGACTCCGACTACAGCCCCACCAAAACAGCAAACCCCAACTGCGGCACCATCAAACCAGTCCCCAGCCCCAGTACCACCAAAGCAATCCCCTGCTCCAACACCGCCTCCTCCACGACCCACACCGCCTGTGCAGCAGCAGCCACCTCAGCAAACCCCTTCAAAGCCTACGTCTACGCCCACAGCAGCACTACCACCAAAGCCGTTTAGCCCAGCACCGCCGCAGCCACAACAGCAATATGCGCCTCCGCCATTGCGACCTCCCCCGAACATGTACCCTGTAAAGAACTACAACCATCCACCGCACTACCAACAACCTCCACCACACTACGTCGCTCCACCACCACCACGCATCACATATCGCCCCCTCACGTTCGAATTCGTAGAAGGAAACGGCGACCGCTTCTACTTTCCCTCCTACAGCTTCATGGAGTGGCTGCCCAACGGTTCTGGCGCAAAGTTCAGCTTCCTCGTCACCAAGCTGAAGCCAAAGTCTGAAGCAGCGCTCAAACCCTCTCCAACACCCGCGCCACCACAGACACCCGCTCCTGCAAGCGCGCCCCCGCCTACCCCTGGTACCGCCAACTCACCCTTCCCACCCACTCCCGGCGGCCCCACCGCTACGCCCACACCTGTACCCACTCCATCCTACGTCGCGCCACCCCGCATCGAAGACTTTGACGAAAGAAACGACCTCAAGGACGTCGACTTCTACCAGCCCGTCACAGTCCTCGTTCTGACCGACGAGCACGAGGTCAAGAACGCCCTGCCGCGCGCCATCCGCCCACCGAGCGTGGTGGAAAAGTACATGGAGGAAGTCTTCGACACGTGCAAGCGCGCAGAGGAGACGTATCTAGCCTTCCGTTTGCCCAAGGACGGAAACACGGACGCAGATGCGGGTGTCAAGAGCGGCGATGCAACACCGAGGGTCTCGACACCGGTTGCGGACGTGGCTATGGGCGGCATAGGATCGGCGCTTGGAGAGAAGAGGAAGAGTATTGCCGGGCGCTCAAGGAAGAGCCTGGCGTAGTTGATACCGTACTTGATTTGACGGTGCATTGGAGGCGCAGTAAGATACCCATAGCTTAGCTTGAGAATACAGACCATCACATTACTAGCATCGCGGTTCGCCGTCTGTAGTCTTCTAATAAGGTTACTCGCCAGCGTACACAGTCAGTCAAGGAAGGGAAGTAGAGGAGGGAGGCGTATAGGATTCAGCGCTTTCAAGACGAAGCAGTGAGTCAATAAAGGCACGGAAAGATTAACTGGCAAATGCTCGTTATTACACCCACACCACCTCCCCCTTTCCTTCTTCTTCACTACCCCTCCCTTCGTCCCACGTGGGTGGGTGTGAAGAGAGAGGAGAAGGAAAGAGTCGGTACGGAAATAGTAGAGATGGCTCGTACATGGCCATGCATCAACGATATCCAAACAGTCACCTTGAACATGACCAACGTGAGCGAGAAAGCAAAGCGCAGGTGCAGTCACGTCACTCTGCCAAACTCAACACGCCCTGCGCATTCTCCTCAGCCACAATCCCCTCCTCCACCATCTGCCCCAGCACACCCGCAACATCCGCACTCCTGCCCTTCCACCCTTCCTTCCTCGCGCCAGAACCACCCGCCACCTCCTTCAGGATCTCCGCGACGACCGCCTTCGCGTCCGCAACGCCCCGCGTCGCTACAGCACCGGCGCTTTGCGCATAGCTCCTAGCGCCACGGTAGAACACCCCCGCGTTCGCTACCACGACACCGGCGCTGCCTGCCCGTGCTGCGTCCGCGCTGGCCGTGCTCGCGAGCCGGAACCGGAAGAGATCTGTGTCGCCGCGGGCGAGGAAGAGGTCTGCGAGGCGGGCGGGGGAGAGGAGGGTGGATAGGGGTGGGGAGGAGATTTCGGAGAGGGATTTTTGGGCTTGCGAGAGCGCTGTCCATTGGAGGTCTGCGTCTGCGTCTGCAGTGTTAGGGGTGTTGTCGGCGAGTGAGGATGCGAGGTCGATGAGCGCGTCGGCGTAGCTGGAGCGGATGTTGATGTGTGCGAGGCCTGGGGGTTTGGGGCCGGGGGTTTGCTTCATCAGCGGGGCGAAGGTCTGCTCGATTTGTTGCGCGTATTGTGTTGATGTGCTTCTGCCGCTGCGGTACATGGCTTCTGCGATGCTGGCTTGGAAGTTTGCTGCGGCGAGGAGCGCGTCTTCTTTGGGTGTTGTGGAGGCTTCTTCGGCGGCAGATGTCTGTCCTATCGACAGTGTGGGTCCGGCTTCTGGTTCGTCCTCGGAGTCTGAATCTGGCGACGCGTCGATGATGTCTATCAGAGCGGGGATGGTTTCTGCTGCTGTCATGAGTCCGTCCTGGGCTTTTTTCTCGATGCTGGGCAGGTCTTCGGGGGTGTATAGTCCAAGCAGAGTGATAAGAGCCCCCAACTGCGCAGTACACGTCTCGAGAATCGTCAATGGGGTCACGGGCTCTTCGACTGTGGCCCATTCTCCAGGCCCCTCTGATGACGCCGAAGCGGACTCCGCATCGTCCTGCTTGTCAGGCTGCGGTCGATCGCCTTCCCACGCCTCCTGGTACTCTCCCGACGCCTGAGCTTTGGCGATTTCTGCCTGCATCTGCTCGTACTCTTGCTGCTGCTTCTGTAGACATCCGGTGAAGATGTCCACAGCTTCTTCCAGTAGCGTTCTCGCTGGCACTTTGGCCGCCTCTTGAGTTCCATCTTCTAGACCGGCTTCGGCTAGAGACGTAAGGACCTGGGCAGTGTTGAATAAGATGTCGGTGTTGGTGGGATTCAGCGATATGGCATGGCGATGTGAGTTGAGGGTCTCTTCCAGCAATGCTGTCCTGCTTCCCAGGTGGGGTAAAATCCTTTCGTCCTCTGAAAGACTGTACTCTAGGTTTGCTCTAGTTTCATTAGCAGCTACTCATACAACAAGTACAAACATAAACTCACTTGTTGTAGGCCAGATCGAACGAATGCGGGTGACGCCTCAGCCCTTCATTGTAAGTGTCGATAGCACGATTGAAGAACCGAGTCGCTTTGGCAGCGTCACCAGCCCTCCACTTGCCTGCAGCTTGTTCGTGATCGTCTGCAGCTTCCAGGAAGTCGTTTTCGGTCTGCGGTTCGGGCGCCTTGAGCTTGCCTTTCGGCTTGCCTGGCTTCAGGAAGTCTTTTCTCTTAGGACCCATTGCGCGAGTAGGAGATTGTGCGGGTTTGACTATGATAGGTCACGCAAAGAATAAAGGTTTCTTGACTTTATGGTTCCTTTGTGCCTGACTAGGTTATGATGTGTTCGATGTAAGCTGTCTCGAATATCTAGAACTTTTTGGAGTTGTGACGTAGCCCCACTTCCATCCGCCCCACCCTTTGCTCCAGTACCAGTACCTCCCCTGCTCACCTCAACTTCTTTGTGTCAAACTCGTCCCACAAGACTTCCTTGTCAATCAAGTACCCGTTCGCATCAAACAATACGCCTTCGCCTTCCAGCAACTTCCGTTTCGACTCTTGATTCTGCCCGCTCGGCACCTTCTCCCAGTCCCCCTTGAAGCCGCCAATAAACTGTGCACGAGACGTCAGCCTGCCCTGCAAGAAATGTGTAGAGCCTGCGAGTGGTAAACGCAGTCAAGACTGAAACATACGCCTGTGCTAGCTATACACCTATGACAAGGTATATCAGGTGCGAATGGATTGCTTCTCAGCGCGCCGCCAACTGCGCGCGGCGAGCTGTTCAACGCCTTGGACATTGCAGCATAGGTTGTGATGCGCCCTTCGGGTATCTGCTGCAGGAGCGCGTAGACGCGTTCTTGATACTCTGTGACTCTTTGTACTTTTGACATGATGCGTGGCGGTTTGTTGGTTAGGAACAGATGGTAAGAGACGCGCGCTTTAATGCGTGAGATTAACGCGCGGTCACGAGGTATGCTTTCAAACTGACCTCTCGGGTGAATTTCCAACACAACGACAACTCAGTTTGGATGTCTTCGTTATTGTGGGTGAGTAAGTCAAAACAAAATATCCACCTCTAATGACGCAGCTCGTCCAAGTATTAACTCAACGCGCATGGCATACAGAACTGAGCAACACGCTGATCTACTGTCTTCGATCTTGACCTCGGACCGGCACATTGGGAGTCTACAAGTGATAGATTGAGTGCTATTGCTTAGACTACCTCAAAGCCACGCACTTTATCGGAAATAAGTTGGGGCCGTGGCCTTTGCAACCAACCATGCCTCGTCCAACGCCTGCACGACATCGTCCGGTAGCGGGCCCTTCTCGAGGTCTGCCAGGTTTCCTTCGAGCTGACTGAAGCTGCTCACGCCGATGATCACACCGTCGTTACCACCCTTGGACCTTGTCTTGAGGTCAGAGTGGTGGACAGTCCACCTCAACGCAATCTCGAGCAATGTCAAGTTGTTCTTCTGCGCAACATTTTCTACAATCTTCAGGGCGTCGAAAGTACCCTTCTTGAAGTAGCGCTCGCGGTACATGGTACCCACACGGTCGGCCTCTTTGCCGAAGCGACCATCGTCAGGGATGATGTCCGCAGACTTGATCTTGCCGGAGAAGAGACCACCTGCAAGCGGGTTGTAGACAACGATGTCGATGTTGTACTTGCGACAAGCTGGGATGAGCTCAGGCTCGATGGCACGGGCTGGAAACGTCAATTCTCGTACGAGTCAAGAGGTGGTGGCAGTCTTACTGATGGCGTTGTACATTGCCTGGTAGATGGTTGGCTTTACCCAGCCCCTCTCCTTTGCGATGTTCCAGATCTCGGCCACCTCCCAGGCGGCGTAGTTGCTGAGACCGAGCTGGACGAATCTGCCTTCCTTGTGCAACTCATTGACTGCCTCCAACGTCTTCTCGAACGGCACTGATCGGTCTGGCGCATGCAGGTAGAAGATGTCTACGGTATCCGTGCCCAGCTCCTTCAATGAGGTGTTGAAGTGCTCTTTGAGCGACTCGGGCTCGTGGACTCCGGCTTTGTAAGGGTAGACCTTGGTCGCAAGTGTAAATCCTCGGTCCTTCCACTTTGCGTCGCGTGTCCAGCCCTCCTGCTTGCCGCCAACATACATACGGGCCGTGTCAATCTCATCATAGCCCTTCGATTGGAAGTAGTCGAGGTGCTTTGTGAATTCGCCGTGATCTGTAATGCGGGCTCCAGAGGATGTATCAGGACCTGTGAGGTTTTAGCTGGAGCTCCGGTGGGGTATGTGGGGATGGCAAGCTACCGAAGGTCATCAACCCCAAGATAACACGTTCATTTGGGTTCTGTGCGATGAGCGGCATTGCGGAAAATTGGCTTCGTGTTCTTTGGATGTGTCTTGAGATCTGTACAATTCGATGAGAAGAAGATACGCTGCGGAGCATTGCGAGTTATCCTGAAGGATGACGACAGGTGGGACAGTGGGGTACGGCTTTAAGCTGCTACCTATATCCGTTAGAAGCTGACAGAACTGCCCCCGTTGTTCACGATGGATGTTGCATTGATGGGTCAACAAGCTGTAAACTGTGCATGTGCACGTCATGGTGTTTCGTATCCGGCGTCAGAGTCTGGCCATCTATGAAGACATGATGAAAGGGAGTATCTTAATCCTGTGCTCCGCTAAATAGCTCCTTCTCCTGGATGTGTCTGGTAATACAAGAGGCTTGTCCTCGAGCTTTCTTAGAACAGTTTGGCGGCACCGACATCATCTTGTTCTTCGACTTTGTCGAATAGCCGTAGAGGCCATTACTCGCGTAGTATCGCAATGCCAAGTTCCGCTGCAGGTGAGTTCCGACAGACAAGTCCAACAGCCGTTCTTGTGAGACTATTGGCTGGTTGTCAATTGCTCTAAGCCATGACGAGCTCATTTCGGAAAGAAGGTGGCGAGTCTAGGACCTGATGGAAGCTTGCTTGCGCAAAGATGGCCGAAAAACCAGGAACATGTGCTCATCAATCAGGTTTCGATCGACATAGCCGGACTGAAACATCGCACATGGTTTTTCAACTGACATTCACTGCTCGCTTGCGCGGATGGGGCCAGACTCTCCCAGCGAGCCAATGGCGTCACCGAAGGACCGATAACGATAAGCAACCCGTCGACGTCAGCAGATCAAATCCCATCCCTTCACCTGCAGCTAAGACTCGAGTCACACGAGGACACTTCCGCTGACGACCGTGCCCAGGATCGACTGCTGCGAGCCGTCCCGCGCTGTCTGCACAGGTGCCACGTAGCAAACGCAGGTACCGGCAGAGCCAGCACATGAAAGGCATAAATCGTCTCAAAAGTAACCACTGTGCCCGTATAAGAGCCTCTCGCCGCCCCTTTGGACATATCGAGCGTTCTACATACACATTCACGACAGGAGACCCGCTGTGCGAAAGATGAGTCGATCAGCTGCCCGGTCCGAACGTGTCATGTGGCCCAGTAAGCCACCCCTCCGTGAACTTACGAATCAGTCTTTTCCTCGCACACCATCAGATACACTCGAATCTGATTGGAGCGCAATTCATCGATACCAGGTACTTCGGATGGAATCCTTCTTGATTAGCTTCAGGCCATGCAGTCAAGCGCTCTATTGACATTCGGCTTTCCACGCCGCGATAGTGGTGCGGTGTGCTACCTTGCCGGGTCTTTGTCTTCACATGAGATCATCATGCCCAAGCCTCTTTCTCTCTCTTGCGCTTAGTCCTCCAAGTCTCCCTTGCTTTGAAATATTCAAGTCCTTGTCGCAATTGTCACCTATTGGTTCCCGCACGCCCATAAGTAGCTCCTTGCGTCCCTCATCTGCATCATCCCAGCTCCACCAATCCGGAAAGCCTTGGAGGCGAAGGTCACCAACATCCTCAGAAGATATACCGAAAGACAAGTTCAGCGCATGGCGAGCTGAGACCAAATCTTGGTCGCTATGTGCTGGTGTTTTAACTTTGGCTTCTCAAGCAAACCGAAAAGCAAATCGTCATCGTCGAACGAGAAGAGGAGACGGGATGCGCCGGCGGATGGCGCACTCCATGGCAAGGGTAGACCCATCGTTGAAGAGGCTCAGGAGAAGCGCAGATCGAGAGAGTCTACGAAAAAGAGGCGGTCGACTGACGCTGATGTCCCGCGCTCACCGCGACGAGCGAGAGCTGAAACTGAACCACGGTCGCAACATAGCGATCCATACCAAGACAGACCAACCTTGAATGTCCAAGTCCCCAGCATGTGGCAACGCTCAGTATATCCGGGAGGCACTCAGTATCCTACAAGCACACACACTTCGCAGGAGACGCTATTGAATCCTCGGCCTCATCGTAGCACACATCAACGCCAGCGACACCCAAAACATACGTCGCAATCGACACTTCGTGGCCGTGGAGCCAAGCGCGACCCTCCGAAAAACACAAAATCGAAGAAGAACCTCCGCCCCGAACCTTCGAGAGGCTGGTCGTTCTTTACGCCTTCGCCACCCAAAACACCATCGAGGCGCAACTACCAGACACTGGACGCTTCCCCACGCAGCCATCGCTCTAGTCGCCAACATCGATCTCCACAGCAGCACGACGCAGCTTCAACGTCTTCACCTTCTCAACCTCGCCATCGTCGTTCACGTCATCAGGAGCAGCAAGCTCCGACTACGCGCTCTACGCGCTCTAGGACGCCGAACACGGCTGCTAGGCGAGTGCCTGACCGCCGTTTCGCCGTACTCGCTGCTACCAACCAAGCACTCGAGACTGTACGCCGAGATGCTTTTGCGCAACCATCACCGCCGCCACGAAGAGAAAGGCTTCGAAGATACGAGGGTGTTACAATTCCTACCTCGCAAATGCCTTTCAATTGGGATTGTGTCAGTAGCTCACAAGCCTCTGGCGGTCACGGAGAGTCAAGCTCACGACACAGGCGGTCTCGAAGATGATCTTGATAAGGTATACGGTAAGAGAAGTCTTGGTCTTAACATCACGCATATCATGCGTGCGTACTGCGCGCTGTTGCAGCAGCGAAATTCTTCGATAATACCCCTGCAAATAGTTCTGTCTGTCAGTCAGGTCTTTTTCTGTTTTGCATACAAGATACCCTTACATCTCTTTCGTCATATCTTTCGTCCATACATATGAATTTGTTTCAGAAAGAGTCTTACCGCTGTACCTGGCCTAAACTTTGAATTAACACCCTTGGCTCTTTCTGTCGTACATGCGGTGTCGTTCTTGTGTTCTTCACGTTTCGTAAACACGTAAGACAATTCCTACAATACACATCGTCCACAGTCCCTATGGCCACCCACACTCGTCCTTTTTTCTAACCGCTCCACGCACACCTTTACTGATTCGATCGCCCCTGATCTCGTACCTTGCAAGGATGCTGAGTTAGTTGCCTAAAGCAGTAATTCCTAGAAAGCATCTTCGACAGTGGAGAAGAGTCCCGCCAATAACAACCTTCGACAGGAGTTTCTTGCAAAATGCGGCTCGAGCTGGTCAGTGGTTGGTGACGTCCATGCGCCAAGCTACGTTGAGCCAAGTTGTGAGGTTGCTCTACTGCTGGGTCGGCCTAGCCCTTGAAACTTTTCCAGTAGGCAAGCAGAGAACAACTTCCTGTTGCGTGACTGTGGAATTCTCAGTTTGTCTCGTGCAAATGCGCACATAGTGACGGTGAAGGCGCTATGACCCGTTTGGCTAGCCAGGACATCTTCCAGCGAGCCGCAGAATCTTACCCGTGACCGTCAACCAGATTTTGAGAAGAAATTGAATTTTGAGTCTTTGTGAAATTCTAGTCGCATGGGTTGAGTACTCAAGTCTGATGTTCAGACTGCTCGCTCACTGATGTTGACTATGGAGGCTTGGCATAGTCAAGCTGCAATCTTCATATCTTCTTCGTAGGCGAAGACACGCAGTCCCGTTTTGGAAACAGACGCATTTTACACATTCAAGAACGCCGTCTCTGTCTTATCCGCGAGCCATCCGAAATCTTCGCTCCCAGATCAAGAAAACCCAAGCTCCGCACCCGACAAAGCTTCGCATGCACGTGGTGGCTCAACACTTGAAATCTCACGGGGAGACTTTACACCGTGGTGCAGGATTAGCTCATGGTATCATCAAGACCCCAGGCTGTCCATATTGCCAAAAGAAGCAGGAAAGGTGAAGTGTTGATGGCTGGGGAAGGCCTTCCGTGGTCTTCGACCAGTGATATCAGAGTATCACTGACTAGTGCCGTATGCGGTAAGCTTGGCACACGCATCATGTACTTGGTCGGTAGTATTGCGGTGTGTCTAGTCATGGATGGCGCGGGATCTGACCTTGTTGCTTGTTGTGTGCTTACGGTGAGTGGATACCTTTCCTATGGGGCAGTGCATCACGCTTAGACCTTCTCCTTGCCAACCATTCGAATGATATCAACACCCACTTCCTTGTGGATGCTATCGAACCAACCGTTCAACTCCTGAGGCTTAGCCAAGCCGGCAAAACTGTGTTGTGACCCCCCTCGTTCCGCACAGTCATTCTTTGTATCACTTTCGAGGTACGCGAGAGGTTCAAAACCTCCAGCGTTGGAATTTGAGACTTGGAATGAAGGTTTCCACGATGCTCACTGTCTGCCTTGGTTCTCTGTTGGCTTGAATTGTATTGGTTGTCCGTTCCTTAAGAACACCGGGCCATTGGCTGTTGTCTATTGTCGTGACAGTAAGTCTCTGTTTCTGTGTCAGTCACTTTGTGCTGTAGGAACTCATCCACAAGTTCCCTGGATTCGGACAACCATCTACTTCGTCACTTGCAATGAAAGCCTGTCGGTATCCACTACTGCGTCTACAGATCTGAAGGTACACCGGATTCGACAAGATCCTATTACGCGAGTGAGAAGTGAGGCTGGTCAGATCCTGTTTCGTAGACACACCTGATGTTCCAGAAACTGTTAAGCATCACTACAAGATAGAAGATCAAATCTTTGAAGTCCGTTTCACCTTTAGGGTGTTCCTCTTGCCTCCGCAGTTCTCCAGCTATCTCATTGACTTCGTTGCTAACCAATACCGTTACGTACGGCGTTGGTTTCGATCATCATTTCGAAACCTGAAGGTAATTTTCCCTGGGGAAGAGAACGACGTTTGTAATATGCGCGATTGTTCGTCTTGAGCTAACAGATGTCATCAGCCGTCCCCGCGCCTGCTAACCATGTTGAGCATTCCTGCACAGTGTCAGCTGTCAACTACGTGAGGGCGAATAGTGATGAAGTGCAATCCGCATTAGGGCCTGAGACTGTACAACCAAACTGCTGGTCACTAAATTTGTCTTCCTGTCAAGAAAATGTGAGCACATATGATGTTGTGAGGTTTTCCTCTGTACTCGTCTGCTGTCCGTTCAAAGCGTTACTGTTGAATCATGAACTAGAGATAGAGCATCAGTAGGCTTATGGCAAACGTTGCTAGGTGGTAAGGATGCATACGTTTGGAACACAGAAGCCCTCTTCGTAGCGAACCACGTTGTCTGTATATGACAAAACCATGCCTGGTTCCCATCTCGTACGTACCGTTGTATGACATAGAGACCACTCGGGCTCTCCTGAGAGACTGTGACTTCGCTATACAGATTTGCGAGAGAGGTGGCAACGTAGAGCCCTGGACTATCAGCCACGTAGCACTCTTTAAACCTCAATACCTTGTTTCACTTCGAACACAGAGATGGATGAAGGAAGGAACTGTCCCAGTGCAGGCGAAAGACGTGCCTCTTCGTAATGCCTCGACTTGGAGTAGCGTGTGGATTTGAATGAATGTGTCCGTTCTTCGTTGTCTTTCAATGCTCGCTCCTCGAACCTTGCAGAGCCCAACTTCCTACTTGCCATGAGGACACTGAATATTCGATAACAGAGAGTCTGTGGGAGTAAGAAGCAGACGCTGCTGTTACCAACGCCGGGCTACCGCCGATGACAAGAGTGGATAAGGGCCCCGGTTTTGAAGGGTGCTCGCTGCGGATGGGACAGCCTCTGACACTCTGTCCATAAGAAGTTTTAGCGTGTGAAAGTGCGTCGTTCCCTCGTACCCCGGGCGCTACGTAGGACTAGCGCGGAACAGACCGGTGCCGCATATCCGACCCTTGACGCGTGCATGCTGATCTCACACCACCTTGCGTCGACAAGCTTTTGTCTCGGAGATGAAGCTTTTGCTTGAGCCACTCAAAGGCCCTGTGCAGCTACTAGTACTCACCGGTCGAAGCTTGGCTAAAGCTTCGTCAGCTCTAAATTTTTATGGAGCTATCCTCGAGATGCCGGCCATTGAGGGATGAGTTGGAATCGTGAGATGCGTACACTGATAATCCTTGTTGACGTGTACATATATGTGTTTTTCTATTTCCCCGGTAATGATAACATCAGCGTATTCATCTGACTCTGAAAGCGAACTTCACTCTGAGCAACTTTCCATAAACACAAAGATTGATTACCTGGCACCGCGTGGGAAAACGTACGTGCAGCCTGCATGTGCTGAGCCACATTCCATACCATGAGCGATTTGATGCGCTGTCCGGGATATGCTAGGCAACTCCAGGGACCCTGAATTTGCCAGACCTTGCCGGGTCTTGCGTGTTCGCAGAGCACACGACCAACACATGACAGATGCACGATGCGGTCCGAACTCGTGTTGCTGACGAGCATTCCCCGTTATGCCGACGTCCGATTCGCAGTCGTAGGTCAAGGCGCCAGTCACCGCGGCCGCATTCTCGTTCAGATCGTGGCACTGGTCGTTGTGGAGCAGAAGATCGCCCAAAAGCATTCTATATCCAGATCAGCTCCAATGTTTGAGTCTGTGATCTCTCTTCGTTCGATGCATCATTTCTATCAGCTATGTCGTCAAAGAACCGATTATTGCTTCTGCTGGACATGGACTAGCATCTACGTGATTAGCTCAGATCAAGCCACATTTGGCACGTTCTGTCAGCGTAAGCGTTCATTCGCAGCCACCTCCGTTGTCGAGCCGTCGGACCTTGGGCACACTGGTGTCTCCGGCCACGACCACTGGCAGAAACAGGAACAGCTCCAACCATTAGTGGCTGTGCTTGTGTAAACGATCGCTGCAAGGATCATAATTCACTCACTGCCCAGGGTGGTTTCAGCGTCCGCACTGCTCGGGTTGGTTTCGGCGCCCGAGCAGCACACGACAGTGTACACAGCTTATAGTCTCACAGCTTCCCCGCAATATTCGTCTGTGAGTACTTCACTCGATATTAATTGTGTTGTAACTATTGGAGGAATCGAGCTTACCGGTTCGTCGGTTGTGAGCACTTTTAGAGGGCTCCAAGAGGAGCACGGTACGAGGCGCACTGCGCTAACGAACGGTCTAGATCTCCACCATCGTCTGTCCCGACCTGTACTTGAAGGAGCTGGAGTGATCAATCAGCAACAATACCGCGGCATCCTTCCAGCATCCTTTGCTACCTGCCCACCAAGAACCATCCGTAACACCTTGAAGATCGACCATGCTGTTCCAGCTGGGCACGCTTGTCGTGGCTCTGAGCCTACAGAGTACATTTGCAGCACCGACAATGCGAGACCACTTGGAGGACATACAGTGTCGCTGCCTAACATTCCGTGCAAACGAGAGGCCTACACCATGCAACTTTTTCGAGTCAAGAGGCTTTGGCTGGCGATCCGCGCAAACGCTTGCGTCGCAGTACGACATCAAAGTTCAGTTCGCTAGCAATAGCACAATCTCGAGAGTACTCTCGGCTACCACTCCGCTTCCAAGCGATGTGCTGCAAACGACTAGCTATGGCGATGCATATTCAGCATCGAAGGAGGGCAACATCAGCCAAAACAAGATTGTCTGCGGCTTCGGGAAAGAGGTCAGGCATATGACGCACCATTACAGACACGATGAACCCGAGAGCCACTTCGTTGGACAAGTCATCGGATGGTTGATGTTGTTCATCGCTCTGTACGTGGTAGGCGAGTACTTATGGACAAGGTAAGACATGTTGGCGACAGTGCGGAAGGACGTCGACTGACAACGGCAGACACTCGAATCGAGGTCGTGTCATCAAGCTCAAGGGAGAGGAGAAGCCCCTGAAAGCAAGGTCAAGTGACAAATCTTCCTCAAAGGACACACCTTCAAACTTCTCCTGAAGATATGAGAGACAAAGCGAATCCAATCACACCACCGCCGAACGACAACTCCTGATATCGTCACTCTCCTCCATACCACAAACACACACCTGTCACGGTACAACAGAAGATCGTTAGCAAGGGAATTGACTATGAAGTACGCTCGACAGCAGGACAAAGATCGGCAAAGCCCGTTCAGAATCACGATGGTCTATGGTGTTACTGCACGCGTCTATGCGCACCATTGCTAACATTCAGTTCCTCAAGGAGTCACAGCTCCGTTGGTCGATGCAGTCGCAGAGTGTGAGAGAGGATGTCTCAAGGTCTGTAGACCAGGTTGGAAGAGCTCAGGTGAACAAGTTTTCCTACCGCAATTTCGCATGGCATTAGTCAATGTACGCAGTGAAGATGCGCGCACAGAACAGTTTGAGTCTGATATCATTGAGTTCGAGCACCAATCAATATCAGTTCGTTGTAAAGCAATCGAATTCAAGCACTACACGTCCTAGATAGACACTCATGCCTAGTAGCCTTGAAAAACCAACCTGAACCAACCCAGCCTCAAGTCATCCAACTCAAAACCACACAACGTCTCCATTACCTTCCAATTCCTTTCTCTCCTCCAACCCCTTTACGGTTTCCTTAATCCTAGCCACCACTGCCTTCCCATACTCCGGGCCAGGCGGTGGAGCAGCTTTCGTGGTATCCGGTCTCAACCAGGGGACTTTCTTCGCCCCTTCCGCAGCTTTACGCAGCTCTTGAATATCTTGATCGTTAAAAGCTGCGCCCAGGAAGACAGCAACAGGTGTCCTCGCGTAGTTCTTAGAGCCGAGACTGGAGCCTGGTGATTCCGGCTTCTCGCCTCGGAGCAGGGCGGGGATCTGTGATTTGCCGGCGTCGACCGTCTGAATGAATTGGATGACTGACGCGCTGTTATGACTTGGAGGTTAACGGTATGGGAACACAGTTGGCTTTACCTTCGAACTCTGGCTTCAGGTTTTCAATGACTGCAGCACCGATTGCCTCGGTCTTGCCGCATAAGATTACAGGATGTGAGGATGTCATTGTATTGAACGAGCGGTGCAAGAATCGGGACTGTAGCTTCAATCTAGCACTTGACAGGCGGGCTACTCTAAGCATGCTCAGCTCAAATCTGGTGTTGGAAGTACGCGGAAGAAAGATGCGGGCTGCCTGCATTTGATGAGCTTTCTCCACTTGCAGGGCGCCTGGATGCAGCAAGCAGGGGGCAACCAGCCTACAAGAGAACTTGTGCTACATTTGTGCACGCAAAGAAACGTGTCTGTGATGTTGTGATCGAGTCAAACCGTAGCTTTGTTCGGTATGAAGAGCAAGCGTGCACTCTCAGCTCTCAGAAGTCCATAACCGTCACCCGTACATGGCAGCTCCACGCTCAGCTTTTGCTATAAGCGTGGAGCTTTCATTGCCCATCCTGTGGATTTATTTCCTTATTTATCTCCACGTGTTCTGCAAATATCGAAGGAGTGACATGCCAACCTCTGGAGAGCTCGAAGACGATGCGGACGATATGTCACTAGGCAGAACTGATTGGTACTTGTGAAGATGACGGAAAGACAGGCCGGTACTCGGACAAGCACTATTTCATGCTTGGCTCGAAGCTTCATGTTTAGCGCATGGAGACTGACGCCAGAATTCAATGATCTCGACTTTGGTATCCGCCCATCCCCGGGTTTGCAGGCTAATGCGATGAATCGTAATACGAACGCGTTCCCAGGCTGACGTCACATCCCTGCGGTCTCCAAACATGGCGCCCGCGCGACCTCGAACATTTAGAAGCTGCGGCCACCGTACGCGCGCCGAACGCTCACATGGGCCACCACACCACCTGAACACCATGCGCGTCAGTCGCCGTCCTCACGCTACTCCGCGATCATGAGTGGGTATCTGCACACGTTGCGCTACTTCTTCGGGCTGCCGTTGTCCATTGCATGGCGGACGGCGCTCGTCCAAATACCTCGATTCGTACCCCTATCGATCCTCCACTTAACCTCGCCCAAGGGACCGCATCCCTTTCTGATCAACCTGCCGAGTCGAAAAGGCGATGTTATCACACTTTACGTCTTCGTACCGCCTGCGCCAGTGGACCTGGAGGAGAACGAGGACCGGCGGCGAGCAGAGACTGGGGAATGGAGAGTCCCAATCGTGCTAGACTTCCATGGAGGAGGCTTCATCATGGGTAGCCCGCTCGAGCAGGCACCCTATGCATCAATGATGTCGCGTGAGCTTGGGGCGGTCGTCATATCTGTGTCATATCGCATTGGGCCTTTTCACCAATTCCCAGCTGCAATACACGACGCGGAAGATGTACTGTCTGCTATCCTAGACACAGACAGCATAACCGATGCTGGCAAATACCTCAGGACAGAGATTCAACGATACTATGCCATTATGCGCACAAACACGCTTACCAAGCACAAGAACAGCAAGAAGAAGGCGAACCTGCTGCCTCACATCGAGCACGTCACAAACATCACCCTTGACCCAGAGCGCCTGTGTATCTCAGGCTTCTCAGCGGGCGGGAACATCGCTTTGAATATGGCTGTATCTGCTCCACCGTGCATGGACATTTTGCAGTCCCACAACGAGCGGTCAAACTCGATTCCACAAGGACCCTCTGCCGCGGCGACAATGTCCCCTCTCCTGCCACGGAATCGCGCACCCACAATACTGGACAACCCGCTAGAGCCATGGCCAACGATCCTACCTCCTCCTAAAGCACGACCTAGGTTTATGCCCCTGCTGCTATTCTACCCTTCACTGGACGCCCGTCTCCTACCGCACGAGCGACCCATGAAGAACCTACCCAACGCACTGAAAGGCGATGACAAGAAGCCCGAAAAGCCGCGAATGCCTGGTCTTTTCTCAATCATGGGACCCACCTACCTCCCCAAGAAGCTACGCCCGCACCCACGCGCCAGCCCCGGCCTGATCGACCCGGAGAACGTACAGAAGAACGCAGCCATGTTCCTCGTCCTGCCCGAAAAAGACACTCTCGCCGTGCAGAGCGACGTGTGGGTCGACAAGATGAACTGCAGCGGATGGCACGGCCACGTGCGCTTCGGCGACGGGCGACAAGGCGACTGGGACGGCATTGACGGCGGCCGACCGTACCCCAAAGTCGACACAAACGGCGGCCTGGAAGTATGGCACGCGCCGGGCTGCAGACACGGCTGGACGCAGTTTCCGGACATAGCAGTCGGGAAGCACGAGCGCAAGGAGCGGCAGCTGGTTTTTGAGCGGACGCTGCAGTTTGTCAAAGATGCGTGGCGCAGGGAGTTGCCGATTTGCGAGGAGAGGCTGGGGAACGGTGATAATCAGGAGGCGAGGCTGTTGAAGATGCCGAGTCGGTTTAATGGGTTGCAGCACTGATGTATGTTATTTGTAGACGGTACAACATGGGACATGGCAGGCGTTGGTTGGAGGTTATGGCATTAGAAGGGGAGCTGTCTCACCAGCCCTCGAGGGATTTCCTACAATATAGCACTATATGCCGAAATCGTGATAGATTCATCTGACCTCAACATCCACGGTTCCTTCCCACCTCACCTAATCTGCTTCGCACCCACGCAACCCGGGCTGCAAACCTACCTACCTACTCGTCCATCCATCCCAAAGACTAACTCCCTGAACACACAGCTCCCTCCCTCGCCCTTTCTATCTTACTCACCACCCCCGTACAACGGCACGCCCAGCACGCCCAGCATCTCGGCAGCGTCTTGGCTGCGCGGTACCTACAGGTCGCAGCGCCAGTGTACGTTGTGCAATGCGAAACGAAACGGCCGTGCAGCGGAATGCTTGGCTGTGTTTGTGAGACGCGAGGTGGTTGTTCACGCGGTGGTGGAGTGGGCTTGGTGGTTGGATGGGGTGCTGGAGTTAGTCAAGGACGGTGAGTAGAAGGGTAGGGTCGTGTATCGTGGATATGTAACGTCAGGGTGTCTGGATGGGGCGGGGGGCACAGGTTATGAGCAGGTTCGGGGAGTATAGAAATTGCGGGTAGCATGGGTACATAGGTACATAGGTACTGAGTTGTGGTGATGCTAGTGCAAAGCTCGAGGGACGGATGTTTGTAGGCTCGAACTCAAACAGGGCATGATCTGTGCGTTCAAGCATAAAGTTTGATGCACTGCCTATACGGGGAATTTAATGGGACCCTGCCAAGTGAAGCGAGGTTTCGTGCTTTGGTTTGAAGTTTGAAGCGTGGGGGGACAGCTGAAGTGTCTGTCAGAAGACGTGAGGCAACGAGTGCTGGATCATCTGCTGTTGGGTTGGAGTGGTGGCGGCATCTCACAGTGGAAGAAGCGACGTCATACCGATAGGTTCGATGGTGGCCAGCAAGTGCATGGTACTACTTCAGTCATAGCCTGGCTGTGATGTGTAGGTCTGCCGCAGCACCCGGGTTCTGTTCGTGGCTAGAGGGTTCGTGGTCAGATGGACAAGTACCCCGCCTCGACATCGATATCAAATGGCCGCCGTGGGAGGGTCAAGCGCGGCCCCAGTCTTCGGTCGTGTTACTGCACAGTCACGGAGTCGACACATGGCGCTAGAAGGCGAGATTGAAACGCGGTGAGGATAGGTTGCAGAGTGTCACTGTCATGAGAGCAGACACTTCCCCGCAAGCCCGGCGTGTGGGGATGCTCAGACGAGGACAAGCCGGCTCAGGCGCTTCTGAGGAAACGACAGTGACAAGGGTTGTTACAGCTCGGCCAACGAGATGCAGAGATGACAGACCCTGTTCCTGCACGCTGGCGCGGCGAAGCATGTGGGCGTGGGTGGATGAAACGGGAAAGCCGCAACTAGCGGGCTGTCCCAGGATGGCGGAAGCATCAAGTGACCGAGGGTGAGGATAGGGAGGTGAGAAGAGCGGTGAAGGGCGGTGTAGCGCTGTGTAGACAGCCGCAGCAGATGGAGGTGCCGTTGAGGGATTAAGGAGAGGTGAGACTCCAAAGTTGAGGAGGGCCAGCCAGCAAGGCGGGCCAGGCGAGGTGCAATTGTCCAAGCTCGCGTATCAAACAAGCTCGCGTATCAAAGACAGCACTCAGCGGTGCACTGCATGCGTGCGTTCAAGGTGGTCAACGATGCATGGGGGCTGTTGTGGAGTCGAGTGGGTGGGTGCAGTCGACGTGCTTGACTAGCGCCGAGGACATGCTCGTACTGTATGCAGCTCTGAGCTGGTGCAGGTGCAGGTGCAGCGGCTGGAGGAAAGGGTCAAAGTCAAAGGATTCAGCGGGCGGCATGTGGTAAATCAGGGTCCTTTTCCGACGCATGAGCCATTGCGCACCAGAGTGCGTACGTAGCCGTGGACAGGAGCCGGGGGCTGGTGGAAGAGGGAAACCTGCTTCTGATGTGA
Organism: Phoma sp. RAV-16-625; assembly: GCA_004335185.1. Lineage (NCBI taxonomy): Eukaryota > Fungi > Ascomycota > Dothideomycetes > Pleosporales > Didymellaceae > Phoma > Phoma sp. RAV-16-625. The sequence goes on from SAUA01000020.1 coordinate 110,350, forward strand.
TTTGGTGCGAGTGACGATGGCCGCAGACAGAGGTCGCTGACGGATGATGGCGACAAAGAGGGCGCCGACGGAAAGAGAGTGTCAGCGGGCGCCATGGACGCGGATACGATACGCAGTGCACCTGCACAGTGGCGGTAATTCGCGCAAGCCAGTGGACAAGACGTGCTCGCCGAGTTTAGTCTTGTTTGTGCGACCTTGAGATTGAGCGGCCACAGCGGCCAGCGGTGCGAGAAACGAAATCTGCAAAAACCCAGCGTTACATTGGCTGCGGCATCAGTGCACCGTACAAGAGCCGGCCTAGCGCTATTCTCCAACACGCCAACACGTCCATCGCGCACATGAAATTCCTCTCCTCCCTTCTCCAGTCGTCTTGAACGCTCTGCTCTGCGCTGCACTGCACGGCTCTGTTCCGCTTGGCATTGCGAGAGCTGGCAAAGCACTCCGCCCCACCGTCAACGCACGCATTGCACGCCGCCCAGAGGCTTGCTCAGCACATCCAGCGCGTCCACCTATAGCATCTCCGCCGGCCCTCCTGGACGCCTACCCGCCTGCCCGCCGTTGCCACAGCGTTGTCTGAAGATCCTACATCATCTTCGCAGGGCATCCCTCCCCACGTGCGACTGCCATACTTTTGACACTTCTGCCACCCCATCCATCTTACTTCGGTCCGACCCTCACTGCACGCACTTGCACCATGTTCTCCATATTATAACAATACGTCCTCTGGGGCCCCACCTCACCACTACCACCACTATCGATATACTCAGTAATACCACGACAAGCCCGCGTTTCCTTGCCACCGTCTCGGCCCTGTCACCACTCTCCACTCTTCCGCTACATATCCGACACCGCGTTTGCGATCGACGTCTGCGCCACACTGTAGACGTCCCACAGCGACACATCTCACCCTCATATACACGCACTGCCCTGCCATTCACTGGTAAACATGCCGAACGAGCACGATCACATTGGGAGAACGGGTGCAGCAGGCACGAGCACATTGCGCACTACCCTCAGCACAACACCACCCACAATGGCTGCAGAAGAGGAGGTACCGGCCGACGTCGACGAACCCCCGGAACAAGGGCGCACTCCCCGACCGGCCCCGCTGAAGATCCAGCACTCCTCGAGAACTTCCTTCACCAAGATCTCGAAACCAGCCATAGACCGCAAAACATCTCTCTTGACCACCGCCCTGCAATCCGCCTCCAACACGAGCTCGCCCGTGGACGACCACTCCGACCGCGATCCGCCTCGTGGCATGTCGTGCATCTCCACCTGGAGCAACAGCACCATTTCCACGACCGATCTGACCAGTGACGGGGGCTTGACAAGTCCCGGCACCAGGACGTGCACGCCGAGTCCACCACTACCCTCGACCATGATCCACACCATGCTGCCACCCTTTACGAAGAAACCCTCTGAACAGCGTATCACCTTTGTTGGCCAGGAACATGATGCTGCTGCGCCGCCCAAGACCGCTCCATCCGCTGGTGAGCAGGGAGTCGAGGCGACATTGGGCAGAAAGAGGTGTATCATGTTCGCTTGCGGCGGCAACAAGGAAGAGAAGAAGCCAGTGGAGGCACCCGTGAAGCCAGCAACACCGCCTACAGAGGAACCACCCAAGCGTGCGTGCACCATAAAGTTTGCCTGCCCCGCCAAGGTTTCTACAGAGGCTCCCTCGAGGCCCAAGGCCCAGCGCCGTGCGGCAAGCCCTGCACCAGTGGCCCGTAAGATACCCTCGTCACCAAAGCCATCGCCAAGAGCCCACCGTGACTCGGACTCGACCGTCCGCAACAACTCTCCCATCAGTGTCCGCAAGGTGTCTATTGTCGACCGAACACGTCGCTTGAGCCAGAATTCGGAACTTGCACACACAGAAGCCTACCGTTTCCACGAGTTTGCGAGCTCAGAGGAAGAGGTTGAGGAATGGACGCAAGAGGTCACATGTCACCGAAACCGACTTACCGTTGGAGACACGCTCAGAGTTGAGAACAACCTCCGTCAACTAGTAGAAGAGGTCGAAGAAGAGGCCCTGGAAGACGATGAGGATGATGAGGATGATGCAGCGGACGATGAAGACGATGATGAAGACGACGACGACGACGCTGATGACGAGAACAACAGCGATGCATATAGCGATGCCACTGATGAAGGCTTTCAAACAGACGACGAAGAGGGTTTCGCAGTCTCGGACGACGAGAGCGACGTAGGATCTGATTACAATTGGTGGGCTCCAGGAGCTTCGACTGCAGCCACGTCTGTCGACCACATTGGTAATCTTCGACCCAAAAATCACCGCACTGTTTCAGAATCGTCAATTGGTTCTCTGGAGAGCCGGAAAAACGGGTTCAAGATGTTCGAGCGAGAGGACGGTCAGCGCGCCGAGGGTCCGTCAGTCCCATCAGTCAGACGCAAGAAATCAAAGCCAGTCAACATCCGCGTACCGAGCCCAGAGCTTCCCGACAGCACCGACTTCGTCTGCGGAACCCTCGATGAGGATCGACCAGCGGAGGAGGCTTACATCTCGAATCTGGAACGTCGCCGTGCAGCCAAGCACAAGCCGGCACCTCAAGACATTGATCCCAGTTTCCCAGCTTCTGACCCTGAGCTAGTTGATGATGACGAGGAGGACGAGGTGGACGACATTGAGAACCCTTCAGAAAGCGACAACTACTTCATGATGCACGGACGAATGGACCTTGTCGATGGTGGGCCACGTGGACGTCGTAGGGACACTCTGAAGCAACGCTCTCCTCCTGCAAACTCACCGAAACGATTCCGTTCACCTCCACCAGCCAAGCGCGCTGTGCACCGATCCCCTCCGCCTACCAAGCGTGCAGTCCATCGCTCCCCACCCCCTGCTAAACGTGCGGTTCATCGATCCCCGCCCCCGCCCACCAAGAGAATCAGTCACCGTTCTCCGCCTCCGTCGAGTAAAAAGGCTGTACATCGCTCTCCACCACCTCCACGTGCGCTGTTCGGCAAATCACCGGTACGCGCGCGCTCCCCTGCGCCAGTTCGTCTTCATTCGCCACCTCCATCTCGTCAAGGCGTTGCCAATGTTCTGGCCTCACGACAGCGCTCAGCAATGTCTATCAAGTTTGGTGGTATTGGCGAGCGACCAGCTCTGACTGTGTCGGCATCTCTGCCCCGGACACCCATCACCGCCCATCACAACCCTCTGGAGTACGACGAAGAAGAGACGAGCACAAACGACATGCCTGTTCGTCGCGCCATCGACATCCAGGTGGGTCTGGAGAAGAAAAGGCAACGACGCAGGGAACAGCTGTACAGGAAGCAACACCGCAAGAGCACCAAAGAGAAGCGCCCACCGCCTCCTGGACGAGGTGCAGAGCGCATGCGTGGAATCGGTCTGCAAATTGCCGCCCACAAAGGCAAAACAACCGCCTTCAATCCCTTCCATGTTCCGGCAACACCGGACCAAGAGCACATGCACGTGCTGTCCGTATAAGAGGGCAATTTCACAAGTGCTGAACAGCGCCGCCAACAACCCCATTGGCCCTTTAACACGAAAATTCGCACTCGCTGTGAAAGAACGTGCTGGTCGCTGTTCACACTGCGCCCCAGGTCGAGCAGCCCCGAAGACGGCGGCGCTCCCAATGTTATAACTTCTCTTGGAAATACTTTATTGTCACGCTAGCTCCTTATTTTCGCTGCCAGGCGGGCTACTCATGTACATAGCCAACCCATTTACAATTCTTATCTGATGATGTTGATTCTGCACTACGGTGATGATTCTCCACGGATCTTCATCGTTTCACTTCTAGACCGTCAACTCGGCTCGGCTCTGCCCGTCTTCTCGCTACCCGAGTACATCACCGCAGCATAGCATAGCATAGCATGGCATGCCAAGATTACAGCAAGAACCCAGCAAACCCGGACCCTCACTCCGCGCACTCCCTCCACCCAACAAAGCCTTCCCCCTCCCCCGTCCCCGTATTTCATAAGGCTAAGCACCTTATCTGTTAGGGCGCGTTGGACTCTCTTAGCTTAGTATTTGGATACTACATACCTCACATCACATCACATCTCTATATAATCTGCATCTACACCTCACTCCCCACTCCATTTACCCCAACTCTGCTTAAACGAGACGCCCTTCTAAAGCCCTTCAGACACCTTTCTAGAACACCTCGCTCCGCTTCATTCACCCCGCTTCATTCGCGCACTGACTGGCCAGCGCACTGACTAGCCAGCTTAGACGGCATGTCGGGCTGTATATAGATATTGTCATCAGGGGCGAGGGAGAGAGGAATCGGGACTGCATTCGCGAGGCAGGGGGGTGGAGATGCAGATGCAGATGATGTTTTGTTTTGCTGTGGTGATGGGCTGGAGCGTTGGAGGTGCTGGACGCTGGTTGTGCATGTGCAAAAAAAGAGAGCATCACCGAGCGTCATGGCGTCGAGGAATCAGTTTCTATTGTAGTCTATGTATGGCAAGCTGAGCGGTTGTATGGTGGTAAGGTGGTATCTGGAGCGGGTTGTATGCAAAAAAGCACGCGGCAAAGGAGATAACGCCAAAGCACCTCTGAGCGCCGACGTGTCCCAAACACTATGCAAGCAGTTCAAGAGGGGAAACGAGGTTGGGGATGAGAAGCGCAACGCGCTGGCACAAATACCACAACAATCAAAGACGTGTGAGGACGCCGTTAACCCTCACACTCGATCCTCTGCAAAGTCCAAAACCTCGCAATCATCCTCGAAGAAGCCCTCCTCGCCCTCCTCGGTCCCGTCCTTCTTGACACGCCTTCGCCTCGTGGTAACAACAACCTGCTCCACCTCCTCTTCGTCGTCGTTGAGGACGAGCTTGTTCTCGATCCTGGCGGCGACACCCGCTACAAACTCATCTTCATCAAGATCATGAGTCAGTGCGGCCGGCGATGAGATACGTATCGCTTCAACGTTCTCACCAAACAGCCAAGGTGAGCCGTCGTCTTCGTGATGGAGGTTGCTGGCAAGGCTCGGTATTGAAGGTTGGTACTCGCTATTACTCTCATGTACGCTGGCCAAGGGGCGCGAATAAACAAAACGGCTGACCCGTCGGTCCGTATAGAAAGGCTGATACGGTGGGTTGGTTTCGATCTCGGAAAAACTTAGAGGCGCCAACGCCGTGCTAGAAGCTTTGACTCCACGTGCGGCGGGCTTGCGTGGAAGAGACCGAGGAAGCCACTCTCCGTAGACGTCATTCGATACATCCTGACCGCCAGGCTGTGGGAAAAGCTGTTCAACAATCGAAGGAGGGAATGACGTGTCTTGAATGGCTGCCAGGCCAAACTCAACCAGCTTCCTCTTCGCGATCGACGTTGCGTTTGAAGACTTGCCCTTGCCAGTCGCAGGTCGCATCTGAACTCGCCAGATCTGCAAAGCACCGCCAGCGACCAGCGCGATAGATCCACGACCTTTGCCGGAGAGCCATCGCACGCTGTGAGGTTTGACGCCGCTGGGCGAAACAGGCAACGTGAGCTTGTTATCGCCGGCGTGTCGAATGTTGTTGATGGACTTTCCAACACCCGCAGCTACAGCTTTGCTGGATTTGGCACCAGCAGCAGGAGTCATGCCGAGGCTGCTGAAGGTAAAGCGTGAGCCGTTGCTAGTGGCACGACCACGAACAGCGTTGAAGAAAGGTTTTGCTGTACCGTTGATCACTTGCATTGCAGAACCGACGGCACCGCCGTTGTTCGCAGGTACGTTGTCAACCGGCTTCGCTGAGACTGCTGGACGGACTCGTCTGGAGGGCGGCCACTGAAAGGCCGAAGCAGGCATGAGGAACATGTGCACTGTGCCCTTGTCCGTAACGACCGCGACTTTGTCGATGCGCGGAGCCGACCAAGCTACATCGATAACGTTCGTAACCGTGATGCGAGCGAACCTAGCGACCTGTCGCACGTGTGGTCCCAATGCTTGTTCTCTGGTCGTCTTGCGTGCTCTCTTAAAGTTGATGCGCTTTAGGTCCCACACATCTTGCAGGTCCCCCTTTTTGCTGATCGTCATCAGCATCAGACCAGTCGGAGAAAAAGATAGGAAGCTGCAGCCTTGGACGGCCGGGATAATGGCGATTGGTTGCAGAGCGCTCTTGCTCCGTGTGTCTTCAGCCTCGACGAGTCTCTGCAAATCGTGTATCGCAATCACGGTGGCCTCCTGTCGTGGCTGGGCTTGATTGTGCCCATGCGTGGGTGGGAAGTAGTGCTGCATTGGGTCCTGGTATGGTAGACTGTTTGCCGAGCCCTTGTTCATGTAGCTCTTAAATGCTTGCATGCTCTTCTCGGTGGCCCATCGTGCACCTTGAATTGCAACCTGAGTTCCTTCCCTTGTTAGTCTGTTCAACAAGGTATCCACCTCAAGTGTGTCTACGGCACAGTTTGAAGATGGCTGGGGTGGTGCGCTGTGATGTGCGACGCCAGGCGGGCGCTCGTAGTACGGAGAAGTCAAGGCCGTACCGTTGATCGGATATTGCGAACCAGATGCAGGTGGGGTTACAGCAAGCCATCGGTCAGAAAGAGAAAACACTGGCACTCCATATTTCTCAGGAGGAATGTCTTCATGGCTGCCGTCCGCACCACTGGATGCACTCGAGGCAGTCACTCGCTCACGGAGTTGGACAGATGTCCAAATCTTGCCTATACAGCGGAACCGCTCCGAGTGATCCTCATAACCATTGGGGTATGGAGCGAAGATGAACACCTCTCCACTTGTTCCTGATGCCACGACTACGAACTTGCCGCTCGCATCAACTACCAATTCGCCGACCGGAGATGGAGGTTGAAATAGAGGACTGTCAACAGGAGTGATTAACGATACCAGAGGACTCGTGTATAGAGTAGCCAGTTTGGCCTGCTCTTTAAGAGAGTACACCTCAACGGTAGTCTGGTAGCCGCTGACTTGTGTTGCAGAATCTCTGCTAGAGGGCCTGCTAGGAGACTCCGAGGCAGAGTCATCGATGACAGACGAGGAGCCACTGCCGCTGTGACTGCTGCGACTCTCCTTTAGAACCGGTCCATGTAGAGTGAGGGCGATCAAAGGCCTCGAAGCAGCCAGAGGATCTCTCCTAGAAGCCCAGGGTAGAATCTTCGCACCGATAACACTGCCTTTTAAGCCTTCCAGACGACCGACAATATCGAGCTTGCCCTTCTCCACGCGAAAGACGTCCAAGCCGCCCTGAGAGCCAACAAGTAGAACGTTCTCGGTGGTCCGAGCTGCTTCGTCACCAGCGATACTCAGTGTGTCAAATCCGCAAAAGTAGCCCTCTTCGCCAGGTGCGATGCCGCCATCTCGGAGTCCGTCCAGGCCAAGGTCGAGCTCAGGTGCGCCATAGAAGTGTGCTTGTGGCTGGTGTGGTAGGGGTGGGTTGCCTGCAAAGTTCTGCGACAGTGGACGACCGTTGTACTGCGAATAGGTTGAGGCTCTACGGTCGTTGCCTGGGGAGCTCTGCAACTGACCACCGAACGTAGCCTGCTGGCTGGGATGACTCAGAGGCCGTGCTCCTACTATCGGAGGTGAGTTGGACATTCCTGGTGACGCGTACAGTCCGTCTCGAGCACTCGGTGAGTTCTGAAATGTTGGGGGTGAGCCAGCTATGGCTATGCCGCCGGTGCTTGGAGAGGCTTGGTTGCCAAAGAAAGGTAGTGATTTGGTCCACTCGGTGGTGTACTGTGCAGTGGCTGTTCTGGTGGCACCAAAAGCCGACAGCAGTGGCGAGGTGGTTGCATTATAGTTTGTAGGTGGAGAGGTGGAGGAGAAGCGCTGGGCGGAAGGCGGCGACTTTGTTCTGGGGCACGGTCAGTGAATGTCTGAGGGGGCGGTGCATGTGGCAGCTCACATCTCGCGCGGGTAGATGCGTGTAACTCTCTCCCCGTGCCTATGATCTCGTCCCAGCTCATGTCTCGACTTGCGCCCGCGTTGCTGGGGAGTGTCCTGCACCTTGAGAGGGTTGCGCTGTTGCTGCTGGCGGTGGAGGTGGGTGAGGTTGGAGACAGGGGTGGTGTTGTCGGCGGGGGAGTTGGGCGATGGGCTCATTCAAGTAGCTGGGCGTGGTTTGGGGTGGTGGGCGCAGAGTGTTGGCTCTGCTGCGGGCGGTATGATGTGAGAGAGAAGGAGTGGTACGCGCCGAAGGGTAGGAGCGGGTGAGGCCGGCGCGTGAGGTTCTAAGACACCGAGTGCTGCGTCATGCAACAATGCGTGAGAGTGCACAGTGCCCGGTGCAGCTGGACCAACGGAGCCTGTACTGTGACCGATAGACTAGCAGCGCGAGTGACGGGTATTCGTGATCGCAAGGCACTCTTGGTAGGGGTGCCTGTACTGAATGTCGACAGTGGTACCTGTGCCTGAGTGGACGGGTGCGAAGACGAAGTAGTGGGCGTCGATCAGCCGCGGCACCGGGAGCTTCAGTTGGGTGGGAAGCTCCTCAGCTCACAACGCGGAGGTGGCGAGAGAAGTTGCGTGCTGCTGAGCAGTTCTGGAGAGCTTATAGTGCGCGTCGAAAGTGTTGAGAGGTTTGTAGATGTCGTAGATGGCGCTGTGTGGTGTACGCGCTTCTATCTTGCTCTCTCCAGCTCGACGTACCCGCATGCCCCTCTAACGCAGACGCAGGTGACCCCTTAGCTCGCCCGCCGCCAATCCGCGCCATATCACCGTCTTCGTTGGCCCACGTTCCTCTCACTCGCTCTGTCGTAGCCACAGCAATCTGTTGAATCACCCCCTCAGTCTGTTGAACCAGCCCCTCAGTCAGCAGCTCGCACAGTGCATCAACTCCAAGATGCGGGGAACGTCTGCACGGCGTCCATGACTCGATGACGTTTTGGGCTACACAGCATCTCCTCCCGCCCTACCCCTGCGCACTTGACGTCTCAACAGGCTTGTCTGGTATCGCTACTACTATCCCTGACAAAGAGACAGTTGTGTTCTGACAAAGAGCATACGAGAGCAGCATGTCTAAGCCAAGATCGCCGTTTCCATCAGAGTGCGGTTCCCTACCTGACGTGGTACAAAGTATCCAAGTTCTAAAACTAGAGGCGGATTGCGTTCCTTCTGATCATCCATAGAATGAGACGTGTGGATCTTCTTCTACTGCCCTGAAAAGAAGCAGAGCTTGGGTATATTATCTTTCTTCACTGATCATGTCTGCAAGTATCGTTGGTCCGTCCGTCTTGCTGCTTGCTTTTCCTCCAGCCACCATGCGTGTCTGACAGTCTTTAGACAGGCCGCCAAAGCCACCAACGGGCCTTGTGTCGATGCATTTGTACAGCTTACTACTGGTAGTGTGGAATCGTCTGCAAGTCGTCTACCAAGACACGGTCAGATCCGTGGACCGAACAAGTCCAGCTATGCATTCCCTACGCGTTATGCCAATCCTGGCATTACCACCCAAAAACCTTGCGTCTCTGCATGTACAAGGAATTCGGATAGATGAGCACTTGCCTGATGAGTAGCGTTCCCAAGACCTTCCGTACTTACTCCTCTCATTTCTTCTTGACGGTTGAATATATAAGGACGCACCCAACCGAGCGCCCTCGAGCTGTTCCCTTCCTCTCATTATCTGCAAAAGCTGGGAAAGGGATTGCCAGTACTTTATCCAATTTGTAAAACATGGCAATCCAGCACTTCAAAGCCCTTGCGCTGCTGCTCTCGCTCCACATCATCGGCGTCTGTTCCACATTCACCAACTTGCCTGGCGTTTCTCCGGGCGTCTTCAACGTCAGCACTCGGATCGAGATCCGTAGCAGCAAGCACGCCGCCTGGAGGGCACTCACCGACTTTGCTAGCTATCCAGAATGGAACCCCTTTGTCCGCGCCGCCATCATGGTCTCATCTGACAACACTACACTCCGGGACCAGCATCCTAAAGAAGGTCGTCGCCTGTTTTTTCGCACTCAGATACCACCTTTGCCCATACCTGTCGACAAGGACACCCCAGATGTCGAGTCCCACACACAATACTCCTACGAAAACGTCACGCATGTCCAACGCGGCTGGGGACGACTAGCATGGGCCTCGACTGACGCTTCCATCCAAGCCGAAAGATGGTCGGCTGTCAGCGACCTGGGTCGTGGGAGAATGCTCTATGAGAGCCGAGAGGTCTTTAACGGCGCGCTGGCTAAGTATCTGGAGACGCAGCTGGGGAAGGCTTTGCAGGCTGGGTTTGATGCGCAGGGTCGGGCACTTAAGCTGCTGCTTGAGGACTGTGACAGGGACTGAGGTCGGAGCTCCTTGTCCGACTCGGATCGGTGTTGTTAATGTTCAGTCTGAGTTCGCGGCTCCTTGTTCGACTCCGATCGGTGTTCGCGATGCTCAGCCTGAGTTCGATACGGGTGCTGCCGTGTCTTCTCTTCTCGTTCACAGCGAGCGAAGTTGGGCCGAGTTCGAAGAGTCAATCCAAGTCATGGTACATGCAACCCACTGCAGGGACATGTAGAGCCCCTATCTGTTTTCGCTAAACCCTGGAGTCGCGATAGTTGCCACTTTGTTTTGATCGTGCAAGCGACTTCGTGCTCGTCAAATGCTCAACTCCCAGGGACCGTGCGACTAGCGCCTGGGCGGATGTGAACCCTTGTCTGTGATGCACAAGGCCCACGCCCACGTTGTCGCTGTCGCAATCCTGCGGTCACAGCTCGACATCAGGCGCCTGTTCAAGATGACTACAAGTTCCACCATCGTCTTTGGAGCATGATCTCGGTCCTTTTGTTTTTTGCGTCCTAGTGTTTGTTATCTGTATCGTGCCATCTGCGGCCCTTCCCTCCTTCCCACGCCCTCGACCACAGCCTGGAACCCCACCATGACCTCTCCAGAACTAGAAGCCTTTGCAAAGGCAGTATCGAGAGTGTTGGGCTGGGCCTATTTCCTATCCTGGGTACGCCTCACCACGGCAGCTGACTCTGCTATACGATGCATACTCACGCGACCTGCAGTCTGGTAGCTTTTACCCGCAGCCCATATCGAACTATGCGCGCAAATCGACGCTCGGCCTAGCCATTGACTTTCCCACGCTCAACGTCCTCGGCTTCTGCATGTACACCATTTCCACGGCCTCGTTCCTCTACTCGCCGACCATACAGGCGCAATACGCGCATCGACACCCTGAAGCACCAGAGACGACTGTGCGCTTCAACGACTTCTTATTCGCAGCGCACGGCGCGCTCATGTGCATCATCTGCTACAGCCAATTCTTCCCGAAGATTTGGGGGTTCCACGTCGGGAAGACCCAACGGGCTAGCAAAGCCGTGTTGGGTATATTTTGGGGCTGTGTGGTAGCTATCATATGGACCATACTCATGGTAGGGTGGAGAGGGCGAGACGGTGGATACGATGCGGATGCCTGGGCGTGGATCGACGTGGTGAGTGACACTGCATGGACGAGGCTACGTACAGTTGCTAGAAGGCTAACGACCACAGATCTATGTGCTTGGATACGTCAAGCTCACTACTGTAATTTGCAAGTATGTTCCACAGATGTGGGTCAACTACAAGCGCAAGTCGACCGTGGGATGGAGCATTTATCCGATGCTTATGGATTTTGCTGGAGGATGGCTTTCGCTGGCCCAGCTGGGGATCGACTCTTCTCTGCAACATGACTGGACGGGTGTGACTGGGAACCCCGTCAAATTCGGGCTGTCGAACATCACCATCATCTTCGATATAGTCTTCATGCTGCAACACTATGTGCTATATCGCGGCTCAGATGAGCATCTAGACGATGAGGAACTTGATACGTCATGGAATGAAGAGCGCGAAAGATTGATAGCTGAGCGGGATAGCTAGAGCCGCAAACACCACAAAGTAGACACCAACAACATGCACAACCGGCCCGCATGTCAGTCTCACAAGGCGCACCCTGGCAGCGACGGTCAAACCTTCAGCCGCGGAGGCGGGCCACGCGCGACTCTGCAGGTTTGGGTCTGGCGAGGCAAAGTCCTTTCCTGGCCGTTGTGCCAAAAGCGTGATGGACATGACGTCGGTGTTGTAAAACATGCCAAAAGAAAGATTGCAAGGTTTCGTGTTCGGCGAAGTGCGTGGAGATCTCATCGTGGGAGACAGGTTTCCAACCCACATGGCGCCGAAGTCGCGTTATTGGAGGAAAGGGGAAGGTGCAGGCGCGCACTCGGATTCGTCCTGAGCCGGAAAGTACCAAAGCAGAATCCTTGTAAACCTTGGATACATAAGGCCAGGAACAAGACGGGGTCTGGGACCGAATCGAGACGGAAAGTTTGTGAACGCGATGTCCAGATCCCCTAGGCGGCACAGTATGTACACTTCGATAAACTGTGCGTCTCGACTGAACCTTGAGGTTTTACCTGAACTCTACTTGGAGCGCTTGGGAAATACAGGAGCTTCGAGTCACGTTGATGAGGTTACACAGTAGAGGCCCTTTTCGCAATCCGTTTCCTTAGCGTGGGCGAAGTCATGCCGTGACAGTTATGACAGGCATGCGGGAGTCTGTGTGTCTTGCTGTCTTAGATAGTCTGGGAGCGCTCGAGGCTTGTACGAGGTACTCTGGGCATGACTCTAATCCAAGTCTAGGTAAATGCATTCCACCAGCATGCATGGCACGGCTCTGCGGATCATGCACGGCACGCTGCGCGAGCTTTGAAAAAGGATTTGGCTGGCGCGCTTTACTGTGGGGTCGGGAATGCAGTCGCGACCGGCCTCCTGCATTTGCGTTTGATGTGCATCTAGGTATCTCAGTGAGGAACTTGTTCACTGCTGTGCAACCTCCCACGCTTCTTTTGCGTCAACTCCCAAACGCTGCCAATTCGCCAGCACGGACAGTCTGCTACAGGTTGATAGTCCAATCTGCATCGCGCTGCAAACGTCCGCTCTTGTCCCCATTCGTCCAGTCTACAACGTTTGACTGCCCGGGCCCGTTGTCGCAAGAGCATCCACTTCGACGATCGAAGGCCCAGCAGCTTCTTCTACGAGATCGGGTGGTCCCGAGCCGACCAGAGCCATTGGACTGGCTCACTTCCCCAAACCCAACAATGACTAGGTGGTCCATCCGCTGAGCGACAGACCTGCCGTTAGCATCATCGAATCGAAGGTTTTAAACGCACGTTGCCGGTCGTGGCTTAGCCCACGCCATCTTAGCTACGAAACTTCTGCTCCAACCCGTCAGGGCCCTCAGCTCGCTGTCTTGGTACGTTTATCTCAATTCGGCTTTGTCGTCATGGTTCCGCACTTTGCACTCGCACCCGGGTGCCGCCAATGCACTTCTGTTCATCTTCAAGCCTGTCCACGCTTGAGCTCGTCTATTGGTGTTTCCGCTTCGTATCTCCTTCTGCTATGCACATGTTCAAGCACAAAAGACGCTCGACTCATGATATCTGGTCGTCCACACAGTCAGCCACCATCTCTAGACCCACCGACGCGGCAGGCACTACCAAAGCTTCCTCAATGGGGAGTGTAGGCGAACACACCCCGGCGTACTACGTCGATAGTGTCATCGCTGGATCTTCCCCCGATGCGGACGCCAGACTCCACGAAGATTACGATGGTCCGGTCCATGAACCCTTGGTCATGGACTTCGCTTCAATGCATGATGAGCACAGCATAAATGGTTACCACTCCCCACTCGCGTCGCCCTCCACTAAAGCCGATGCAAGTTGGCTCTCTGACGACGATCCTGCCGCACCACCAGACTTCTCCGGCCGGCGAGACATATCTCACCACATTCCTTTAAGGACAAGGTACGCTATAATACATCCATTGCTGCATGCATGGCGGCTGATCTCGTTCAGCTCCAGTGACGCTACCACCAAAGTTAAAAGGCGAAGCCTCTTTGGACGGTCATCACGTAAATCAAGCTTAACGCTGGACGCTCAAAGCACATCACAACTCATGCCGGAAACACGACGTCTTGTGATGCCGGAGACACCAGACTCTCAAAAATCTTACCCACACACATCATCTCGACGCGGCAGCATAGGAGGACAGAGTTCCGTGCGAGGATCGAGCACTGGTCCCACCACTATGCGCAGTTCTGCCGATTCAGTCATGTCACAAGACTCTTTCACGCCGTCAGTAGCAACAGGTGCGCTCGCTCCTTTGCAGCAGAAAGGCATAATTGAAGAAGGTGACCGCCTATCGCCACTGCTGGAAGACGATCCCAAATCCTGGGACCTTGTTGAGCCGGAGGAAGACAACCGAACGGTCTTCTCGCTCGAGGCGCGGTCAGAGCAGCTGTTTTCCAAAGACCATCTTGCTGCCATCTTCAAAGATACACCATCTCTACTCCGCTTCACCTCCTTCCTCAGCATAGCGCGGCCAGGGTCTGTGCCCATTCTTATCTACTACCTTGATGCCTTGAAATCACTGCGCGCAATCAACTACGCCAATGCCGTTGCAGAAGCGTTAGAGCCCATTCCTGGCCTGGATTTTACAGACAGTCAAGCACGGCCTACCGTCAACGGAGTCCTGGAAGAAAAGGCAAGACTGGCGTTCGATATACTGGTTCGCGACGACCTTCCGGCATTCATCACCCACATCTTCACGCAAGTGGTGAGTGTCAGTATATCGAAACGTGTCACTGGGAACCTACCTCCCCTGTTACGCGAGGCCAGCGAAGGACTGGCGGAGGTGTTTTGTTTGACAGATCCCTCGAGAAGAGACAACCCCATCATCTTTGCATCTGAAGGTTGGTTCCGCGATTGATTTGGGACTGGATAGCGCTAATATTGATGCAGAATTTCACCGGACGACACAGTACGGTGTCAGCTATGCCATTGGGCGGAATTGTCGATTCCTTCAGGGACCAAAAACGAACCGCAGTAGTGTCGCGCGCTTCAAGGAGATGTGCATGCAAGGCAAAGAGCACAGTGAAGTGTTCTTGAACTAGTAAGCAGTAAGCCCACACATCTCGAAAAGACACTAACTGTTCAACAGCCGGCGTGATGGCTCACCCTTCATGAACCTGCTCATGCAAGCACCTCTGCTTGACTCTCGGGGCAATCTTCGCTACTTCATCGGCGCTCAAATTGACGTCTCCGGTCTCGTCAAGGATGCCACGGACCTCGAAGCCTTCCGGCGCATGCTTGACCAGGAAGATGGCGTTGTACCCCCGGAGGAGGCCAAGGATGAATTCCAGGAACTCAGCGAGATGTTCAACCATGGCGAACTGGACACTGTTCGCAAATTTGGTGGTAACATGCACCGTGACCACCTTAGAGAGCAAGACGATAAAGCGAGCAGTGTCCAACGACCTAGATTGCTTATCCAAGATCAGTCAACGTTTGATGTAGAGACAGCAGAGAAGCCGCCTCCCAAACCCGAGGGTAGGTTGGCTGGGCCGTACAAACACGTAAGTAAACACTAGCCCAAGTTGAAGACGTAGTACTGACTCCTGCCACAGTACCTCCTTGTCCGCCCTGCACCCTCCCTCCGCATCCTCTTCACGTCTCCCTCCCTCCGTGTCCCCGGCATACTACAATCACACTTCCTCGATCGCATCGGCGGAAGCAACCGCGTGCGCGAATCTGTGCGCGATGCGCTCGGCGACGGATCGCGCGGCGTAACAGCCAAGATTCGATGGCTGTCGCACGCGGTCCCAAACCTCGAGGCGTCGTACGATGAAGGGCGACCACGCTGGATCCACTGCACACCACTTCTAGGACAGAGTGGTAGTGTAGGAATCTGGATGATCGTCATTGTTGACGAGGAGAAGCACGCACAGCCGAACCGCAAGTTCAGACCGGCGCCCCCTGTCGCAAACGATGTGCGGAGACCGTACCAAGGTGCACAGACGCATCGAGATCTGAACAGCCGGATGAGCGACGTTGATCTGACGGGCGACGAGCGAGATACTTATGGGAGTGCGAATCGTGGCGCCAGTCCCATCCAAGATAGAAACGGCTCAGGAGGACATAAAAGCATGCTTCTCGACGCCATGCGGTCATCATCGAGTCCGCGGCGATCGATGAATGATCAAAGAGGGATGCACTCGAGTGCGAGCAGTCTCAAGGACAACAGGTACGGGAACGGAGCCAGTGTGGATTCTTTTCAGATATGACTGCATCCGGTCAGCAGCTCGGAGGAGAGTTGTAACGGGAACGGTGAAGGGAGCTTGACGGACGACACAAAATACAGTGGAGAGGAAGAACGGAATGGCAGCGTCTGGAGTGCGGCGAGCGATGGCGGTGGGATCCTGAAGACGACCACCATCGAGATCAAGGTCAGCGACTCTGCAAGAGCTTCGTTGGACTCGCCAGCAAGATCAGATGTAGTGCCTAGAGAATGGGAGGACATGCCGCAGTCAACAACAGATGAGGAACCACCTCATCAGCTCTTGAGTATGGTTGTCGAACAAGGGCGATTGGCGAAAGCCAGACGGCGCGTGGACTAATGGTAGGGATTGTGGGTGGAAGCCTGTTGTACGATACGGACGGAGAGCTATATACCCTCGGGAGGATTTCTGTGCTACAGTACTGAGCAATTCAATTTTCAATATCACTCTGACAAACTCTGCTTTCGATTCACACCAACTCGTGTATCCCACAACGCGCTCGCCACGCGAGTCTGCGGCGATTCGGAGGTAGAACGGGCTCTGATTGGACGAAGCCAAAAAGCCAGGGTGAAAGTAACTCCACCCCACCAAAACACCGTCACACCCCGCAATCAGCACCCACGACAACGCCCACCGTGCGCACTCTGCGAGCATGGCGACCATCCGCCCCATGCGGCCGGACGACCTCCTGAAATTCTCCTCGACCAACCTCGACCACCTGACCGAAACGTACAACATCGGCTTCTACCTCGAATACCTAACCAAATGGCCCGAGCTGTGCCAGGTCATCGAGGGCATTGACGGCGCAATAGAAGGCTACAGTGCGCTCCCCCTCTTTCCTCTCCTCTACCCACTCCCACCTCAACGCGCCCTAACCCCTCCACTTAGTCCTCGGCAAACTCGAATCCTCCCCCTACCCCTCCCCCATCACGCCCTACACGCCCTCAGAAGCAGCGCGCCTCGAACCCAACTACCTCCCCTGGCACGGGCACATAACCGCGCTCACCGTCTCGCCCTCGGCACGCCGGCTGGGCCACGCAACCGCGCTCTCGACCGCGCTGGAGCGCTCCTCGGACGCTGCGGACGCGTGGTTCGTCGACCTGTTTGTGCGTGCCAGTAATGAGATTGCAAAGGAGCTGTATCGTAAGATGGGGTATAGTGTGTATAGGCGCGTGGTGGATTATTATAATGATGGTGAGGATGCGTTTGATATGCGGAAACCGCTTAGTAGGGATACGGGGAGGGAGACGGTTAGGGAAGGGGGCGAGGAGGTTAAGGTAGGAGCTGAGGATGTTTGGTGAGGGGGTTATAGACTGTGTGTGTGTATACCCTGAGGTGGATGAACAGTGGTTTTGAAGAACCGTATGTGTGCTCTTGCGAGTGTGGTGGATAGGGTTGGTCGAGCGATGTGGAGTTGAATGCGTTTCTGCTTCCCGCGTGTTCTTCGATATGCATGGAGTGGCGGGACATGATTGAAAAATATAAAATACATGGACGTGTCTATCTGGGTATCATCACCTCATCCTCATCTAAATATGGCTCTCTCCACGCTTCCATCTGATCGCATCAAGCCAATCAATCACTACTATTCACCGTAGACGGCGTGACCAGGCCCTCTTTATGCACAGCACGCCGCGTATTCAGCACCGGCGGCAATGATATAGGCGACCCAAATTCGTCTATGCCATCCTCGCCGGTCCAAGAGTAGTGGGACTGAGGGGGTGAAGTCAGAGTACTGTCGGTGTAGGGTGAGAAGGGTGCATACTGTAAGTGCTGGCTCCCAAGCGCATATGGCTGGAATGGCTCTACAAGCTCGCCGTCGATGTCTGGAGATGCGGGTGGTAAGACTGGTTCTGCGTGATTACGGGTGGGTGCTGCACTAACGTTGTCGAATGGGTTGAGCTGCTTCTCAAA
Source organism: Phoma sp. RAV-16-625 (assembly GCA_004335185.1). Classification (NCBI taxonomy): domain Eukaryota; kingdom Fungi; phylum Ascomycota; class Dothideomycetes; order Pleosporales; family Didymellaceae; genus Phoma; species Phoma sp. RAV-16-625. Next base: position 128,272 of record SAUA01000020.1, read on the forward strand.
GTCGTCTTCGTTGGCTGTCTCGGCGGAGAAGCGCGGTGTAGGGCCGCCTGAGGGTGCTGGCGATACTGTGGATCGGCGACGCTTGAGGTCCAGCGCCAGCAGTGTTGTGGTGCCGATCCAAAGGAGGCTGTGAGTTATTGATTAGTACTGACCTCCACCCTGCGAGGAACTATACTCACATCTGGAGGCCGATGAGCACAGCACTCGCAACGAGCGCTCCGAAATAGGTGCGGAATGTAGTGTCCCGCTTCGCAAATGATGAGCAAATCTTGCCGCTCTCCGGAGAGTAGGAGCATTGGGGGTTCCATTCGTGTGCCAGGCTGGCTGTGAGTCCAAGGTTGACAGTCCAAAATACGAGCATCCAAGCATGGAGACCCAAAGAGACGTAGATGTTGTCGAGCTTGGTCAGAATTGTGCGAGAGGCGATCATCCATGATGATACAACAAGACTACAAATGGCCTATGCATCGTTCAGTACCTTGGTGCGTTAGTGAGAATAGCCCAACTTACCACGACCAGAGAGTAGATCAGGACATTGTACGAGATGTAGTCGACTCCGTACGCAGCCAGACCGAGAATTGTGGTCGCCAGAACGACTTGCGCAACATGCACGATAAGAGTTGGCAGACGCATTCGCGCCGGTTGCTGTGCCCCCGTTCCCTCCATTTTGAATCTAACTGTCAAAGTGATTCTGTTGTTAAGTGTCTCCAGGACGGACCGCAAGAAATGTAAAAGACTCGAAAGATGACTGTGGCAGACAGGGACGAGCGCGGATGTTTGTGTTCTTGTATAGGAACAGATATGGGCACCAGTGCACCCGAAACAGTCTCAGAGTCTAACTTAGGCCAACGCCCCACATCGTCACCTGTGTTTGACAGTCAAAGCACACACTGAGACTGCGCACGTTCAGTCCATTCGCGTACGAGTCGCGTTGCTTCCGCGAGGCTTCCCCACGAATCCACTCGTGCTTCGATAGACGCAAGGGACGGCGTACAAGCGACATGCCTAGCGGTGCATCCTCGTGCTGATCAACTGGAAGAGGGTATCACAGAGACAGCCATGATGTCGCTTGTGTTAGTTGTCCACACCAGACTGGCCAGGAACATGGCAGAATGCAAGCAGTTGCTGCTGTGTGATCGAGATTGGTGCGGAGATAGTGGGTGTCTGAGACAACATGTTTCTAAGGCTTCCAAACAGGGACGCCGCGACAGGGAAGGTCGTAGACAGATGTCGTTATTCTGGGCTGCGGGAATGCACGTACAGGTATCAGGTAGATGAACGGAAGGGGCTGCCGATGGAAACAGCGATGGTGTTGTCGTTCGCTGGACTGTCGTGAACGGGAAGGATTGGCGCGTCGAAGGGTTCAGCCGAAACAAGCTAGACGAATGGAAGGATCCTCGCACGACAATCATCTTCTCGACTCGTCGACTGTGCTTTGTTAGGGATTCGTCATTCCTACTTGGATCTATGTGTGTTTGACTCTGAAATGGAACGCCGCCAACTACTTGATTCCGCTCATCAGTGATGGACATTGTCTCTTCCTTGCGTCTTGACGTACTCCTCGATACATGTATGTGAATAGGACAAGCCCGGATCGCTGTAGAGCATCACAAGGTCGCGTACATCGATCGGGTCCGGGGGTCGCTGAATACCTGGTTGTTGAGAAAACCGCATTATGACGTCAACACGATGCGCGGACACGCAGCGCTTGTGGCTCTCCATAAAGACGAAGCCTTTCGATATGATCAACATACCAAAAACGGATAAACTTTGAGAGCAACTATGACTTCGAAGACGAACCAAGATAGTGCCAAGGATGTCCCACAGGAGCACCACGTGCATAGAACAGGCTCATGGCTTCCAGCGGGTAAGGCGGTCAGATCCAGGTCTAGTCATCACCACGACTTACGCATCCGTAGATCACCGCCATGTCAGAGATTGGATCTCGGACATCGTAGAACATGTCGATAAGAGCCCTAAGGACCTCCATCCAGTCATCAGGGAGTTCAAAGACCTCATTGAGAATAACACCAGGATCTACCTTCTTGTGAACGCAATGTTTGAGGAAGTCCCGCAGAAGAAGCCTTACAGAGACGACCCTGCGGGCCACAGGCAGGTTCGAGACTATCAACACATGTTGGAATTGTTCAACCACCTCCTCACAACGGCACCTTCCTGGAACGATAGGGAGTACTCTGTCGGCATGGTTGGCACACCGTTCAATGCCATCATTGACTGGCCCATGGGCACTCCCAGTGGCTTTGCTTTCTTCCTCGACCCTGAAGTCAACAAGATGTTGAAGAAGACACTGAACGCGTGGGGAGAGTTTCTCGGCTCACCCGATTCTGCCTACGTTCTTGGAGACGACTCAAGCGGATGGTTCAGCAAGCACGGCACAGAAGACCTTGCCATAACAGCAAACGTTGGTCAAACTGACTACAGCTTCGATGAAATCTTCAAGTGCGAGCCTTCTAAGAAGTACAAGGGCTACACCTCTTGGGACGACTTCTTCACCCGCGCTGTTCATGAAGACAAGAGACCTGTCGCCTCGCCAGACGACGACAACGTTATTGCTAACTGTTGCGAGTCGAAGCCGTATAAGGTTGCAAGGGGCATCAAAGCACGCGACACTTTCTGGGCAAAGGGGCAGCCATACTCACTCAACGACATGCTGTCACAAGACCCACTCCACGAAAAGTTCATCGGCGGTACAATCTATCAGGCCTTCCTCTCCGCTTTGAGTTATCACCGCTGGCACTCGCCCGTCAGTGGTAAGATTGTCAAGTCGTACAAGGTTGACGGAACGTACTTCTCCGAGCCACTCTTCACAGGCATTGGCGACCCACAGGCGAAGGGCAATATGGATTCTGCAGGCGAAAAGACAGGCCAGGGGTATCTCACTGCTACAGCAACACGAGCCATCATATTCATCGAGGCTGACAACAAGGACATCGGACTCATGTGCTTCCTAGGTATCGGTATGACCGAAGTCAGCACGTGTGATACCACAGTCAAGGAAGGTGACCATGTCAAGAAAGGAGACCAGCTTGGTATGTTCCATTACGGTGGAAGCTCACACTGCGTCATCTTCCAGAAGGGCGTCGAGTTGGAAGGTTTCCCTAGTACCGAGAATCCCGAGCACAACGTACCCGTGCGATCAAAGCTGGCTGTGGTTAAGAAGAAGTAGGGTTGATGACAGTCAGTCACGCATCATTAAACACACAATCAATGAATGCGTAAACTCGATATCCTTCACGTAGTGACCTAATCTATCCTAGATTTTTGACTTTGCAGCCCTCTTCTCATCCAACTCCTTCCTCTTCGCCTCAAACCTCAGTTTCGGCGCATCCTCCACGAACCTCTCACTCAACGCATCCACAGACCTCACAACCGCCAGCAATCTCTGATCCCGAATGGGATCATTCTGCAACCTCTTCATCTCACACATACTCTTCCCATCATTAACCGCCAACTGTTCCTCCAGAAACGTAACCACCTTCTGCTGAAACTGCTCTCCCGTCTCCTCCCAGACATAGTTGTACAGACCCGCATCCAGCAGCTCCTTGGCGGTGAGCTTGCGCCCGAACATGAGGAAGTCGTTGGTGCGGTGGAGGCCGATGGACTGCGCAAAGGAGAGCGCTGATCCGTTTTCCGGCACCAGGCCCAGCGCTGAGAAGGGGCATTGCAGCCACGCGGTCGACGACGCGAGGACAATGTCGGCAATTCCTGGGAACCAGGCTGCGCCGCCGCCGACGGCGGGGCCGTTGAGCGCTAGGATTAGCACTTTTTTGTGGTCGATCATCGAGCGGAGGAGCTCTTGTGCTAGCGCGAGGTATCAGTAGGGAGGAAGAGGGCGCGTTGTACCATGGACGGCTTGGAATAGACAAAACTGCACATACCGAATGCGAACCTCTCCAGGAACTTCATCTTCTTCTCCGCCAGATCCGTTGGGTTAGACTAATACATTTCCGCTCAGCCAAAAAGCTCCATCTCATTTGTCGGGGCGGGGATACATACGTTATCATGAGTAATGCTCGTGACATCAGCGCCAGCAGAGAAGAACCTGCCTTCACCCGTGAGAACTGTGAAGATGGTGTCTGGGTGCTCGTTCAGAGTGCGCAGCGCGGAGATTGTGTTTTGCATCAGGTTACCGCCGAACGAATTGAGGGCTTTGGGCCGGTTGAACTGCGACGTGTTAGGTTGGGTACACAAGAGAGATTGAGCTGTAGGGTTTTGATAAGGGAGAGCTTTACTTTGATGATTCCGATCTGCCCTTTGATCTCGAACTTGATGTCGGTGTATTGGTCGGCCATGGTGGCGGTTCTGTTGTCACTCTGCCTAGACTAGCTCTTTTGGCGTAGGTCGGATGTTGTATCTCGACTGTCTGGTTACTCGGTCTTCGAGTGCTAGATCGTATGATCTTCTGAATGTAGGCAGAATGTTGCAGTTGCGTACCATGTGTGGGAGTCGTGATGATCGGCGGCTTAGCCGCAGCCGCAGCCCCGCAAAACGGTGTCCCACAGCCTCGGTTCGATGACATGTGGGGACATTCTGCCTATTCACCGTCGAGTAATTCAACGTCTGAATCGGTTTCACGGTCTTTAAATTCAGGAACAGCTGAGCTAGAAGAGATAGTACAGCGATCTAGAAAACACACATATACGATTCACTTGCTATCGAACTTCTTGGTCAGCTACAAATCCGCACATGGCAGCTGATGATCCTCTCAGAATCCCCTTCGGTACACAGCTTGGCTTCTCCCGCTATCAGGCCCCGTCCTCAAAACCACCTCATTATCCTCGCAATTATTCATTCTCAGCAACCGTTTGACTTCCAAGTCAGTCATGTTTGTAGCATGATGCATTGTATCCATGGTATCACTCGAAGATACCTGTGCGACAGCCTGCCACGCATTACCGAGAAGGGAGTGATCCGTCTTACAAAGGAACAAAACGACTGCAGTGATGACCAGGATAGCGTGAATAACAAGAAGGACTGTGACGACTGCAAACCCTGTCCACTGCACGGGTATGTTAAAAGATCTCGATGTGGCGATGGTCGCGTTCTGGTCTAAGAAGAACAGAGGAAGCGCATTGTAGTACGCCATTGACGAGATGACAGTAAACATGGCTTGGAAAGCCAGTGCTGGATTTCCTGTAGATTGAATAACGTCCTGGAATAGCGCCGTGTGTGCTCGATGTATAGAGTTGTATGGAGAGTAAGGTGTCAATACCGCAGTCTGGGGAGAGACTCGACTCTCATCATAATCGGGGTAGTAGCCCTTCATGTCTGGATTCTCAAGCTTACGCAAGCCTTCGAGAATGCTGGCTGCAAGATAGTCTTGGGTGGTGACATTCAGTATCGTCTCTGTCCAGTTTGCAGGTTGTTGGAGATCGAGAATGCCCCGGTCATTCAGTGATAAAGGCTCTCTCGTTGCGCCCAGCATCCTCCGAACGTCGTCAGTCTCATATTTCCATAGATCTCTTATCCACGACATATTTCTGGGCTCGGCAAAGTCCCGTTCGCTGTTTGCGTGAACCATTAGGTCAGTCGCAGCCATGCTAGTGAAGCAGACAGTTGCGCTTATGCCGATGTCCATAGTCTCGTTGGTCGTTTTTAGATTCGACCAAACCCCAGACGGTGCCTGAGTCCAGTTGTACGGCCCTACAATACCGTTCGTGTAATCAACCGACTCGAGAACACTAGCCCAGTCATTTCCGGTAATGTTTAGTAGCAACATAGACCAAAGGCCATCCGCCGACGGATCAAGTGGAGATGTCGGAGTCAGAAGACTGCCAACATTTACTATGTTATATGATAGTCGCCAGTCAGTCGTTTTGGCGTAGATTCTCGCCATTGCAGTAGCCATGAACGATCCAGCCTCCTCGGTAACGTTGATCATAACTCCAGGAACTGCACTCTCCATGGTGATGTTGCCAACCACAATTATTTCGTACGGTTCATTTGTACCACTCTGGTACAAAAATGTGACGTTTGTAATTGATATCGACGGCCGGGCACATCTTACTCTCGAATCAATCACTGTAGCTGGTCCTTTGTATTCGCGTAGAATGGCTCTGTTATCTGGAAGCCCAAGGGGTAAGAAGGCTCGGAGGGTCTCCCCAGTATCTGCATAATCCATGCCCAGATGGGACGAGTTTTCTGCTGCGAATTCGGCAAATCGAGGGTATGTTGGCGGCGCAGCCTGATTAAGGTCGACTCCGATCCACGCCTGAACTTTTCCAGTGTCGCCCTCCTGATCAGTACCATACTGTGGAAGAAGACCATAGGCGACTGATTGGTTAAAAGCTTCTGGCACGACAACCGCTGGGCCGAAATCGGTGACTAAAACTGTAGAGGTGAACTGAAGAGCTAGTGCGTCCAGGATCGCCAGAACAATAATGGCCGAGTAAAAACGCTTTGAGCCGGTACGAAGAGAGTGAAAGACATTCCAGATATGCGACTGAGGGCCATTGTTGACCGTTCGTATGATGGAGAGGAGTGGCAGGTGCTCAGCAGAAGCTCCGGTCGTCTCAAGCGTCCATGCTGCCACGAGCGCCGCGAGTAGACCCATATGTGCAGCAGTTGCGAGTCGTACAAGAGCAGAACCCACGGTGACAATACGGGTTGCCCAATTAGGCCTCTGTACGATGGCGAACCACAAAGCAGGTGTTGGCAAGCCGTGTCTCGCACTTTCTGAACCACTCCAGAGGAGTGCAAGGAATGCCATGGCCAGGCAAATGGCAACTGCGCCAACAATCAACACGACGATGTTGTACAACCCCATCTTCTCGACAGGGTTTCTTTGACTCGGAGGCATGAACCTCATGTCGGACTCTGGTGGAACTTCCGAGTGTCGTATATATTCGTTGGCCTTTCCATGGATGTTTGAAGGCACAGCAGTGCTCGCGACCGCGATATCCTTTTCGTGGTCCATGGCTTTTCTGAAATACAATGGACGAGGTCGCGCGCAGTGTGCTCGGTCGAGGCGACGTGACAAGAAATGAAGCTGCGGAGCACAGCAAAGTGCTTAGAGAAGAAAGTTACAGACACCATCATGAGTTATTCTGACCTGAAAGCTCGGTGATGCTGGTCAGTTGGTCCAGATGTTCAGCCGCGACGAGTATATGCAACGCAGACCAATCACATAAGTTTGTGGCGCCCTGTAGCGGTTCAGTGCGAAGCTGAAGCCCGTCCAGGCTGGAGCTACAGCAGATAAATAATGCACTATGCATGCGGGGACCGGGTCGGGCAGGACATCGCTCGACTGTAGGGCCATCTGATTCGTCGTGTGAAGGCCTTCAGCTCTTGGCTATGGTGTTGGTCACTACATCAGCTCCAGGCCTCACATGCACACTTATGCATAATTCCAGTAGGGCAAAATGAGAGTACGAGAGGGCGAGAGCGCCACTGCCGGAGGAGTCTTTTGACACGTCAAAGTAATGTACTTCTCGAATGTAGAAGTTGTTGCGGCGTACTTGCCCATCTTCAATGCAGGCTTGACATAGCTCGAAAATCTAGGACGCCTCGCCTCCGCGTAGGCAGTTTAGAAATTGCATCGACGAATTATGAGAATGCATATGCCTAGTCTAGCCAAAACGGAACAAAGTCTGCAGTGTCGCGACAACGAAGATATTTCATATACAATGCTATCATTTGGTAGAACTTCGAAGAGAAAAGCGCTGTCACATTTACTCTTCCTAACCCTATTGGCCACTGCTAAACTTTGCAGACGTCCAGCGTGTTGCTACTACTTGGCCACCTGGAGGTCTATTGTGGTATCTCGGAACAGCGTGATTTAATGAACTAAACAATAAGAAGGGGGTATGCGCAATTTGAATAAGCAATGTCAAAGGAAGGAGATGACAAAGATGCATGCAGATTTGGAAACGAGTTCAACAAACATAGTGAAGGTTTGGGGGTTGAGTACAAGATGTCCAGGTAAAAGTGTGGGAAGAAAAGAAAGCCCGATGTTCTGCCAAGTTCAAGATTCATAGTCTCGGCATGCTTTCAAATCATGTTTGAGAAGCGTTGATCAGGTGTGTGGGTTTGTGGGCGAAATAGGTTGTTTCCGTAAACACTGCTCATTTTGCTGAGAATGTAACACCCGAACCCGGTTGGCAAATACTGAGTTGCACAGCCTCGCAACTAGATGTTGTCGCCATGGTACGGACGATATTGATGACTACCGGCCGTCGATGCACGACCGGCCGAGCCAGGAATAGGGAACTGCTGCCCTGCAGGTCCGTCTGAAGGCGCGATACGCCTTTTGGTGTTGTTGCCCTTCTGCAGCCGAGTTGTCCGCCATCCCTCGTACCACTGTTCGCGACTTGCTTCACGGAGCTCTGATCGCCATTCACTGAAGACACTTTCCCTCAGCCTGACGAAGTCACAGTGTTCGGGGTTGTAAGGGTCCGCGAATCCCCAGGGGAACTTGCGACCGATGACATCAGGCTCGTACGGATCGGGCGAGATGATGCTCAACGGCAGGAATGGTGTTTCAGCGTCTTCTTTCTGTATTGAGACGGACATCGCGGATGCCTTACGACTGTGGTTCCTTCGAGCGCTGGGTGGAGATGTTGGAGGCGATTGTGAAGCAGAAGACGAGCGAGACGATGCCATTGAGCGAGCGGCCTCGGACGATGAGCGGCCAAGGATCTTGTTCAGGACATCGGCCTTGCCCTCGTTGTCCGATGATCGTGCGTATTCGTCTTCATCCCGCTCATCCAGCCGATCGGTATCCTCGTCGTCAAGCTCGTCCAGATTCAAAGCCTCTAAGGGATCCAGCTTTGCTCGCTTGATAGTGTCCCAAACCATCTTCTTCAAATGACGCATGTGCGCACCAGTAATAGTGTCCGCCTTGCTGATTACAGGCACGACTGTTGTCCTGGTCTGAAGTTCGCGAAGCACATTGAGATCCAGGTTCTCGTCAAGGCCACCGAAGATGGCACTGCCAACGTTGATGACGTTCGATTTCTTACGAGCCTCAGCAATGTTCGCGTCGAGGCGAGCGGGGTCCAAAACAAGGAAGACGCAATGGATGTGGGTGTCGCTAACGCCTGGCGCACGAATGACCTTCTGTTCTTCACCGAAAGTGTCCTCGAATTTGGATTCAAGGAACGAGGTGACGATTGGCAATTGGAAGTCAACAATGTTCTTCTCGAGACCCTCGGAATCCCAAAGAGTAACGCCGACTCTCTCGCCGTCCACTTCTGTCTCCAAGTATTGCGAGGTGAAGGGCGAGTCCTCAGCGACTGCACTGGGTGGCGGAGACGGGGTGTGAGGACGTTTCCTGGTGGGCAGCGCAAGCGCAGTGCGGAGGAACTCGATGAACGATGACTTTCCACAGCCTTTGGTGCCAAGCACGAGGATGCTGGATTGATGTTAGTCTGACTCTGAGCACACAACGCTAAACCACATACTTGAACGGTGTAGGCTGCTTCTTCTTTCGCACACGACGTGGGCTGTTGACGGCACTGATCTGGCTGCTGGCATAACTGAAGCGGCCACGGTTGGTCATACTCTCGGTCCTGGCGTAGGGGTCGGTGTCCATGTATGAGTGAGAGCTACCGGGTACAGGTGGAAGCACAGCGAGGTTGGTGGTGGGTGCCATCCTGTGCTGCTCCATAGAGGGCCTGCTGAAGTTTTGGCTGTAGTTGCCAATCTTGTTGGAGACAATGGCGACAGAGTCTGGGCGATGTTCTCCACCAAAGCTGGCGATTTGGGGAAGCGGTGAATGAGACGGAAGACGAGGCGGCTCCTTGGGCAGCATTGCGGCTTCCCTCTGCTTTCGCAGCGCCTCCTCCTGGGCAAGTGCCTTCTGCTTACGGCTCATACTTGGGGCTCTGGACGTGCTGATCTTGTTCTCGGACGAGCGCTTTCGAAGGAAGGAGAAGCTGGACCGTCGTGCTGCAGCTGCCTGGAAGTCACCGTTTGACGTAGGAACGGCAGATGGGTCAGGCGAACCGTCCTTGGTGAGAGGGGTATTAGAGTGTATATCGGAGGGCGTAGTACTGGCCATCCTGATTAGGTGGGATGTGCCCGTTATATCGATGAGTGACGAGCAGCGTGCGCGTGTAATCTTAGCAGGCGGGAAAGGAGGGCAGCTGCGGAGCAGACAGCTTGGGTAGCAAGAGCTGGGAACCCTGTCCTACGCTCACGGTACAGTGAATTGCAAGAAGATGCAGTGATGAGAACGAGATTGGAGGGGCACGCTGCTGAAGATCAGCCCGGTCAATCAGGTCCCTCAGCAGGCGCGGCGAATCGAGTGGGTCGACGCAGTAGACTGAGTGAATGGCTCAGGGTCTGTGTGGGGAGATTAGGTCGCAGCTAGCCGCGGTGCAAGTCGATTCGTCTTCGCGCTACTGTAAGGTACGGCTGTCAGGCGGTGCACCGAATACGAAGAGCGAGTCGGAACGACGCGACCCTCTTCAGTGTGTGATGGAGTGTTGGTTCGAAGCTAGAGGAAGCGAAGGAAAGAGCACGGTAGGCGCATTGGGTAGTCTGACACGTGGTGGCAGATTCACGCGCTGGCTTCGAGAACAGTGAGCTTCAGGGGATGAGTAACAAGAAGACTAGGATGGCACGACCTTTCATCAGCGGGCGAAACGCTCAATGCGAAACCCGCCACCCGCTGCAAGGCAATCTACGACCTCTAATTCGCAATGCGTCTGTAGCGGCGTAATTTTTTCATGCAACCGCAATTCGCAGATGGCTTGTGTAATCGTCATGGCCGCACGCAAACATCGTTGCTAACGGCGACCAGAGCAGGTACGCTACGCTGCTTCTGCCCACGCGTCTTTGCTCGGAAACCGCATGCACAGCGAAGGGGTCAATGCGAATTGAGACGGATGTGGTTCCCACTAGGAGATGATCGTCTCAATACGTGGAGATCAGGCTGCAAGAGGCAAGCCACCCTGGCCGTTTGCGCATAAAAACGCGATTTCATGGTTTCCACAGCACGCCCGGGAACAACCTCGAGGTGACGTTTCACGCAGGTTCACCACCATCTACATCAGACCGCTGCCTCAACACACGAGCAAAAGTATAAAGGGTTGGCGTCATCGTGAATGTCACTTCCGGTGGAGTACGCGCAAAAGGGGCATGTCGTAGGACATGCGCCGTCCACAGATTGCCAACCCGGTTTGCGAGCGCCATTGCATCCCTCGTTCACCGAAAGGAAACCACAGACACGGAGCTACAAGTCCTACCCTCACAACACGATCATCTTTAAGCAGTCTAGCAGATCGGACACGCAGAATGCACAAAGGACTGACGAGCTGAGAAGAAATTTGAAGGTAAGGGAATCTGGCTTTTCCTCAGGCGATACTGTTGTGCTACAGTGTGGCAGGCGCGACCAGCACTAGCGCTGTGCAAATACTTAAGCTCATGGGTATCATTATTATTGTGTCGCTCCACATGTAAGATATGTATGCAATTGTGGAGGCGAAACCTGCATCAAAACGCCCCCGGTGAAAAGAATGCTCGTCTCTTCTCGCGCGCTTGTTCCTCTGATGTCTGTGGCTCATTCTTTGGACGACCCCTTTTCATCTTCTTCTGCAGTGGCTTTGAGGCGCTGGGCTGTCTGTCAAAAGCGGTTGATGGCGTTGGCGCTGTAGCCTTGACAGCTTCCTTGATGGTGTCGCGTGAAAGGCAGAAGTCAATATGCGCGTTGAACGTGCTGTCCTCTGGCGGCTGTGGTAGAGTGCAGATTGGACAAGTCCACTGCTCGTCTAGAACAGATTCCGATTTGGGAGCGATGGCCGTTCCAGTATCCTCCCGTATTTGCGTTCTTTCGTATTCCTGGGACAGCTGCTCCAGCTCATTCATCTCGTCGTTACGTTCTTGCGCTGCCGCTTCCTCAAAATCCTGTTCCGGCCAAACCTCCCACTCCCCACCACTCCGGTTGATTCGCTTTTTTGTTGGAGTGTTTCCACTCAATCGGTTGCGCCCGAAAAAATCGATTCCAGGCTTCTTGGTACTGATGATATGCGTGACCCTCAAGCCCATTAGTCGTAACTTCATGTTAGGGATCTCTTTCATTAGCTTTTCCAGCATGGGCAGACTGTACTTGTACAAATCATCGGCACGATGGACCGCAAAAGGGGGCGTGGTCTGGCGTGTATGAACCTCGTAAGTGTGCAGTTTGATCTTGATGCAGAGAGTTCTGCCCTTATACTCGGTGCGCTTGAGATCCCCTTCGAGCTCGTCAGCCACCCACCGCAGTTTCTCACGCAGAGCATCAGGCGAACCTAGTTCCCTGAAAGTAGTCTCGGTGCCAACACTCTTGCGATGAGACTCTTCTGCTTGTTGGATCTTGGTGCGTCCCAAACCTAGGTAGCATTGCATCAAAAATTGAAATCCTTTCTGACCGAAAAGCTGAGCGAGGTAGCCTCGTTGCGCGTAGATATCTCCGCATGTCTTGACACCAATCGCGTCCAGCTCTCGCTCGAAAACACGACCGATGCCGTTCACCTTCCGAGTCGGCATAGTCTTCATGAATTCCATGATGGTTTGTCTGTCACTTGGAAGATAAAATTGCCCGTTGGGCTTGTTCTTGTTCGATCCAATCTTGGCCAGCTTAGCGTTGGCTGCGATTCCCGCAGATACAGTGATCTTGGCCTTCTCGAAGACTTCAGCTCGCAGCTGGCTGACGACTTCCTCTGGATCCATGTGATGGTCTTCGCAGTACTGTGTGATGTTGAGGTAAGCTTCGTCGCAGCTAGCGCTCTCGAAATTTGAATCATACAAAGCCAGCACTTCGCGAACCTCCTGTGCTTTCGCCATGTACTTCGAGAAGTTCAGCGGTACGCAAATGAGCTGAGGGCAGAGCTTCATGGCGACAAAGCCTGCCATGCCCGACCGACACCCAAACTTCCTTGCATGGTAGTTGCAGGTGGTCAGCACTCCCTTGCCCACAGCCATTGGGACATGTTTGAGCTCAGGTCTGTCCAGCTCCTCCACTGCTGCGTAGAAAGCATCACAGTCGAGATGCACGACAGTCTGGCTCAGATCTCGACTGAGCTCGAGCTCTGCAATATAGTCATCCGCACGGCGCAGATCTGACGAGAGATCGAGCTTCTCGAGCTGGCTCTTCTTCGCCAAGATCTTGGTAATCTTCTCTGTGAGGTTCTTGTCCTTGACCTCCTCGTTGTTGAAGAACTTGGACCCTTTCGACGCGTTGTATATGACCTCTGAGACCTGTTGCTGGTCGACTGTATCCTGGCCAGCTTTCGTGAGCGAGGGCCCTAGTAGATGGTACTTGAGCGAGTCGTGCTCGTTGGGGTTGGACGCAGCGCTTGGTGGATACAGGGGCTCTGATCTTGGGACTGCTGCTGCTCGCATGGCTCTGGTGCTCTGGCGCAGGTCTGGCGGCGGTGCAGGGTTGCCTGTCGACGCGCTTATGGCGGGAGGCGCCCCGGACGCGCCCGCTGTCTCGGTGGAGACATGCTGTAGTGGAGGTGAAACAGAGGTCGAGATGCGAGACTGTGGGGGAGAGTGTGGCGGTGAAAGGGTAGACCCTGGCGCATTGCTGGTCATGGTAGATGCTTCGACATGGCGATGGCGAGCGTGGTGTTGGAGCTGCCTATGGCGAGAGCATGGCTTGACAATTCATGACGCGCTACCATGACGCTAGCTATGCAGGGAAGCGGCCGAGGATTCATCAGGGATCAACGATGCCCATAGATCTGGGTAATCACACCACAACAGACACACTCCCCGCCCCAAACCCCCCTCTCTGACTCTCAAGGGCAATGGATACGACTGCGCGTGCGGGAAACATTGCATCACTCTCATTGTAGCGTGGCGTCACCACTCTCACCCTTCCCACTGCCACCGATGCTTGCGGCCACCGCCTCCGAACGAAAACAACCACCATCAACACCACCGACCCCCCAGCAACCGCCCCATTACCGCCTCCTACGACTATGAACTGCCCTTGCCTAGGCACTCTCCTCCTCACCTAACAACACACAACCACCTGGAGGATGCCCATCGACCGAAATACCCCAAACAACTCGCGGCCTCTGAAGCCCACGCTCGCTAGCAACCGGACCGCCGCAAAGACACCAACTACAAAGGCACCCCTTACCCCTCGCCTGGCCCTCGCGTCTTCTACGCCTGCCAGCAGTACTTCTCAGACGAGTCGCACCGTGCGCAGCGCCAATGGCGTCGCTCCGAGGCTCGCCGCTCCCATCAAGGAGGACACCACCCCTTCCAAATCGTTCCTCAGCACAAACATCACGCCGCGCACCTCTTCCCGGAAGTCACGGGTAGGAGTGAGCAGTAGTGCATCTTCGCCCAACGCCTCGCCTGCAACGACCCCTATCAGCTCGCGCCCATCATCCACGGTCGATTTTGCGCATAGAGAGCACGGTTCTGCTCAAAGTGGGCCTGCAATATATGCGAACAACAGTGCACCGACCGTCCATCGACCACGGAGCGCTGTAGGAGGCAAGCCTCACAATCTCACGCCGACGCCGCGGCTGCCGCTGTCAAGCATTTACAATCACACGCCGCCTGAGACCAGCCAAGCAAAAGATGCTTCGCCTATGTTCTTCCACGCGAACAGCATCAAGTCGCCCAAGGAGCCGGTACCGCCACCAAAGCCACCGCAGAAGAAGGCACCTGTATTCTTCCACGCAAATGGTGACCAGGCCAATAGTCCTCAACGCCCTGGTGTTCCCTCGCCACCAACCTCGGCCGTAGGCCGACCATCCTCAGCCATTGGCAAGGCATCATCGACGGTTGGCAAAGCACCCTCAACCGTTGGTAGGCCACAAATGGAGAGCAAATTTTTACATGCCGACTCAACTCCAGAATTGCGATCGTCACCCACTCTCAGTCCATCGGTAGTCGCAGCTGCACCGGACCTGCCAACGAATTTGACTGCTCAACATGGACCTACGGTCCGAGCACCTTCGCCAACCAAAGATTGGGGTCACCTGTCGTATCGTAAAGGTGCCTCACAAATTATGCGACCAAATCTGCACACCCGTAACTCGGCTCTCTCTGTGCTATCCGGGATCAGTGTGACGGAAGAACCGGACAACTCGCGAAGGCGGTCGAGTGTTACGTCGTCGCTCAGTAGGCCGGGACACTACAAAAGCGCTAGTCTGTCATCGATCGACTCTGTCGCCGACCTGAGAAGGGTGCCCTCACACGAAGCCCACACTACCACACCAAGCCCCGTGCATCATGGCAATCGGGTTGTCAGTTATAGCTCATCTGTGGCCGACAATACAGCGCCTACGCCTTCGCCATTGGCCATCAGTCAGAATGCTCTCCCCTCACCTGGGCTGACAAGCCCCACGAAAGCTGCAGGAGGCCAAAGTGCGCTTGAAATGATGAACGAGCTAGCAGCAAACGCTCGACGAGAGAGGAAAGTCCTCGATCTTGAGATCAGCAACTCATCCCTTCTCGCCATCAACCGCTCACTAGAAAAAGAGATGCGTAAACAAAAGGCAGAGCTGAAACGATTTCGTCGAATGAGTCGCGCTGGTCGCTTCTCGATCGACGCTATCGGTTCAACTCTGGACACCTTTACTGCGAAGCGGGCCAGCGACCTTTCTGATATGTCCGAAGCAGAAGAAGCGGAAGAAGTAGAAGAGGAGGAGGTGCCGTCCGAAGAGGAAATGGAAAGCAGCGAGTCTTCGTTCGATGAAAGTGTGTTGGAGAACAGCGTTCGAGCAGAGCGTGACGAAGTCTACCGCCTCAAGGACGAAAAGCGTCTCCAGCTGGACCTGGCGAAACACCGCGATCTGCTGATGGATAGTCAGAAGATGAACGAGAGCCTCAAGAGATGTCTAGGCTGGACGGACCAGCTCATCAAGGACGCACAGAAGGCTTTGGATTACAAAGTCAGCGTCAGTGACGTCCGGCTAGGTGGCCGTGTTCTTGTCACCGAGGACGATGAAGAGGAGGATGTTTCCGACCACGAGGAGGGTCGAGGTCTTCTCAGTCCCTGGAGCCCTCCACAACGCACCGCCGATACTCTAGACCCGCCTGTCCCCGACTTTGCACGAGCCGAGAATCGCGACAGCGGCGTCGACGTTGGCCATGTGAAGCACGGCGTTCATGATCTACCGGACGACTTCCTGCCACTGGGATCACCTTTCGGCGACCGACTATCTTACCTTCACACTGCCATCGATGCCCTCGAAGCATCATAACAAGCAAACCTCTTATCGACCAACCCATTATCTCCTTTGTCATTTCTTGCATATACCACGGCGTTCGTTTACTTTTACTGGGTTTGGCGTTCTCTCAAGGCTTTCGCACGGCGCAATCGGCATACACTTTTCACTCTGGCACGACGGACGACTTTCACTTTGTCAGATCGCTAGACTGTTTTGTTTCCTTCAACCCCTCTTCTGACTGTTAATGTATCATGGGCGAGTCACTGGGATGCATGCAAACAATATTGCGCACCATCTTTCTCAATCTTTGGGCCTCCATGTCGACATCGGCACTACATTTGCTTCGAGCTGCCGCGCTTTCATCCGTTTGTTCGACATTGCGACTACTTCGTGTTGTGTTTTCATGAGATACCCCCCCGATCGAGACCGAAACCCTTACCCCTTCCGTAGTCTGGAATTGAAATCTACTTGGCTCTGCACTGGATTTTGCATCTGTGGTGTTGTTGGTGACGATCTCTTCCGCGGTTGAAGTCTAGACTGACTTGCTGATGCAGCGAAGATGAATGATTGCGTTGCTGTAGGCCTTGACGGGATATCAAGAAACGCATTGCAGAAGGAGGTGTCTATGTGAAGATGGATATGTATACATTTTCCTGGCCGCCTGGTAGCAGCCCTCCTCTACTGATATACTCATAAAAAGTCATAGTCCATTACGCATCCCAGATACGGAAACCTCCCACGCGATGAACAACAATGCACTGCCACCTCCACCACCACAATCTAGGGTATCGGCATCTATAAACACGCAGAAAGAAAAATGCAAGAACGAGTCATCCTCCCCAAAATCTACCGTCTAAAAGGAAATTCGCATCTCAAGCCCAGTACCCGAGCAGAGCCATAAGACCAGCGCCGAGCAGCATCAGTCCGAACGCGTACAGTGTCCTGCTCACAGGCCCTTTCTGCATGTACGGGCTGAACATGAACTCATGGGCCATCAACTCTACCAGGCCTGTGTAGATGAGGATACCGGCACTGATGGAGTCAAAGACACCGTTGACGATGAGTGTGGTCGCCGACTCGGGAGAGAAGGTGGTTCGCACGCCAAGGCCAATGGCGATGGCGATCGGTGTCGAGATTCCGTAGGCCAGGCCTAGCAAGTACGGTGTCCAGCGCTTGCTCTTTGGCCATGGGACCTCGGCGAGACGGGCGCCAAGACCGAGACCCTCGAATGTCTGGTGGAAGACGAGGACGATGTACAGAGTGATGAATTCTTCGCCGGCAACGGCAAGGGTCAGGCCGACGAAGATGGAATGGAAGATGACGCCAAACTCAAGGATGAAGACGGCGGTAAGCTGAGCAGCATAGGTCTCGGGGATGATGCCTTGGGATTCCCAGTTGGGACCGAGTGTCGAGTTGTCTACGTGGTCGCGCTGGTGGCCAAGATGGTCTTCGCCACGGACGTGAGAGGGCCTGGGGTCTGCTTCTTGCTGGGGGACGCGCTTGTCTTCTAGACTGTGCTCGTCATCGTGGCTGTGGGAATGACTGTCGCCATGGTCGTGGCCATGGCCATCTCCGAATTTTGCGTAGCGCATAGTCATCAGTTCGAGGAAAAACATGACAAAAGCTGTCATCAGGGCGATTGCTTCGGGCCATGGGTATGTGTCAGAAGAAATGGTTTGTCCCACGAGACATGGGTTCCCAAGTGCTTCGTTTGCAGGGGCCAGTAAGTGGATGAATGCTGTAGCAATGATGACTCCAGAACCAAAGTATTTAGCGACAAAGAAGGTCCAGGCAGGCACAAGCTTGGTCCTTGCACGTTTGGCAAACGTTGGGAATATAGCACCTTTGAGGTGTTAGTAAGCAACACGAGATGTGATATACTGAAACTGCGCATCTGCTCGAATGAATGTGAGGAATGGCTAATGGAATATAGGCATCCAGCTATGAAGGGTAAAGTACATAATGTAGTAGCAAACAGAAGCCACTTACCCCATGTTGAACCCACGAGGATCACAAAAACCGCTGATATGCGAACACCCATGCGTCCGTCGTAGTCGTTAGACCCCTCACAGGCAGGTGTTGTGTCCGCCTCGGAACCGGGGTCCTGTCGTAGCACGAGTCGTGCAACTTCCAGAGCTGCGGCGTCCATGTTGAAGGTAACAGTTGCTTGAGTCAAGGTAGGACCAGGTCGACTTGGGGACGGTGAGGGTCCAGCGGGGTCGTCTTATGGTATACAAATGGTAGAATGGCACACTGCTTTAGCCTCCGAACTAGAGGGAGGACGGCTATCGCGTTCCAGGCGTGTGGATTGACAGATCAGTGAAGCTTGACTTAGTCGATCCCAGCTTGATGGTTCTTGTCAAAAGGCTTGGGATGCAGGTGCTCTTATTGCGCCGAGGGAGACAAGCACTTCAGCACCTTGATGGACGCACAGGAGGTATTGCTGAGTCGGCTTGGTGCAGTTTGAAAAATTTGGCAGGCTCGACAGCGGTCGTGGAGCACCTTGATGTCTGCGCTAAGCCATGAATCCACCGCATCCGTCTTGATTGGAGCGAATGAACGTGGTTGGTGCAAAGTCCGTCGTTGCCGTTCGACCCTTTCGCTCGCTCGTGAGTGGACAAATGCCGCCGCAATCGCGTGCCCTGGGAGGCCTCATTGTGAATTGATAAGTGCGTGGTGTTGCAAGCCACGTTCTTGTGACAATTGCAGCGAACTGAGTGACGAATCAGCGCGGGTGTCAGCAGATGTGGAAGCACTAGTGCCAAGCGACCCGTTATTCCGGAGCTCGCAAAAGCAACTCAGGTTGCACTTCGCTCACGCAACGCAGGCAGTAGGGGGCTAGCATTGAGCACTTGATAACTCAGCAGCCACCGCAGCTCCGTTGCTCTACGACTCAGACCTCCCGCTCGGCTGCTATGCCGACGACTCGCGAGGATGGTGGGGTTCATGTCGGTCGGTACTAGGTAGTCGATGCTATATAGCAGAGACTTCCGCAGTTTGGTGGGGCACTGACGCTCTCCACCGTGGCCGCCGACATTTCCATCGAGCAGTGATGACAGGCATGATGAACGGCGTATAGTGGCGATTGGGGTTGTTGAAACTCCTCGACAGCCATCGTTGTGTCAGGGCGAGGGAAGGCTGTGATTCACGGTACGTAGAATGAGGCACCAGCACAGCTGCGGCCTGCGCGTGTTAGCAGGAAGATGGCAGACTGTGGAGATGTCAGATTGACAGTACTCCGTATCGTTCGGGGTGACGACGATGAAACATGGACAATTCAGACAAAGCACGCAATTGCAAGCGCAGTGTCTTTGACTCCCGTATTGAAGCTCTAGCGTGCGTGCAGCCGTGGGTCGGGGCGTATAGAGGTGGCGGAGAATCTGGGCCCGTCACCAAATACCTGTTTTGCAAGGCGGACGAGGCGCCTCATCCTGAGGTAACAGAAGGCAGGACAGGAATTGGTTGAGCTGATGTCACGTGGTTGTCATACGAGACATGCAGAGTGCGATCCTTGCGCGTTGTGCGCTTGGTACTGTGGGGTACATTGGGTCGATCGATGATGGCATTCGCGGATTTCCATGCCGGGCGCATCGCCAATCTTCGGAGCGTCAGCACTGCGCACGGTGCGGACACGGATGGCATCGCATTGTATTCATTCTCGTCAGCCAGCGAGCAGCTCGACACAGAGGCACTCCAGAGGCACTCTAGAGGCACTACTGACGCAGCCCCGTACCTCTGCATCGTGCGGTTTGGCGGCGCTTGGACCGCAATCCAGCTCTCAACTGTCCCGCAGCTGCAACCAATCGACTCCATCCGGCAGTGCATGCGTGAGGGGACATGACGTCGTGACTTCCTACTTGGTACAGCTCCTGCAAGAGCTCGGAGCAGGTGACAGCATAACGCCCACCGAGCTGTTGCCTGCGTCTCCTCTTTAAAACCTCAGCCGCTGCTGGTCCCTCCCGACTCCTCAACCTTCAATTCCCAACCGTCGCTGTCCATCCCCATTCACAGCCTCACCACCGCCATCATGATTGTCGACCAATTCGAGGAGGTTCTCAAGAAGACCTCGCTCCTTCCTCTCCCCACCGCCTCGCCCACCGGCGTCGCTCCCATCCCCTCCGTCATCCCCGACTCGCCCGAGTACCAGTTCGTCGGCGAAGCGGGCACAAAGACGCTATGGGTTGTCTTCGTGATCATGCTGATCTCATCGGGTGTCTTCGCTGGCCTCGCATGGAGGATCCCAGTGGTACGTAGCACGCTGAGCTGAGACTTCGACCAGCCCACTGACAGCCTTGTAGCAAAAGCGCCTCTTCTATGTCATCACGACTCTGATCACCATCACCGCTGCCATCTCCTACTTCGCCATGGCCACCGGCCAGGGTGTGTCCGTCCACAGCATTCATGTCCGTGAGCAGCACGACCACGTTCCTGACACCCACCACGAGATCCAGCGCCAGATCTTCTGGGCTCGCTACGTCGACTGGGCCATCACCACGCCTCTCCTGCTTCTCGACCTCGGTCTCCTGGCTGGCATGAACGGTGCCCACCTTTCCATCGCCATTGTCGCTGATCTGATCATGGTCCTTACTGGCCTCTTCGCTGCCTTCGGCTCTGAGGGTACTCCCGCCAAGTGGGGATGGTACACCATTGCCTGCTTCGCCTACCTTATTGTCGTCTGGCAACTCGGTGTTAACGGCCGTGCTGCTGTCCAGGCCAAGGGCCAGAACGTTGCCTCCTTTTTCCTTGCCATTGCCGGCTACACTCTCCTTCTCTGGACTGCCTACCCTATGTAAGTTTGGTTCATCAATGTATGTTCAGCAAACACTAACATCAATCAGTGTCTGGGGCTTTGCTGATGGTGCCCGCCGCGTTGGCGTCGATGGCGAGATCATTGCCTACGCCATCCTTGATGTCCTTGCTAAGCCAGTCTTCGGTACTTGGTTGATCATCACTCACGCCAAGCTCCGCGAGACCGATGTTGACCTCGGTGGCTTCTGGGCCAACGGCCTCAACCGCGAGGGTGCTCTCCGCCTTGGTGATGATGACGGTGCTTAAATGCATCAATGTCACTTAGCCTCACCGACTCATACCCTTCGATGAAATTGCAAAGCGGGACGAGATACTCTCACCCATGTCCCTGGCGGAAAAAGTGTTGACGACGGATTGATGACTGGAGTCGTCTACCTTTATGATCGATTTCGATAGTACTTCCTAACGTACTTCACATATTTAAACATGGTGTGGAGGACCATGTATACGAGTGCGGGAGATCTGCACCAAGTTTTCACGCATAGCTAATGCGGTAATGATATAACCTTCTCTCTATGTCTATTTCTGTTACTACAGTGACGTCTTCTTCGTTAGGAATGTGCTTCCGTGTAGCGTTCCACGCATCCCTTGTTTCGCCTTGGTGACAGTCGGACCTGTCGCCTCAATACTACATTGGCTACCCTTCACTCAACCATCGTGCAGAGGCCACGAGCATGGCGAGGGATGAGTTAATGCTTAATGGCAACAAGCATTTATAAGTCCGCAGAAGCTTCACAATTGACAGGCTTCACGCTCTTGAGTATTTGTTCAACTATTAGCAATATAGCAAGTTTCCAACATGCGTTCCGCTATCATCACCCTTGTCATGGTCGGACTGTCGGCTCAAGTGTTCGCCTTCTGTCAACTATTCTCGATTTGAGTTCTACTCACTACAGCAGGCTATCATCACCACTCGAGCAAGCCACCACGGTAGCTCCAACACCGACCACGACGCCAGCTTGTACCCTTCCTATCCTGAAGCAGCCCTCTTTCAAGAAGACTTGCACAAACTACGGCAAGACCTTGACCTTTACATCTTATATCAACTGTGGCGGCTGTAGCTTGGAGACTAAACATCTTGGATTTGGCCTTGTGAGTGGACTGCCTACTTGTGCAACTGTGATTGTAATGACGGAATGCAGCCATGCCGGACAGCTACTTACAACCCTGGCAACACGGCTGAGATTGTCACGAGTTGCAAACCGTCTCTGAAGACGACTACGAAAAGGATCACATCCTATGTGAGACCGACAGGTGAGTGGTAGGCGGTTCTTGTGTGGATTTTTGCTAAGGTGCTGCAGTGACTTCGAGGTTGTAGTACGTGCATAACTCTTCGACTGTCATAGTGGCAGGGCCTTGAGATGGGGATGTGGATCTGCATCTGTGGTAACCTGAAGTTAGCATCAGAGCGAACACACCAGTTTGTCGAGTATAATGGCGTCTTGGTGTTGTGATGCTGTGCGACGAACGCCCATGACTTAATCATGTGAATTCGGTACGTGGTCTGACGGTTTGATCTCTGGTGCTTAAGAAATGGTGGTTTACCTTGTTCACCTTGCTTGTGCATGGATGAGACCGTGCGGACGGTACGTCATACCTAGCCGCAAGCTAGGAACGAGCTCAATCACAGTTGGCGAACGCGCCATCAACAACGAAAGTGGTAATATCACATCATGATGCACAACGCAATGATCTCTATGTTGCACGTGAGACCTGTATCTGATCAACACAAAGGCCGCACATGACGAGGCCGTTGCCATATGCAGGGATCAGGCTGTTGCCCCGCGCTTCCAAGGTTCCTGGCCTGGCACCCGCAACAGCTTTGTTTCGTCGACGCACCCAGCCGCCGCGTCCCCTCTCATCTCACCTCCGCAAGCTCCTATAAGTACACGCACGAGCTCCAGCTACATCTGCAACTGACCCTACCTCGAACCTACTGACCACTGCCCAACATGGCTTCTGAAGACACTAACACCATCGACGCTACCCCCATCTCTCCTGTCCGCAGCAAGGAGAGGCGCGGCAGCTTGGAGAAGCACCTGCAGCACCGTCCGGAAGCGCAGGATCTGAAAAACAGGCACATCCTGCTCGACACCACTACGGCCCCGTACGTTAATCGAAGCACATGTGCACGCACCGTCAGCTGACCACAGCCCAGTGCCCTCCAAGCCAGAGCTCTCGAGCTCGAGCGCCAGCGTGCCACCGACAACCTCAGGAAAGGCCTCAATGCCCGCCCTGAGCGCGAAGATCTTATTCAGCGCAACATCCTCTCGTCCTCGAATGCCGCACCTGCCCTGCAAGAGAAGCAGAGGGAGCTCGAACACCACATGAAGGCAGACAGTCTCGAGAAGGGGTTACAGAGCAGGCCGAACCCTGAAGAGCTGGTGAAAAAGGGTATTCTCGAGGCTGACGAGAACCCATTGAAGGATGTCTAGGCCGAGATGGCTTGCCCGGCTGGGGTACAGACAGGCATGCCCTTGTATTCGAGATCGCAATCGCTTTCTTCTTGTGAGGCAGTTGCAGCAAAATGACGCATGTCTTAGATAGGTTATAAGTTGATTGAGGATTAAAATGTGATTTACCTATACCGGACAATCTGTCTAAATCTGCTGAAAATCTCCGTCATGTGTAGTAGTGCGTAAGCTAATATGTACTGCGTCTGGCGACTTCTTTATAATTCTCTTGCTACATGCACTACAACTTGTGACTTCACAATCGTCTTGCTCCTTTACCATAGCGCTACCTATGATGACTTGTTGTGACAACCTTCTCCGCTCATCTTCGGCCCATGTCCCATGGTGACAATAGTGGAGTGGACATTGTATTCGCCGTCTTCCGTTAGTGAAGAAGCAGGTAGCGACTCCGAGTTAGAGTACAATGCCTATAATGACTCGTCGTAAGACTCTTCTTTGCTTGCCTCGCCTCCTTGATCCTACGACCGCTGTTGTGACAATAAGAGTTAAGTGGATATCGTATTCACTGTCTCGCGTGGTGGTGGAGTACAGGAAATCTCAGATTTGGCCAGCACTGACGCTGCGTCAGTGGCAATAAATGTTGCGTAGGAGTTGCAGAAAACGGCAAGTGTTCGCTTCGTAATCTAACTCGCTTTCTAATCCTATAGTTGATGCACACTGTAACGTAGAAACAGTAGAACATAGCAATTAGATCTAATATCGAAAGTCATAGGGTGGACGGGCGTCTTCAGCACATGTAAAATTATGGTCTAGCGAAGCATATTGTGATCATTAGTCAATGCGTCAACTTTTAAGGAGAGCGGTTTCGCCCTTAGAGGTATGAGTGTTACAGAGTCCACCACATGCCATACCATCTCGTCGATCAAGAGCTTGTCTCATGGAAAAGCCACCCCCATAGTGCTGAGAGCGAGATTGTCATACATGAAATACCACCTCCAGTGCCGCTGGAAGAAACAAAACCGTAGGTCAATCGTGATTTGACCAACACTCCCGACATACTGGTATCGGTGCCTGAAGAAATGTATGCACTCACCCCAGACTTGCATGAGCTTTTGCACTGTTACGATCAATAATACGTCATAGAGAAGCGAGAGGTTCCAACTGGCCACCTGGTCAGCTATAGCTGGCTGATGGTGAATTGTCAGGTTAAGTGGCAGGTTAGGTGACAAATTAGTTGATAGGTCAGTTGATAGGTTAGTTGACAGCATGCGAGGCAAAATTTGACAATCACACAAACTTAGCTGCTTATCTGTCTGCCCGCGTTCGTAATCTATGTTAACGGATTCAACGTTCCAAATTTGAGCGGGTGTATACATAACCGCAATAGTTATAAAGAGTGACACGAAGTCTTGCTTCATTACTGATCAAACTACATAATGCATCGCTGCATTTCACTAAAAAGGTGCAAAAGCCAAAGACCGTTATGCTAGCAAGTACGGTCTGGCATTTCGATCGCCTTTCAGTGAGAGTTGGGTGCGATTTCCTTACGCTCCTCACGGACGACTTCCTTGCCATCGATACCGACTTCAGTTACGGAGGCGCGGCCTTCGCGGTCAGCCTCGATGTTCTTGATGAGCTCGGTAATACCGAAGAGGTCGTCCATCTTCTCGAGGGACAATCCCTTGGTCTCGGGAACGAGGAACCAGACGAAGAGGAACATGGAAAAGCAGAAAGTTCCGTAGATGAGGAAAGTACTGATATTTGTTAGTATTCAGCTGTTTTAAAGTGCACGTTCAATTGCAGTCCTGGTCCTGTGCGCAATGTGCTGCGCACGGGCCAAAAGTCAAGATTCAGTGAACGCGAGCTCTTGGAACCACCACAAAGGACTCAACTTACCCGTAACCATTGAAGCCCACTGTTGTCATCATGTTTGGCGTGGCTCTGGCGACAACAAAATTAAATAGCCATTGGGTTGCTGGAAGACAATTAGCATATCCTGAATCGATTCCATTGCCGTGGGGGACATACCAGCAGCGATAGCGACGTTGAGCGATCGAAGACGCGCGGCAGGAATCTCAGAGACGTAGATCCAGCACACGGGACCCCAACCAAACTGGAAGAAACCGGCGAATAGGAACACACAAACAAGAGCAAAGTATCCAGCACCAGGAACAGCCTTGCCCACCACTGGGGGATCAAACCGCATATAGAAGCCGATGTAGAACATGGCAAGACCCTGGGCAATTGAGGTCCATAGAAGAGAACGACGACGACCAAGGGAGTCAGCAGCGAAGATCAAGAAGGCCAGACAGGCGATCATTTTTACAATTCCATAAATGCCAGTAGCGAAGAGCTTGACCTCGTTGCCCTCGAGACCGAGAGCCTTAAAGATCTGGGGTGCGTAGTAGTTGATAGCGTTAGTACCAGTCATCTGTTGGCAGATCATAAGACCGATGGAAAGGAGAGCCCGCTTTCGGTTGCCGGGAATTGAGAACATCTCTTTCAGCAAATCCTTAACGGAAGCACCGGCAATCAGCATACGCTCATGCTCGAGCTGGTCCGCAATATCCTTGAGCTCAGCCGCAACGTACTCGTGAGACGCAGGCAAGTTACGGACACGAGCAAGGACTGAGGTGGCTTCCTCCCAGCGGTCTTGCTTGGCGAGGAAACGAGGAGATTCCTTGTTCAGGGCCATGCAGACCACGAGGAGGACAGCAGGAAGAGCCTGAAGTGCAAGGGGCACAATGTAGACAGTCGAGCTGCCGGACATGTGCAACAGCGAACCGTAGTTGACCCAGAATGCCAGACACGTTCCAGTGGCGATGAAAAGTTGATAGAGACCGGTAAGACCACCACGAATGGCACGAGGAGCATTTTCGGAGATGTAGAGAGGGACAACCATGGAGGCAGCACCGACACCGAGACCAGCGACGAGACGACCAATGTACATGGCTTCGATGCTACCGGAGGCGGCAGCCTGGATAATACAACCAACGATTGTAACAAGACCGGCAAACTGAAGAGTCCATTTGCGGCCATACTTGTCGGCCATCCAGGAAGCAACGAAACAACCGATGAAACATCCAGCTTGTAGAGTCGAGGCGATGTTGGCGCTGAGATCGGCACGCGCTTTAACAGACTTGGTGTCAAGATGGTACTTCCTGCAGTGCACGTCAGCCGTATGTAAGCATCGAGACTGGTTAAAAATCATACTTCTGGAACTCCTTCAGCTCAAGAACTCCTCCAATAGTACCAATATCGAAACCGAAAAGCATGCCTCCGAAACAAGCGGAGCCAGCCATGGCGAAGGCACGCCAGCCGTAGATCTCAGGGGGGTCCTGCTTGACGGCATCGTTCTTAACAATAGTCCTAATGAAGCGAGCGCCGGTACTGGGGCGTCCGCTCATGATGATGGTTTGTAGGCTGCGGTTATCGCAGTTGCCTTGGAATCAAGTCAAGTCTTTACCCTGCTCCGGTGCTGGTCAACGATGCCAGTAAATGTAAGGGAAAAGAGGGAAGTCTCCACAGATTGGATGGTTTCTGATTGCGAAACCCTTGATATCTATATAACTGCACATACAGCGGTCCAAGCTCCCTGTCAAGACGGGGTAACCAACGCCGCGGTCCTTTGCCCCAGTCTCTCCCCGGACTCCAGACTGGATCGCACCGTCCACATGCACGTTAAACAGACCACCCTTCTCCAAAAGGAGCTTCGTCTGAAGATCCAGATAGCGTCTCTGTTTGTTCCGTCCAGTGAGGTGCTGCTCACGTTCGACCTCTTGGCTTCCGCTTGTAGACAAGATGCTTGGCTCGGCGCAAATCACCACCCGCCATTTGTGGAAGAGGGAATCTGCGTCTTGGGACAGCCAAGCACAGCGTGAAGTTCCGCCAACAGCGGGGGGATGTGGCGTCCCCTCCTCGTCAGCGACAGCATGCGAAGCAAGTGTGGGTCTTGGCGTCTCATGGAGGCCTTGGAGCCTCGCCCCCTCCCATGTTGCAGGCGAAAGCGGATTATTAGTAGCTCTCAATTCTGGACTTTTTCAACCTTTTCGAAGCATGGACGTCTTCACTAGGTTTCCAGCAAGAGACTACAACCTTTTTTAGAGCTTACCGACAACTGCGTACCTAGGTATCTAGGAGGTAGGGATCACTCTAAGAAGCCAACCTGATCGGCCACACAAATTTGAAGTGTTGACGTGTTTGCAGCCCGCTGTTCTCGCGATGTGCGGGTCCCCCACTCAAGTCGGTGCACATCTGGGGTAATAAGGCCCTAGTCTATTCTCGGGTCCCGCGCATTTATCCGTGCATTAAACTCGTTGTGAACAACCCCACAGCCGGCCCATCCGCGAAGGTAACATTTGTGGACTTCCTGTAAGATGCTCACGGCACTGTGGAGTTTAGCGCAGGTTATTGAATCGACTTCGCCCAAAATCCGCGATTACGCGGTGGTCGCACGCAGGAAAATGGGTCGGGCAACAGCAATCTGCAACGCGGCCTACTAGGCTATCAATAACCCGAGAACCGACGGCTAAAGGGCAATATAAAGGAAACCGCCAATGTCGTTCGCACGCACGCTCCTAAAACAGCCAGTGGCATTGAAGACCTCGTCGTTCCAGCAAAAGCCACGAAATCCCGGTTTTCCAGTCAAGCATTTTGGGACCGCTCGATTCGGCACCCGCACTCTCGCCTTAAACTCTTGGAACCTCTGGGCGCCGCTTCAACCTGCACGATCTCACGCCAGTCATTATCGATCCTGCAACCAAGCCACAAATACCATTGTGTTGTGTCGCTTGGTGTTGTCTGCTTGCGACCGCGGACCAGACATAAGTCCTAACGCTGACGGAAACTCAGCGCAATAATTCTTGCGAGTCTTGACGCCTCGCAACGCACGCCCGAAGAACGTAGTGAAGACTTCATTGGTTTCGGCGAATCATGAGTGTCGCCACGGCAGACGCCAACCGCGCGTTTCCCCCCCACGCTTTCTCCACGAATCCGCTGCGCGACAGAGATGATGCTGTCAAGGCTGCGACTTCATTACTCGATCCGCTCTTGGCGGGCTTCTCAGACTACAATTCCATGATCAAAGTCGGCTCGACTGGAACTCGTTTTGATGAAACTGCAGCGCAGGTCGAAGGCTTTGCGAGACCACTGTGGGGTCTTGCGGCCTTGTTGGCTGGAGGTAGTGAATATGCTGCGACTGACAAGTTTGTTGAGGGCTTGGTGAACGGAACAGATCCTGAAAGTCCTGGATTTTGGGGCTACATGGAAGACATCGATCAGAGGATGGTGGAGGCGTGCCCCATTGGGTTCACGCTTGCTGTTGCAAACAAGCAATTCTGGGACCCACTGACTGAAAAACAGAAGAAGAATGTTGAGACATGGCTAGGCAGTATGAACGGCAAGGAGATGCCGAATACAAACTGGTATGTATCCGGTCTATTCATCCAAGTTTTCTCCAAGGTTACAATACTGAACTATACAGGCTATGGTTTCGCGTCTTCGCCAACCTTGGACTTGCGAAGAACGGCGCAAACTGGAACAAGGACCTTGTCAAGTCAGATATCAAACAACTCAACACCTTCTACCGCGGTGATGGCTGGAGCAATGATGGGCCAGAGCACTACCGTCAGATGGACTACTACTCCGGTTCTTTCGCGATCCAATATCTGCAACTCCTTTACTCCAAGCTCGCCGCGGACATCGACCCCGAGCAGGCCTCAGAATATAAGGAACGCGCGCGACTTTACGCCCAAGACTTCGTTCATTACTTCGACCCTGAAGGTCGTGCAATAACCTTTGGTCGCTCACTCACCTATCGCTTTGCCATGGTCGCCTTCTGGGGGTCTCTAGCATTCGCTGATGTTGAGCTTCCGGCTCCCTTATCCTGGGGTGTTGTGAAGGGAATATGGCTGCGCAACCTGCGCTGGTGGACGACACAACCCGACATCTTCCAGTCCAACGGAATGCTGACCCTCGGCTACTCGTACCCCAACACCTACCTTGCAGAGAACTACAACTCTCCCGGCTCGCCTTATTGGTCCATGCTCGCATTCGCTCCCTTGGCTGCCTCAAAAGACCACCCCTTCTGGCAGGCCAAAGAAGAGCCCCACCCATACGCCAATGAGCGCATTGTACGACCTCTAGAACATCCACGTCAAATCGTCGTGCGAAGCGGAGGCCACTCTTTCCTCCTTAGCAGTGGACAGTCATGCCACTACGCGATCAAGAACTCCAACGCCAAGTACGGCAAATTCGCATACAGTTCTGCATTTGCGTACTCTGTATCCACGGGGTACCAAGAGCTGGAGCAGTTCGTTCCCGAGTCCTCGCTCGCTCTGTCCGACGACGGAGGCGAGCTGTGGAAAATGCGCAGAGCGCACAATGGCGACTCGAGCATCGAGACGATCGACGGAGTACCCGTGCTGGTGAGCAGTATGAAGCCGTGGCCGAATGTCGAGGTGCAGACCTTCCTGATTCCCCCTGCTGAGAAGACACCGAATTGGCATGTCAGGGTTCACAAGATTATGACTGGCCGCGATGTGTTGACTGCCGAGGGCGCTTTTGCGGTTCACGGCGCTAAGGAGTCTGATGGGCGGGTGTTCAGCGGATTCGACGAGTCGCTTCCTGAAGGTGGTAAGGAGGACGATCAGAGTGCACTTGCTGCTTCGCGTTCAGGAGCCGTGGGTATCGCAGAGTTGTCATCGACGAGCAGACTTGGACATATCTTACAGGCAGATGCGAACAGCAACCTCGTTGAGGCAAGAAGTGTGGTTCCGTTGCTACGTAATGAGCTAAAGGCTGGTTCGACTTCGTGGTTCGTTACCGCGGTATTTGCGCTGCCGAGCAGTGTTGATGGATGGAAGAAGAGCTGGAAGGAGGGATGGGATAAGAAGCCTACAGTGCCAAAGTGGGTACAGGAGAAGATTTCCGAGAGTAAGTAGATTACAGTCCATTGCGGTCGTGGTGTGGCGTGAACCAAACTTAGAACCACTTCGCAGCCATAGGATTCACAGCTCAGGCTGAGAGTTCAGGGTTGAAATGATTTATATGGTCTATACGCCTCACGGCTGGGTATCTAGCATGTGCTTGGCGACTTCTAGGCCCCCTCATATAGGACTCAAATTCTTCATGCTCCTCGTATCCTCACTCCACTGACTCAGCGGTGACCGAGGCCGCACCCTTGCCCCTGCCTCCATCTCATCAATTTCCTCCTGGTTCGCAAGTTCACTAGTAACATGCGTCGTCATCACCAGCTTGATATCCTTACTTCCATAAGGAAACAGATCATCCTGGCTCTCTCTTCCAGATGGCAACACGCTCCTGCTTGCGTTCTTTTTGTGTTTCCTCGAATTCAGAGCCTCGATAGTAGTTTCACCCCCGAATCGCGTGGGCTTCTCGTGCCAGAATGTAGAGAAGGTGTCGAAGCCGATGTCGTCGGCGGGCGGCTCGTCGCTGAAGATCATGATGCGGCGGGTGCATGTGTACAGGAGGACGTCGAGCCAGCCGTTTGACGTGATCATTGCGCCAGACAGGCAGAGGCGGGCCAGGGATGGCGGGTTTCCGGTCATGGCAGCCATACGCGCCGAAGCAAGTGGGAGTGTGCAAATGACATAGACGACAGGGTAGACGACCATGAGGTTTGAGATTGCTTTGACTCGTTTCGACTCTTCGGGGGTGTAGTAGCCGGTATGAATTCGGTGGAGGAGAATGGTGTAAATCACGGCGTAGATGAGGACATTGCCGAACTCACTGCTATTGTCAGGACATGTATCTGATTGTTTTGTAGTGTAAACTTACAAGATGAAGATCCAGACGTAGTGTGTCCACAGTCTAAGGTCTTTGAAATCGTGGTGAATCCAGCACCATACTCCAGACCGTACGTAAAAGTTTGTCGAATGTAAACCAACACCGATTGACGAGACACCAATGATGAAGACCCATGCTGCAGCAATCACCGCGTAGAAGGCCCTTGGTTTCAGTCTGTAATCGAGTATCACCGATGCGAAAGTATGTAGTCCAATCGCAAAGCACCAGACTCCACTCCCAAGATCACCAGTCGAGACGAGCCAACCTTGGGCAAAGCATATCGGATTCTCTACCTGCAACGAGCCCAGTCTCAGCCATTCGATATTCAGCAAGAAGGCCAGCGCTTGTTGTATGTCTGCCCAGAGAAGGTTGAAGATAAGGATAACGAATTGGTTGCTCCGCTTCGACTTGATGTGCCAGGATATGAGCTTGTATGTGAGGATGAAGAGAAGTGTTATTGATGCTGCAAAGGAGATGAAACCTAGTGCCACAACCGCCGTTAGCCACGGATGTATGTCTGCCGGTAGTACGAAGCTGCCCGAAGCGTCGTCCAGGGTCTCGAAGTTGATCATGTCTTGGAGTTCCAGCAATGAAAAGTTTGCAAAGCCCAAATGCTGCTGAATCACGATCCAAGGCAGATCACCGAAGGAGTCCGCGCTGGTGTCATGTCGAAGTGAATGTTAGAATTGAAGAGAGAACGGGGCAATACCCACAGAAAGTCACAAAGAATCGAACAGCAGAAAAGCCGGTACGGATATGGGGCCAAGGTGGTGATATACGAGTCTAGCGGCCGCAGCAGGGTCCGGGCGCGTGCTGAGTGGTCTTGGCTGCTGACAGCAGTATGCAAACAATAATCTGAGGACCCAGAGTAGTGTGCAAACCGGTGGTTAGTCTCGGACTAGTAGAGTGAATCCAGGCGTTAGGCTGGTGCTCGCGTGGCATCAACGGCGGCAATGTGTAATCTAAACCAAACAAGGCGGATTCTGGAACAAAGCGAGAAGAGCGTAGAGGGTTGCGGCACCTAGTGGATAGCAAACAAGCCCGGTGGGAAGATGTGCTTCTCGGCGCTCGAACTGGTTGCCATCGCGCTTGTATGGGGTTTCCATGTCTTGCTTACTGTGATTGGGTGACACATGGCATCATCTGACGAAGGCTTTGTTTGGGTGTGCTTACCGATCGTATAAGCACTGTAACCCGTTGGTGTAGGACTAGGGTATACCGTGAAGGAGGCTTGGCGGCGTTTCCAGGCCACATGGCAATTGTTCGTTCGAACAAGGTGCCTTCGTGTCGTTGCTAGGCGTCGGCATCAGGCAGGATCGCGAGTCGGGTAAGTACTCGGTGAACAGCAACGATAGCGACTGCAAAAGACTCCTGCAATTCACAGAGCCTCGCTTGGGATCCTGCGCGCAATGAAAAGCTCCTCGAGGAACGACAGCCGGTACGCTTCGAATGTCTTGATTTGGCCATTGAAGCAGGGGTTACGCGTTTAGCCGGACATTCAAGTTGATGTCCCGCCAGCCACGTTCTGTCAGCTGCATGCCGGTCATTGTTGGAAGCTGCCGTGCGCCATCAACGCATCAACGGAGTCGGCGAAGTCAGCAAAGTCAGCAGCGCAGAAGCATCAACGTGGCCTTGCCTGACATCTCAAGTAAAGAGCAACATCAATGAGATACACCGCGTTGACTTCCACATCTCTGACGCGGCCGTCGAGCGACGTTGATGTCGTGTGATAGGATCGATAGACCCCGAGGTAGACGTGGCTGCGCTAAGCACTTAGCGCCCGACCCCAGAAAAGGGGGTCCGTTAATGATGAACGATCGATGCTCCACTGCTCGGTTCGCAAGCAGCAAAGAACCCCATGTCCAAGCTTTTGAAGACGCAGGAGCACGTCCTTCAATCAACCAGCGGACCGTTTTGGTATTTGAGCTTTGACATTTGAGCACGTTCCTCGAAGCTTTGCTGCCCGCCAATCAGATTAAAGAAAGGAATGCGCCGTACGAACGAACGCATGTACTTACAGAACCATTACAGTTCACAAGGGGGCTGGCACGTCCTCAACACTGCTGAGGGATAGCAAGATGCCCCTATGATCCAGAATAGAGCCCCAACCGAGCTCTCCTTACTCAACGCTAGATCGTCCCGCACCCTTCCTGCAAAATCCAACATCCACACTTTCGGTACGTTTGGGAAGGGGCGCTCCTTGCGGATCTTCAAGCATATCAATGAAACAACACTGAGAGTCGCCAACGAGCCACTTGGCATTTACTGTAGTACCCCCCGGAAGATCTTAGTAGGTACCTGAGGACCTCGCCACCAGCACTGCTGATCGAGATATCTAAAGCCCGCTATATGTTGTGATTTATACACTAGATTAAGCTCTTCTACCGCTGATATAGAGCGCGCGAGCGTGTACGCTGGGATATGGAATAGATGGTAAAAGCGCCCTCAGAATAGCGCCGACTGAAAACTTCCAGACAGTACGCTTCTACACCATGTCAGCCGCAACTTATAACGCACAGCTAGAGCATTTTTGGAGTATGTTTATGTTTGTTTACAATACTCTCTAGTGACTTATTGAATTTTCGAGTTCTAGCTTAGACGCTGCGTACACGGTGTTGATAAGAAGTATGGAGTAGTGCACAGACGTGGCTCGTCCGCGGTTATCAGGTGGTGTACTCTGACAAGTGATGCGGAGCTATTGTAGGAATACAACAGTGGCTGGTCGTGTAGGAGCAGAATGCAAAAGCCGAACGAAGGCGTGTACCGAAGAATAAGGGCCCGGGAATGGTTGTAAGCACAATGTAACAACCTCGATTCCAGCCGGCACACTACCAGTACACGAGGGAGGGCAATAGGAAGTACGGGGGAGCATGGCTTCGTCAAAGTATAAGGTTTGATCATCTACTAATGCGAATACAAAATTCCGCAGCTCCAGAGCAGCTACAGTTGGGATACAAGATGGGGGGTATGTGTCAACCAGAGTTGCAAGATGCAACGAAACGCCAGTCGTGCAAAGCACCCGCAAAGTGCGGGTGTCCAAAAGGTAAGGAAATAAGAGATTGTGCAACATTCATCGTCAAGCTCCGACACCGCGGAGTGGTTTTGCGTCTTTTGCCAGATCTGACGGCCCACGTGATTCCTATATCTGCGTGGCCATCTGTGTTCGACTGTAGTAGTCGCTTCTGGGCAGCTGCGTGTAAGCCCCGGCCTGGCTTGCGTCGAATTCATACTGGATGTGCTGCTGCTCGTCCTCGTCTTCCTGGCTTTGCTTGAGGATTTTCTGCATTGTATCAATGTCCTCAATGATGACGTTGAAGGCATCGGCAACAGCGTTGATGACCTTGTTGCGGTTGTACTCTCTGCGGTGCTGCCAGATGGTCTCCATGAGCGCGGCATTAACTTGTTCCAGTTGCTCGAGCGAGCAGCCCGATGATGCGGTGACGAGCTTGCCGTGAAGCTGTACAAGAGAGCTTTCTTCAAGAATGAGTTGAGGCTCCGGCTGGGGCTCGGCAAGTATGTCGGCGATGTTCGATTTATGTGCTGGAGGAGCTGGCGCAGGCATCTGCGATGATTGCGAGGGTTGAGAGGTTTGCGATGGCGGCGACCCAGATGGTTGACTGCTGATGAATTGTTGTTCTGCATCGAAGCTCGAGTCAGCTGTGTGTTCGGGAGAGAGAGGAGGATCGAGTTCAAATCGACGGTAAAAGAGGTCTGGCGTACCTTGCGTGTCTGGAAGCTGCGACCCACCGGCTGGGGCAATGAACTCTGGTAAGCCGACATGGCTGACACCATTGCTGCTCTGCGTACCGAACTTGTTGTCAGAAGAACGTTTCGAGGTCTGGTTGCCAGATGTAGTGGTGCTGGCACTGTTGTAGTAGTCATGGGGCAGCATATTCGGGTTGACAAAGGTTCGAGCAGAGACTTGCGATTTCTGCGTCATCTGTGTGTTGGGCTTGCTGGGTGTCTGGAACTGGAGATCGGCTTGTGTGCTGGCAGTGACGTCTTGCTGGCTATCCGGCATGTGCGAATCTTCATCTGCCACATGGGATGGCACCGTCGATCCGTTTTGGTGCGAATGCTCCACACTGCCCGTACCATTCGATAGTGATCCATCATGAGGCGGACGTAATGGCGTGACAGGAGGAAATCGAGGTATAGGCTCACCCAACACGATAGGACCTGAAGCCTCTGTTGTCCCGTGCGACTGCTCAGGCGGTACCATAGGGACCTCGGGAGGTACCTCTTGGCCGGCTGCGATCGCTTTGTTGCGCTTTTCTTGTGCCTTCTTTGCTCGCTGCAGTTCACGCTCATACAAGGCATCACACTCTTGGGTCAGCCACAAGTATTGGGCGTCCTTGCCGGTAAACCAAGAATCTATGTCCACTTCCACGTTCGCAACCATCTCGTTGGCTTTCAGCGTTCGCTCTGCATCTTGGTATGTCTTAGAGTCCTTAGCAAGAGTTTTGATGTCGAACAAGAAATCCTTTGGGCGTTTGTAGTATCCGTTTGAAAGTCGCTGCTCGATCTGCGATAGGTCGAGGTTGTAGTACTTGTTCCCGCTTTCAACGTGCAGCAACACGCCCACACCTTTATTGTCTTTGGACATCTCCCAGGGTCGAGTCATGCCTTCTGCCTCTTGCTGGTCCCGGTCCAAATCACTAGTGACACGGTTGGGATTCTGCTCCTCGATTAGGTACGCGTACCAGCTTGGATCCAGGACAGGCTTGAAGAATCTTCTATGTTTCTTCTTCAAGTTGTCCATGATTGGTTGAATGGTGCTCTTCAGCTTGTTCAGTGTCAATTGGTCTTGTTTCCTTTGAATCTTTTCTCGCGCAGCGATCTCCCTCGGATCCAGAACCGGCTCAACGACAGGCGCAGGTTCCAGAACAGGGAGCACTCGTTTCTTTCTGTTCTCGAGATCTGGGAAGTCGACGGGAGACATGCGAATGTATTCGCTGATGGAGTTGAAGAATTCAGAACGTCCTTCTTGATCCGGACGGTTCAGCTCGAACTGGTTGCTTAGAGAGAAACCAAAGAGGTCAACCAACATTTGTCGATCGGGTTTGGTCTCAACATTCTCAAGCTCCATGACACCTAGGAGCATGATCGGTTCGTTGGCGCCAATGCTACGCAGGAGAAGTTTGAAGGTCTTTGTAGCGGCTGGTGGCAGCGTGTTGTACCATACGTCCACGGCGGGGATGTATATGACACTGGGCTTGTGGCGTCGAACTTCCGTGAAAAGTTGTGTAATGGCAGCTTCAGGAGATCGTGCGGAGTCTTCCAGGATGGTCGGCAGATCGAAAGACTGAACGTGGAGACCCTCGATCTTGCTGAGCAGTGCAGCTCCCAAATATTGCTGACCCATGCCTTGCAAGCCGGTGATGAGGAGACGAGGCCTGAAGATCCTGCTGCTTTCGAAGTTGCGCATAGTTGTTTCGCGTTCGAACCCCTTCTCGTCCTCACGATCATCGTATTCGGCCTCTTCCAGCGCGGTAAGCACTTTCCTACGAGGGATGAGTTCATTGATGCGTTTGATAATCGCTGCAAGAGGCTTTCGTAATAACGGCTCTATGCTCTTGGGTAGCGGAGCTGCTGCCGCCATGGCTGTTCGCTGCGAGGAGGGCACCATTTTGTTCACTGATACCATGAAGTCTTTAGCGAGAACCTTGATCTCACTAGGATGGATGAGCAACTTCTTCTCGGACTGATAGATCTGTGGGTAGGTGCCTTGCACCGCGTTCAGAGCTGCTTCTGTACAGAGGGCGCGAAGATCCGCACCGCCATAGCCCTTGGTCAATTCCGCAAGTTGGTCTTTCATCCTAGGCTCAAGTGGTGGATCCCAGTTCTTGGTGTGGATATCGAGGATAGCACGTCGTCCTACAACGTTGGGTAGAGGAAAGTAGAACTCCCGATCAAATCGACCAGGACGTCGCAGAGCATTGTCAACCGAGTCAGGACGGTTGGTTGCGCCAATAACGACAACTTGCCCACGGCCATCCATACCGTCCATCAGTGCAAGCAGTGTCGCAACGATGGAAGCGTGAATCTGTTCCTGTTTGCTAGATCGGACAGGTGCCAAACCGTCGATTTCGTCGAAGAAGATGATACTGGGCTGTGTCTTGCGAGCTTCCTCGAAGAGAGTGCGAAGCTGCTTCTCAGCTTCTCCCACCCATTTGCTGAGAGCATCGGCGCCCTTGCGCATATAGAAAGTGACCTTCTGGCCATGGGAGCTGACACTAGAGGCCAAAGCGCGCGCAAGTAATGTTTTGCCAGTACCTGGAGGTCCGTGGAACAGGACACCTCGAGGTGGAGTGATCTTGAAGCGCTGGAAGACCTCAGGGTAAAGCAAAGGAAGCATGATCATCTCCTTGAGCTTGTTGATGTGGTCGTCCAATCCACCAACGCCATCGAAATTGACGTTGGGATCGACACCCAATGGGTCGGCATCGGCCAGAGCCTTTTTGTCCTTAATTTTGCCAAAGTTTGCTGGACCACCACCGGAACCTTTGTCTTGTTGTGCCGAGTTGTTATGAGCCTGGGGAAAAGCTCCAAATCCAGGTGCTGTCGCTGCTGTGGGTGTCATCCCGACCATGCTGCCGAAAGCTCTAGGCATCTTCTGGACCTCATCGTCACTACTGTCAGAGTCGTCACCGTCCTGACCGAACCCAACCTGGCCTCCGCCAAATGGACCCTGGTTGCTGAACAGAGCTCCAAACGCTCCACCAGCTGCCTTGGAGCGTGACTTGTTGATGGAGGTTGCTGGCCCGTCTTCGTCGTCGTTGTCGAAGACCGCATTCAATTCTGGACGAACGACTCTATAATCGACAGTCCGGCGCTCGCGACGTCTAGGACCTGTGTCGTAGGAGAGATCCTTGTCCGGCACGCGTCGACTGAGCCGACGGCGTTTGTTCGAGCTGAGTTCTTGCAGCTCGTCTTGTAGCTCATCGTCGTCCAGTGCAGACTCTTCTTCAGAGGAGTTGCGCCTGCTTCGCTGAGACTGTCGTGTCCGGCCCCTAGTGCGGTTCGACTTGCGTGCGGAGCCTGAGGCGCTCTCAGAAGCCGTACCTTTGCCTTTGCCGTGGTCTGAGTCAGACATCTCCTCCTCCTCTCCTTCAGCGTCAACGTCGACTGGCTCGAAATCACTACTTTCTTCGGCGCCCCGCTTACGTTTTTGCGATGTCGCTCGTGAGCGCAGATTGCGACCGCCACGTGTGATGGGTCCTTCTTCTTCATCAGAGTCCTCAGCAGCACGGTCGTGCTGGGATTCTTGGATCACACCCTCCATGCCCTCATCATCTTCCGCTTCCTCTTCTTTGGTTCCCTGGGCCTCCTGTTCTGGCGAATCTCTCGCGCTGGATTCGACCTGCATTTCTCCTGCAAGGAGCTTGTCGAGCGGGCCTGAATTGTCTTCTTCACCTTCGTCGCGGATCATGGAAACTTCCTGTGAGGCTTCTTCGATGGTGCTGGGCGCCTGGACTTTGGGACCCTTGCCACCCCTAGTAGTACGGGCAACCGATGGCTCGGGTGTTCGAGTGCCTTCACGAACAACGTTGACATGTCGCCCAGAGTCGGAAAGAGCCACTATAGGTGCTTCTACATCGTGCGAGAGGCGGCTACTACGCCGCGTACCAGCGACTTCTGGCGTCTTCCCGCGCGTAGGTGCGATAGATTTGCTACCTGTGCGTGTGCGCAGGCTGCGTCCAAGAGCGTGTTCAGGCATCTTCAGCTTGACGATAAGCGAAGGCTTCTCCACCTCCTCGATTGATGGCTTTGCGCGTCGTCGCCCTGCAGCTCGCGGCCTGTCGTCGTCGCTTTCAGAAGGGGTGTCTTCTATCTCGTCTTCTTCGCTCTCTTCGTATGTGACTTGCTTCTTGGTCGCGCGGCGCACGCTACGGCCTGTCGCAGGGTTGACCTCGGGCTCCTCCGACTCGGAGGGGTCGGTGAAGGAGTCGTCCTCAATGATGTCGTCGTCGTCGTCGTCGACGTCCGAGCCGTTGTAGAGGCGACGCTGGCGCTTGCTGCCTTTTTTCTTCGCGCCCGGGGTTCTATTGGCGCGGCGACGTTGCGGTGGCGCGCGCTCGACGTCGTCGTAGTCGTCGTCCTCCGGGTCGGAAGCAGTGGGGTCGATGTCAAACTTGCGCTTCGTGCGGTTAGACATGGGGGTGGGTGCGACGAGGCGTTCTAAGGCAGCCGTGTGAGTGAACGGGCGGGCGGTACGATCACGGTGAATGCGCTTACACCGCTATGACGATGCTCTCAACTTCCACTTGACATCAGAAGCGCGTGAAGCTACTCCTGCACTCGCGATGGGCGAAAAGAAACGTGCGCGCAATGTTGGGCTGTGCCTGTCGTGATGTCGCGTCGATGCAGCTCAGCAATGGAGCAGCGGGAGGGCAATGCACACCGAAACCTGGGGTATCCAATAGTGAACAGCGACTGCGAGATGCGACTGACGCCTGATGGATGCAGCGAGCGACTGCGAAAACCAGTTTAGGCAGATGACACTGGAAGAGAGGGGACGGCCTCGCTGTTGTTGTTCTGTTGGTGCGAATCTCGTCCAAGCGCCGCCAAAAGCTCGGCGAATCATGCGCATTCTGACACATTTGAGCCTGGGAAAGCTATCGCAACTTCAATACACAACCACCAACAACACACTCGATAGGGGGCTCTATTTGCAAGGTGTACGAGTTCTCGAAATTATAGACAGCTGCAGACCTGAATTCCTATCGCTTTCCGCACATTTTCGGGAGTCTCCTGGTACTCCGCAGGCCCTTGTTCGAGCTCTTCTTCTTGTTGCAACTCTCATCGCTGCCGGCGATCAGCTGCAGGTACAGGATGCGGCTCAAAAGCTTAACTGTGTTTGACACGTCCATGCCATGGTCG
Organism: Phoma sp. RAV-16-625; assembly: GCA_004335185.1. Classification (NCBI taxonomy): domain Eukaryota; kingdom Fungi; phylum Ascomycota; class Dothideomycetes; order Pleosporales; family Didymellaceae; genus Phoma; species Phoma sp. RAV-16-625. The sequence continues at coordinate 168,323 of SAUA01000020.1, forward strand.
ATTGTGGGGAAGTTGAACAAAAGGCACGTGCGCCACCTGGAGTGCCCACACAGTGAATAGCGCTCACAAGGGTCGAGTCTGGAAGCAATGGGTTTCTGATTCCGCAGTTCTCAGTTCAATGGTTTTCTAATCTTCTTTGATGTTGTCGCAATGCCGAACGCTGGTTGCATCGTCGTCGCTGTTCGATGACCACCATTCACTGTCTGGCCATTTGACAGTTCATATCCTGGGAACTGCTCAGAAGCACGACTTTTCTCATGTTTACCTATACCATAGGCGCGGATTTTTGTAGGTGGTGTGAAGGACTCGGTCAAGCATGACTAAGCGGTGCTTTGGTGTTGAGTACCGCACCTCTGGGTCTCACTCCAACAACAATGCATATAGGTTTCCAGCGATATTTATAGAAAAACTAGATGGTTAGGGGAAACATACGATCCTCTAAGCAACTCTAGGCTTGTACTACTTCTGCAAAGCTTCTACAAGTGTTTCGTTAGTTTCGAGGCGCACGCTTGTGTGCAGGGTTTCCTGCAATAAAAGAGCATTGGCTCGCCCAGCCATCACCAAGTTCAAAAGCGATCAGCACCGGTATAAGTGCTTCAGATATCTCAAGACTTCAGAATACTAGAATATAGCGTGTTCTCGTCAACGCGAGTGTTCAGTCATGTGTGGGTGAGTGGGGCACATCTTCTTGAGCAGGGCTGAGGTAAAACATGGCAGATGGTGTATTTGGTTCGTCAGCAGCCTTGCTGGTTTGGTATCGTGGTTCGTCTGGGTATCCGACTCTCAAAGTATTCTACAATTGCTTTGTACATGTAATGCCTACAGTATATGATGTCGCAGCCTGCTGCGGTACAGACGAGTCTAAAGACCAGGGGGCTGGATGAGGGTTTCTTCGTCACAAGTGCGGTTTTATTCTTCCGGTAGGATACGATCGACAGCTGGACGAGATTAGTCTCTGTTGTTCTCGAGGCAGCGGCTAGTAACGTACCTTTGCCGTTTTCCAGCAAATACCCTGAGCAGTCAATCTTCCACTTCTGTCCTTGCACCTCCACCTTTGCAATACCAAATCTCAGCACAGCGAACTTGAACTTCAAGAAGAAGGTGGTCCATTTCTGATGCACCCAGCGCGCTGAGCCTTCCCAAACCTTGGATACGGCGCTCATCTCGCCCAGGTCCTGCCACACGCTCTGGCGTCTCGCTCGCTCGGCCTCTTGCAATTCCACTACCATAGGCTGGCACTTTTCGCTCAGTGTCGCGCTTCCGAGGTTGGTGTAGATGATGCGCTCCTTCGTCCATGGCGCCGTCTTGACCGCCATGCGCAACTGCATGGGTCCGCCCATCATGCTCGGTATAATCTCAAGCGAGCGCATACGGTTTGTAGGCGCGCTGCAGACATAGCAGCCGATTGCGATAAAGCCCAGCCCAACCACAACGTACGTTGGCCGCACGAAGAAGGCCAGGTCAGGGATGTCCTTGACGTCTTCCTGGAACTTGATCGAATAGGCTCCTGTGCCAATCCACAGCGCTGCAAGGCCGTACACTTTCCAGTAGTACCACTTGCTCTTCGGTGCTGCGTAGAGAACGACAGGTTGCCGTGTTTGTACGACTTGCCGCAAGACGGGATCGCTGCTGACGAATGTGGACGGTCTGCTCGGGGCGCTCTTTGGGTATTGATATCTGCGGAGGATCGAGGAAGAGAACTGGCGCGAGCTGCGAGTGCGAGCAGCGTGTGGCTGGAGCCATTGCTCTCGGTTTCCAAACAAGGCGGCGCGGAGGGACGAGGGCAGGCGCAGAGGCGAATGTTGCATAAAGGCAGCGAAGCCCCGTGAAGACGCAGCCATACTGCAAACACTGTCAGTTTCGATGTGCAGCGAGGCGCACGCCCAGGACAGCTCACTTGAACAGGTGAATGTCGTCGCAAACAATAAAATGGCCGGAGGCGTGCTGGTAGTCTGGTCCCAGAAATGTCACATCGGCGCGTGCACTGACCCCGTCGTTCTCCGAAGCTTTGCGCTCCCAACATTCAACACAACTGTCTGTCCAGTGTCCCCCTCTGACACCCCGCCCACCTCCGCCGCCGAATCCTCGCCCCTGCCAATTGGTCTCCCATGGCTTCTCTCGCTGCGGCATGTAGGGTGTCGGCCCGCGCTGCCTCGCAGCAGCTGCGCAACCACGGCGCGAGACGAGGTGAGCATTCCGCCGGCCGGACAGAGAAGCGTCACTGACAGCTTTGGTATAGCACTGCACGCTGGCCAGCCCTCGCTGGCTGCCCAGAACTTCAACATGCCCGCGCTTTCTCCAACCATGACCGAGGGCAACATCGCGACCTGGAAGATCAAGGAAGGTACGGCCAACCCTGCCCACCACGAACGAACAGCAGAAAAAGAAGAGGTCGGAGGCACGCATACGAATGCACTGCGACAGGGGCATGAATGGACTTCTATGGGGTCTGTTCGACTACACGCAGCAACAAGGCTGACCTAGCTAGGCGACTCCTTCTCCGCCGGCGACGTGCTCCTCGAAATCGAGACCGACAAGGCCCAGATGGACGTCGAAGCCCAGGACGACGGCATCCTCGCCAAGATCATCCAGGGCGACAACTCCAAGCAGGTCCAGGTTGGCACCAGGATCGCCGTGACCGCAGAACCAGGCGACGATCTCAGCTCGCTCGAGATCCCTGCCGAGGACGCCGCAGCGAACAAGGCAGAGGCCCCCAAGGAGCAGCCCAAGGAAGAGTCAAAGTCAGCGCCCAAGGAGGAGCGAGCTGCGACACCGCCCGCAAAGTCTGATGGCGCGAAGAAGTCCAGCGGCAAAGCTACGAAGCAGACATACCCACTCTACCCCTCTGTCGAGCATCTGTTGAAGACCAACGGGCTTTCTAAAGCAGACGCTGACAAGATCCCCGCATCTGGACCAGGTGGAAGACTGCTAAAGGGAGATGTGCTGGCATACGTGGGCAAGATCCAGGAATCATACCCCTCAGAGCTGGCAGACCGCTTCACGAAGCTCGCCCACCTCGACCTGTCCAACATCAAGGTCATGCCCAAGAAGGAGGCACCCGCCAAGAAGCCCGCCGCTGCGACCGAAGCTCCCAAGGTCGTTGAGGATCTTCCCGTTGAGATTGCCCTTCCCGTGTCTCTTACCGCTGTTACAGAGTGCCAAAAGCGTGTGAAAGACTCTATCGGCGTATTCCTGCCTTTGACTACGTTCATTGCTCGCGCTACAGAACTCGCAAATGAGGACTTGCCCAGGTCAAAGACTGCAAAGCCTACTGCTGACGAGCTGTTCAACGCTGTTCTTGGTCTGGACAAGGTGGCAGGAAAGAGCTTCTCGCGCGGCCACTTTGTGCCCCAGGTGACTTCGCTTCCTCCCACGACAGTAAGCAAGCGACCTGCTAGCTTCAAGAAGCCGGATGTGCTTGAGATCCTTGCAGGAAAGAAGGCAGTAGCCCGCGGAGCGAAGGCAGTCGGTGGAGCGGAAAGGGTTGTTGGGCCTCTGAACGTATTCAGCGTCAGTGTGCCCAAGGGTGACGAGAAGAGAGGGCGCGTCTTCCTTGAGCGCGTCAAGGCTGTCTTGGAGGCCGAGCCTGGCAGGCTGGTCGTCTGATTGTTCTTGAACTCGATTCCATAGCGTTGTAACATACTGCCTCTGACTACCACTTAGACCGGCAAGGACCGAACAAAAGGTCCGCCTTGCCCTGTATCCATTTCTAGCAATTGTTCGTTCCGTCTATTTCGGGCAATTATTCCCAGTGCATATACGCTAATCAGACTTCCCGGTCGCGCCCGCAAGCTCGAGGCGAGCCACAATTCTACTGGCAAACACAACGACCCGCTGTCGGTGTGTCATACGCTGTTGGAACTTGGCAGCTGCCGTTCTCCCGCGAGACATTGGAGCCGCGTCATGAGAACAGAGGTTTTGGGTGCACCGGATTTTTGATAGTGACAGCAGTATGATGTAGCAGAGCAGCTACTGGTACTAAGCTACCCCTGTTCCTGGACGAGCGGCGGCGCTAGAGCTTGACAGCTCACGGCTGGTAAACCCTCTTTGGTCCGATACGCACCCAGCACGCAAGCTTTTGGTTGAGCAGATACCCCAGGTTCTACACCATCTGAGAGTTGCCGACGAGCCACCTCTGTGCACTACACAGTTCCTCTGATTAACGCTGAATACACAACTTTTAAGCTAGAACTCTAAAGCTTTATAGAGTTGCTAGGAGGTATCTAAGAGATACACAGATAAATCTTCAAAAGACTATAGCTTCTTGTAGTTATTTAAAGCTAATGTTGGTGTAGGAGCGTGAACGCCAAGTGGCTCGTCGGCGACGCTCAGATAATGTATAGCGCAACAGGCTGGAGTGGAGTGGCTCATTCTCAATCTTGTTTCTGCCATGAGACCAAGTTCGATCATTCGATGATGGGCGGTGAAGGGCGTTGCGTGTCACTGTGTCAGCCCTTGAATAAGAGAGGACTTCGCACGACCAAGCCTTGTGCAAGCGGCTGCAGTAAAAGAGCAACATGCAAGAAGACGCTCAAATAGCTTTTCACCAGAGTAATTGTGACCGTGACCGTGACCGTGACCGTGAGCTGAGATGACATCTATTTCCGCCCGTGCCTTCCCCACGTTTTCGCCGTCGGTCGTGCAACAAAATCCTCTGTGCTTAGCTCCGAAGCTCGCAGTGAGCTTTCACGGCGCGTTGTCCGAGAGTCACCTTTCCCGCCCTCCCCTTCCTCCCGCTGTTCCTACACCTTCGTCGACGCTACCATAGAAGCCAATTGCACGCTCTTGACGCGGTGCAGCTCTTCCTTCACTCATCATGGCGGCCCTCTCAGAGCAAGTGGGCGAGGCGCTGCTGGGCACTACCGATGAGCCCCAGCTGCCGCAGCTCACGCGCACAGCCTTTCTAAAGCACGCCCTCAAGGACGAGGCTTCAGGCGAATATTATCTCACCGAGGACGCCTTCATCGACGCTGTTGCGCCTGAGAGCGAAGACTACGTAAGCAATTGCGTCTACAATGTATCCGAGTCGAATGCAGGGCAAAGCTAACAGCGCGCCTGCCATCAGCACAAAATCAAGCGCTACCAGTATGGCATCCTGTTCCAGGTTGCAGATCGCGAACGCAAGGGCAGAGTCAACATCCACGACTGGGGCGTCTTCCAGAACTTGCTCGCAAAGCCGGATGCCGAGTACGAGGTCATTTTCCGCTTCTTCGACAAGAAGGGAACTGGCTACATCAACTTCGACGAGTTCTACGACACATGGAAGGCGCACAAGACAGAAGACAGCTTGCCCTTCAACTGGGAAGCCGAGTGGGCAACGCTGTACATTGGCTCCAAGAAGCATAGGCACGCCATGACGTATCCTCAGTTTGCGCAGATGCTGCGGGGGCTGCAGGGCGAGCGCGTCCGACAAGCCTTCCTGCACTTTGACGGCAATAAGGACGGCTACATTGAGCCTACAGACTTCCAGCGCATCATCCGTGAGACCGCCAGCCACAAGCTCTCAGACTACCTCCTTGAGAACCTGCCTACCCTTTGCAACATCTCCGTGGGAAGCAAGATCTCGTACGCCAATGTGCGCGCCTTCCAAAACATGATCCAACAGATGGACATGGTCGAACTCATCGTTCGTAATGCGACCCAGAAGAGCAGCGACGGCAAGATTACCCGCACAGACTTCTTGAACGAGGCCGCCCGGATAAGCAGGTTCAACTTGTACACTCCCATGGAGGCGGACATTCTCTTCCATTTTGCCGGGTTGGACGACCCGTCCGGACGACTCAGTCTCAAGGACTTTGCTCGCGTCCTCGACCCCTCCTGGCACACCGCTTCATCTCTCGGAGCCACGGCCATCGCCGACGTCGGCCAGAAGGTCTTTGCTACTACCAGGTCGATATGGCACGACGTTCTGGAGTCCGCTCATCATTTCGCGCTCGGCTCTTTGGCTGGAGCGTTTGGTGCCTTCATGGTCTACCCCATCGACTTGGTCAAGACAAGAATGCAAAATCAGAGGAGCACAGGTGTTGGAAACGTTCTTTACAAGAATTCGCTCGACTGTGCGCAAAAGGTCATCAAGAACGAGGGTTTCAGGGGACTCTACTCTGGTGTACTGCCTCAGCTTGTTGGTGTAGCTCCCGAGAAGGCCATCAAGCTGACGGTGAACGACTTAGTACGCGGCAAGCTGACCGACAAAGACACGGGCGCCATCAGGTTGCCTCACGAGATCCTTGCTGGTGGTATGGCTGGTGGTTGTCAAGTGGTACGTTCTCTTCGATCAGACAAGCCAGAGTGCCTGCAGGTAACTAACACACTTGGCCTAGGTCTTTACAAACCCCCTCGAGATTGTCAAGATTCGTCTACAAATTCAGGGCGAGCTCGCAAAGAATGTTGAGGGTGTCCCCAAGCGGTCTGCTATGTGGATCGTCAGGAATTTGGGTCTCATTGGTCTGTACAAGGGAGCCAGTGCCTGTCTCCTGCGTGATGGTAAGCCTTGCGAACGCTCTCAATGGTTGTAGTTGACACATGTTAGTTCCCTTCTCCGCCATCTACTTCCCGGCTTATAGCCATCTGAAGAAAGACTTCTTCGGCGAAAGCTCGCAGAAGAAGCTGGGTGTTCTCCAGATGTTGACTGCCGGCGCTATCGCCGGTATGCCCGCAGCGTACCTTACGACGCCATGCGACGTCATCAAAACGCGTCTGCAGGTCGAAGCGCGAAAAGGCGATGCTACCTATAACGGCCTCCGTGACTGCGCGAAGAAGGTCTGGCAGCAGGAAGGCTTGAAGGCCTTCTTCAAGGGTGGACCGGCCCGTATCATGCGATCGTCGCCTCAGTTTGGTTTCACTCTGGCTGGTTACGAAGTGCTGCAGCGATGTAAGTACTGCGGGTGTTCTTTGTGTGTGTGGTTCGATGCTAACGCATGTGCAGCCTTCCCCATGTCCGGAGGCCCTGAGTCTGACAACAGTCTTGAGCCCTCGGTGGGTCTTGAGGAGGCCACAGCACCCTTGCCGTACCTGCGGAGCCGCAACGCCCTCAAGGTCATCCTCGACCTTGACGAGAATTTCGGCCGGCCGAGAGTGCCAGCCGGGCAAACATTCCGCGGCATTCCGGGCTTCGGCGGGAAGCAGGCATAAGACAACATAGCATGAGTGTGTGCGGCTGATAAGTCCTACGGCAAGTGGGGTGAGATCAGCCGGTTCCTGATGTGGGATAGCTCATTCAGCGCAGCATTGCTTCAGCGGCCTGGTTTTTTGCTTTTTCTTGGGGCGTTTGTTCTTTCTTCCAGCACGATGTTTGACTTGTCCTTTCGGCGACAAGAAATGGGGGTCGGTGGACGTGCGCTATCGAGCGTGGAGGTACTCGTACTTTCAAGCAACGCAATTGGAAGCATGTTCAGGGCAGTGCTAGACGGAAGCATACACAGAGAAGACTGTACGATATGCCGACGTGGTGGTGGGCGAAGCGTGGAGGAGAGGGGTGACCGATGCGCATGAAAGCATGTTGCGCCCTCGGTATAGTCGGCAGCGGCGGCAGCGGCAGCAGCAGCATCAAGCACAGAGAAAAGAGGACATTGGTATAATTTTCCAAAGAATGTTTGGTACGCGTCACGACTTTTGCATGAAAACGCGAATGGCTTGTTCGAGGGATCTGCCTGTTGTGCGATTCACGGCGCAGTGCGAACACGCAATATGAGCCATCAGCCACTCGAAAGCGGGCGGATAAATTACTGCAAACGAGCAGCTTCGGCCGTGAGTGAAGCTCCAGCCACTCGCTGCAGGCCGAGGTTGTGTCCGTCATTTGGCAGTAATACCGAGAAAAGCTCGCAGGGCCCACGATGGAGCGTGGACCCCACATGGAGCAGTTTCTGGAGTTCTTGTTGCGGGGATCGCGTGCACGGGCCAGGTGCTTTGGCTCCGACCCTGCGTCCAGGTCGTTCTCTCCAGCGAGAGAGCCTCATAATTGGGTTGTCAGCCGCAGCGGCCTGTCAGGCTGCGCCCCGGGGAGACAGGCACGGTGCCCGTGTAGAGGGGAGCTCGTCGGGCTCTCCAGCATGTCGACCACACGCTGTCCTCACTTTGCTTGTCCCTACTGAGCGCCTTCGCAGCCTCCGCAGCCTCGCAGCTTTTGCACGTTACGTACTGGATTCCGCCGTCCGGAAAGACTTCTGGCGACGGCCTCTGGCGACCAGACCCCCGCATCAGCCTTCACCGCGCGAGCCCGGGAACCTCCTTTCGTCCCAAACAGCCAGAGGGGAACCAGCACCCGTCTCTCAAGTGACACACAGCCTCGCGACTCACAGTCAAACCAAACGCCAGCGTCGCAGCCCTCCACCGCCGTGGATGAGGGTTGATCGGCGCGCTTTCCCCACCGCCTTGAGGCTGAAAAGTAGTCGTCGCACTGGCACTCGGGTACGTTTCTACCGTGCAGAGCCGCCTCTTGTCCGCGGCTCTGAGCCCACTTCCAAGTTTCTCCACGCACCTTCTCCACAACTCAAATCTTATGTTGTCATTTTCTCCGCTCTTTTTAGGAGCCGCCTCGACACACGAGACGTGGTAGCGCTTGCTCTGCCCACATCCTGGTTCGCCCAGGTTGCATGGCCAGCGTCCGTCACGAGCGGCCGCCTTGGACGCTTCTGTCGGCATTTGAAGAGCCTCCCTCTTGCGTCCTCCTTTCCTGACCTCCTCGGAGTTCTTCCGAGCCCTTTTACACTACCCAGCGCCCGACGTTCTGGCCTTTGTCCACCAGAGAATGCGACACTCGGTCATGCTGACCGTCTTTCAGATCCCCATCAGTCACTGGTCTCGCTGTCACGCTTCGTCTTTCCACCGCGGCCCAGGGCTCTTTCTTGGGGCTTTTGAGGAAGTGTGCTTGGGATAGACACACCCCCTCAACACCGCAGCATAATTAACCTTTCTTCATCAAGGCTAGACCCTGTCAGCCTCGACTTCGGCAGCACCTGCCAATGCCTGGAGACTATTTCTCCGACGACGACGCCTTTGGTCCGCGATCTCCTGGTCTCACCGCTGTCAAAGTCAACGCAAAACCTGAAGAAGAGCCACCGCCCATTGTGACCCAGATCTTCGTCAGTCCCCCCACCTCCCGAAACCGCAAAAAGTCTAAACTTCGAAAGCATCGGCCTACGCAAGGTGACTGGGTGCTCATTCGAGAAATGGACCCGAATCGTCCAGACATCGCCCACGCAGTCAGCCAGGAAGCCTTGAACTCTGGATCCGAGACCGAATCATCCGACGAAGAGATGCAGGATCAACCAAGTGACAGGACGGTCGCTGCCCCAAACCTACTGGCTACTGCTCAGCAAAACTCTAAAGATATGGCCGCACCTTCGCCCAACGTCCGATCGGACTCGCTGGCAGATGCAAATCGCCACTTTGATCTCAGTGCGCTCGCCGAACAGAGGCGTGCATCACACGCATCGCACGCATCTTCTACGGGGTCAGCCTTGGTTAGCGTAACGTCCAACACAAGCACCAATGGTTCTGTCAACGGCTCAACGCTCAACACTACGGCAACCCACCCTACTACAAACGGCGACCATGCCTCGGACTCGTCAGCCATATCGCCACACCTTCGCGGTCTCACCATCTCGCCTTCAAGAGGGCAACAGGGCGAGAAGTTGCAACCATTACAGACTCTACAGCCACCGCCAGAATCAGCAGCCTCGCCGAGCCAATCGCTACCATCCATCGCACAGTTCGATGACCTTGTCCGTTCGGCAACCAATGATTCCGATGCCCCAAGCATCTTCGCGCATCGCCAATCCACATCTTCATCTGGGCAATCACCGTCCGCCATCATCCGGTCCTTGTCCATTAGCTCGCACTCACCAGCATCTCCGTTTCCACCATTCAACGCTTCTTCGCCCGTTAGTGCCAGCAGCGACGCTGCACGGATGGGGGATGTCTTTCTTCGATCAAGAGAGCACCTCACACTCTTCGGACCCGGAGGAGCTAGGAGACCATCGCAGGTCGCGGATGGGACGTACCCGCGCTCGGCCTCGATTTCAGTGGAGAGTTACAACGCTCCTGTCGGCCACAGCGCAGACATGCTGCAGGCGCCTATAGAAGGTCGGCAACGAGTCCTCAGCATTGACGGGGCTTTGGCCTCGAGGCATCTGCCACCACCTGTTGGATCTGGCATCTCGAACATTCCACAGAACATCACTGGGAGCTATAAGTGCGACCAACCGGGTTGCAATGCTGCACCCTTTCAGACACAGTACCTCTTGAAGTAGGTCGTTGCCATCTTCTGTCTTGACGCCTGCTAACTCGTTCTTCAGTTCACATGCGAACGTTCACTCGCAAAGTCGACCACACTACTGCCCTGTCAAGGATTGTCCACGAAGCGAAGGTGGAAAGGGATTCAAGCGCAAGAATGAGATGATCAGACATGGCCTCGTACATCAGTCGCCCGGCTATGTGTGCCCGTTCTGTCCGGACCGAGAGCACAAATACCCTCGTCCCGACAATTTGCAGAGGTAAGCCCCAACGTCAATCATCGTGTAAGGGTTTTACTAACACTGCTGACAGACACGTCCGCGTACATCACGTCGACAAGGACAAGGACGACCCGCAACTTCGCGATGTCTTGGCGCAGCGACCCGAGGGCGGCAGCCGGGGGCGAAGAAGACGAGTAAGCTAACCTCAACTTTTCAGCGATGCCCTCATCTGACCTCCACAGATCTCTGCTTGCTGACAACCGCCCATCCCACTTACATCTCTTGCTGCCACACTTCCTCGCAGCGAGTCATCTTGCCCAAGATTGACACGATCCTGATTACATTTCCTTTGTCGACATGCGTACTTTTAGCGAAGCGGGGGGTTCTTTTTGGCCGGGAAGGCGTATTAGGGTTTGTTTGGCTACGGACAGGCGTGTCCATGTCCAACGGAGATATCAATTCAGTCTTGAGAGATAAAGGGGGTTAAGAGCACTCAACCCATCCTCAACATGTGGACCTCGAGCATAGGAACGGCTTGGGCGGCGTATTTGGGGGATATCATGACACGGTTTCTTGTTCGCCATCGGCTTCGATTCTTTTTTTGGTGTGGGATTGAATGCGGAGAGAGTATATCTTACACTTTTTATCATTATCCTTCTTTTGCCTCCATCGCGCCCCCGTCGCCCGATCGCCCCCAGTCCGATCCGTATGCTCAATCCCCCTTATCGCGCATCCAGGAAAGAAACAGACTCTCCGAACACTACCGAGAAACGAGTGTTTGGTACACAATGTTAAGAACGTGACTTGCCAGTTATAGAACGCCACGCAGAACAGCTTCACATACAACCCAGGACGTCAAGGGACGATATCAGATGGAAACACAGATCGTGGTTTAAAGGTAGCGATATCTCCCGTTTACAGACAGGCAGTGGAGTGCAGTGGAGTAGTTTGCCAGCTAAACTGTAGCCTTCAATCCAAGCGTCAACATCGGGATCTATGGAGGACGTCTATTGTCGGCTTGGATACATGGGATTGCATAGCTACGTCAGAGTCGATGTGGACAAGGCTGACAACTGTCAGTTCCTAGGCCTCTGGCGTTCCCTGTTTCCACTCCACGAGGAAAGGCTGCATGGAGGCGTTTGTCAATCGTGTTCAACACGCCAGGCTATTGCGCTTCCAGTGCTTTTAGATACAGCCGTCGACCTCCAGTATCCCTGGGGGTGTTCACCGCTGGGTCTTACGTCTGATTCGCTGCCCTTTTAGCACTTCCAGATACAGCATGCAACTCTTGGCTTACCCTCCAGCATCCCTGATAGTATTCACCGCAGTTCTTGACGTCTGATTCGCTGCCGTTTTCGGGTCCGCAATTCGCGCATGGCCTGGTGATTGTGTGGACTTCTTGGGTGATGCTGGCGTTGCGGATCCACTCGAAGGTGGGCATACCTTAAGGACGAGGATGGAGAGTGGGTGAATGGCGGTTTTGGTCTGGTATGTTAGATTGTAGGGGGACTGTTTGATTGTGTTTGAAGTCGCGAATCTATTCGAATAGTATGCAAATACCGATTCAATGCATTCTCAAGGCACCTCAGTAAAATTGTAAGGTGGCATGGGTCCATGCCGTAAGGCCAGTCGTTTATGATGTGTACGGTGAGATTCACGCTGCGGGTGCGTACCGTCAGCCTATAGGACCTAATAAAGTCCGGCCTGACTTCGTTCCATCGCTTCCGACGTGATCGATACTCATGTCGTGCGATGTGTGTATACATGCATGAAGTTTTGTACTGTGTGTACGTGCATGCAGTCGTGCATGCAGAAGCGATCGTATATGAGCAAAATGCCGCGGATGCCCCTAGCTCACATAGGAGGTGGCCATTTACCATGCCCTTACCGCATTCCGGAGTGCTGGTCGATTTGAAATCTCGCAAGGCAGAGCGACTGTACACGTGTGGTCGGTGTTCCAAGAGTAGGGTAAAAGTGCTGCAGTGTTCGTGCCGATGCGCCTCGATTTGCTGCCAAGGTAGTCAAAGTCAAGTCAGAAACGCCATCCTGATCCCTAGACCCCGGATCCCCGTCAGTGAGGTGCCCCAACCCAAGGCGCCGCCCAATCTAATACGCCCAATTCGTTACACTGCACCTTGTGCAACATGCTTAGCGGGTTTGATTGGTCAATCGATAAATCTGTATGGTTAACTGCCCTTTCACTGACTAGGATCAGGCACCGGCTGCCACGCTAGATACCAAATAGGTGTGTCTCGGTCGCATCAAACATCAGAAATGCAGCACAATCGCAAGAGGTCCGAAAGAAGGCGCGCATAGTGTGAGCAGACTTGCCTGCCACAGTCCCAGCACAGCATGCAGATTTGACGCTCTGCTGTCATCTCTCACTTATTTAAGAGCGACCTATGCTGCAGTCTCCTTGAGGGAGGACATGCACTCCACGCATTCATCTTTGACTAGCATTGCACAGTCTACTACTTGAACATACTCTCATCTCTCCACCATCATGTCCAAGTCTCAGTCCTCCCAACCCCACACTGCCACACCAGTCCCTGTCTCTCGCAACCCTCCCTCGGACACCTCCAACAAGGGCGCACCTGTCGAGGCAGATCCATCTACTCAAAGTAGTGCTATTGTATCCTATACCAGCATGCTCGCGTGCAATGGTACAGACCCTCACCTCCTCTTCCCTGCTAGTGAGGAATCTAAATAGCTCTAGGATCGTTCGAGGTTGGTATGGGATTGGGCCATCGTGTTCGTCGGTCGAGCTCTATGGAGGTTTTTGTTGAGGAGGATAGGGAGGAGAAACGTTAGAGTGTCTGCATGTTGTGAGCTCTTCTTGTTTTGTTGGTTGTTGGTTTTTAGCGCCCCAGTGATAGGTGGAAACGTTGAAGTGAAGTGTGGGTTTGCAGAGGTTGTAACCTCTGCAAATACGTGCGCACCCCCACGGTGATTTATCAACACAGACTATGAAGTCATCAACACAAACTATGGACGCGGGCAGGTAGATTATTAGCCAATCTCTTGTGGTTGTCACGTTTTGTCCTGCATGCTGTCACCTTCACTGTCAACCAGCTATAGCTAGCCAATTAGATACTCTTACTTGTCTATGACGCATTTATGATAGTTGTCTCCCAAATCCAAGGGGGGTGCGTACATTTTTGCAGGCACCAATAGTGGATAGCAGTGCGTAGAAATACATGTTCTTCTATCATGAAAGGATCTGGATAAACATATGATTCGGCAGGTAAAAGAGCAGACCGACATTCCAATCTCGAAGAAGCGTACCACCGCTGTTCTGAACTCAGGGGAGTTCATCATGCCAGGCAATCTGGTTGACATCGGTATGTGTATTGCTATAGCAAGCGAAGCTACTGTTTAGCATAGTGCTCGGCTCGATCAGGGACTACATGCTATGGCTATTGTCGGGCCCTTCACTGCAGCTAAGGGCTTCCCTGATCCAGATTTACGATCAGTGCACTGCTAGTGAGTTATCGCCAGCCTCGAGACCGAACGTGTATTTTAGGCAAGTTAGTATCGGAAGCTGGAATAGCCAAGACTGGGCACAGCTTTGTACCAAATATACGAGAGTTGGCTATCAGATGTGAGGCATTGATTTAGTACCTCGCAAGGGTTCTAATGGTTTCGAGGCTAGCATGATGGAACACTACACGGTAACATGATGGACAGCGACAAAAAGGAAAAGAGAGAAAAGATTGCGAATATCGGGGAGCAGCAGATATCAGAAGTTCTTGTTCAATACCAAGAATCCGGCTCTTTTTTCGTCACCATGTCGCCAAACTCTAAAATCCGTTGCTTGACAGTCGAAGATATCTGCGTGTCGTCCAGCTGACGAACCAAATGCACCACCTGGAGTATCGTCATAGTAAGTTGAACTGTCCTGGCCAAGTTGACAACGCAACCCCCCTCATCTGCAGCAATGCCAGTGAGGCACGCAAGTTCCAGAGCAGCATCCTCCACAAAACGACCTGCCGACCAGTTTTCCGCCACCCATGTGGGCTTTTCATGGATGCTGGATTCGGCAATGATGAGGTTGAATACATGGCGAATAGCGATGCATCCGTTGTTCTACGCTATGCGTTAGTCTCGACGTGTCCACTCGAGATATGAACGAAAAGTACTTACGCGAAAACCCCATGCAACTGCTACAGCTTTTTGAAACGTTCTGCATGTAAAGTTACTGTACAGCTCCGGACCTCCTGGTTTGAAGAGCCCAACCGTCATATCGTAGATGAAGTGTGATTGCTTCTCGATTGGCTTGTGCAGCAGCGGCAGCGGCCCATCAGCTGTGCTCTTGTGGGAGGCATATCGGGAAGTTAGACGGAGAAGAGTGTGATCTGAGCTGGAAGTAGCGTGCCAATGAACAAAGGGCTTCAATCCTTCAGTCGAAGGACCTCAAACGGTATAGCGAGACCACGCCTCATTTGACAATCCAGAAAACTGTCAGGTGGTAGCAGACTTTCCGATTGAATAACGGCGATACACAAAGGCTTGCAGGAGGAAGCTGCACCCCCAATAAGCGCAGCTCATGGCTAAATACAATGCTCATGGCAGTGAACCCACCGATCCGCGCAAGCCCACAACCTCGTCGGAATGTAAAGGTACACCCTTCAGCAGGAGATACAGATAGAAAAGACCAAAACTCAGCTATTAGAACCTACAAGCCCATGAATACATGAAAGCAGCCATATCCACATCCACACCCACACATACAAAGCACCGCGCTCAGCAACCACGACACCACCAAGCCCCCCCCTCCCCCCTAAAAAACAGGCAAATCACTCTCCACCACGCCTCTAGGCACACCAACCGAGATTGACGCTCCTTCCGCAACATGAATAGATGCTGATCGAGGTTATTCCACCTTGAGTGCGTGGAAAGGCACAACCGAACAAAAAACGACCCGTATATCGCAGCTGATCGGTCGTTCTGGGGTCTTTCAAATTACTCATGGATATGGGTGTGAGGAGTTGCCGCTCGAGTTCTGGAGGCGGTTGGTGGTGGGGGTATAGGAAAAAGGAAATGGGGTAGTGAAGATGGTGTCGTCGGATACCTTTGCTGTGTGAAAACATGGGGTGAGCTGTTTATAAACGACGATACGATCAATAACTTGAGAGGACGACGAAAAGATATAATCACAAAATGAGAAATGTTGATGCGTGGAAAACATGAATATCTTTTTATTCATAAAATGCAGTCCACACAGCGAAGTGGACCCGCTGCCGAAACGCCATGGTATATGAATTCAGATCGCACAATGAAGTCGTGGATGTCGTGAAATGCATGTCCTCTCCCTCTCACTCGCAAAATCACACCCCCCTAACACACCCTCTTTTTCCTCATTTCAATCCCCTAAACCTGGCCGCGGTACGGCTCGTACGCGGTCCCGGGTTGTCCGTGCCCACTGGGCTTGAAAGCAGGCGCAGTCTGCAGCTGGTGTCCCTGCTGCCCAAACGCGGGGCTGCTGACACGCTCGTACGTGTATGGAGTCTTCTCGACCACCACTTTCTTGCTCCCGCTCGAGCCGGAGCAGCAGCACACGCTCAGCAGCCAGAACAGTCCCGATGCGATGCTGAAGGCGACGCCGAGCCACATGACTTGCAGCATCTTGTTGCCCATCGAGGCTTCGATGTTGTACGGCTCAAGTGCGGTGTGGAAGACGCCGGCGAGTACGCCGTAGACACCGGTGGCGGTAGCGGCGGCCGCGATGGCGAAAATAGACGAGGCCTGTTCTGGGTCAGTATAATGTCATAGGTGGTGCAGGTAGTAAAAAGACATACTGTAGAGAGGATCGTGGTGACCAGACTTCCCCACCTCGAGAAGATGGCAAAGAAGCCAATCACAAACTCCGCAGCAGTCAGAATCGTCGCAATGATAAACGCCCAGTTCATCCACCCAGCAATCTTCTTGTAGGTGTTGAGTCCCTTCTGGAGATCGTCGCCAAGCACGTTCTGGACAGAAGTGTTTTTCAGCCCCCAAACATCGGTGGGATCGAACCAGAACTGCGTCTTGGAGGAGGAGCAGAACGTAATCTTCTCGACGCCATCCTTCTTCTCGCCCTCGCAGTACGACCACAGACCGACCTGGTAGAAGTCCTTGAGGTCCTTGGAGGAGGCGGCGCCGGTAAGGGCATTGAGCAGGTCGTTGTTAACGTTCACCTTGTCGCCAGCGTCGTCGATTTTATTGAGGATGCTTTGCGGATCCGCTGTGAAATTACTTGTGTCTGCCTGCAGGACTTGTTAGCGGAGGGCGGACGAATTTCGAGGTGGCGGGCGTACCTTGAAGAAGTACAGCTCTTGCCCCAGTGATGTCGAGGGAGCCTTGTTGTTGTGGCCCAGCTGCCCCATCATGACAATGAGCAGACAGACGAGCGATGCGATTGTCAACGCCATGGGCGTGATGATGCACGCGATGCGCCCTGCTTTCCCCATTTTCGCGGTGGTGTGGTGGAGAGTGAGTGGGTGGGAAAGTGCTTCGACACGCGACGTCAGAGATGGTTGTTATCGATTGCGCGACGCAGTAGCGATGGATGGCAATTCGCGATTATCGAGACACGTGAATGCAAGAGGCTGAACGACAGAAAACCAAACAGATGAGGGCCAGACAATCGGCGTGCGGGTCGGTCAGCTTTTGTACAAGCTTGTGTGTGAGCTGAACCCAGCTGAAGGGGGCTGTGAGAGGGCACAGCAAGGGTCTTGTGCAAGTGCGGGTTGCCCAGTAACATCAGCCACTGAACAGCCAGTCAGACGGCGTGGCTAGTCTTCACTGAGCCTCACAGGGCTTGCGACCTCGGGCCTTGCAGTGGGAGGCGTGCTGGCACAGCGCCCCATGCTGACCTGCGCTGTGCATCTCGGGGAGCAGAGACAGCGAGTATGCCCGCGGGATACAGCTCGGTGTTGTATGCAGTAGAAGATGTGATGGTGCGTGTTCAGCTGCACATTTCAGCCTTATTCGCCGTGCAATGTGCCCAGAGGATCCACGACCACAACCAACCACATCCCAGCGGAGATGCGCAATGCAATGCAATCCTCCCAGTTTTCCCAAACATGCGTATCATCATTGTGAACATTGCGCCTCGTCCTCTCGGTGCAATTAGCAAACGCTCACACATCTTCCCCAAACAGGCAATTAAAGTGTGCCGAAGCCAAAAACCCAACACCTTGGCCGCTGGCCGTTGCTCCTCAGCCTCTCTACCCACATCAGCACGGACAATACTCCACATCCAGATCCTCTGTCTGCCACAGACACTCTACTCTCTCTCACACACACACACCCATACCCACACCAGCCTCGCCTAACACTCCAGCTCCTCCACCCGACAACCCAAACCAAGCCAAGCCCATCCACCTCCAAGGCGCAACAATCTCCAGCCACACCGCAACCCACATTTCCTATTTTTAGCAACGCGCAGCCCATCTCGCTTACCTACTTCCAAGGCTCCCAGCGCCAAGGCCGATCTAATCATGATCAGCACCGCTGTGCCGTTGCTGAAACAGAAGGTCCCGTCCTCTAGTGAGGTGGTGGTAATGACGAGCGACAGAGGTGTGAGTCTCTTCATTCAGTGAATGTATGCTTGTGCTTGTGCTTGTGCTTGTGCTTGTGAGGAGTTTTGCAGGAATGCATCATTCAGCGTCAGCGTCATCTGACCTAACAATTCTGCCCGTCTTATGGCGCCTCCACCTCCACCTTGGCTGAGAGGTGTGCGCATTCATGAAGCTGCGAAGATGGGTTGAGCCAAAACGATGTTACCGAGGCTGTTGGAGGGGCAGGCTTATTATCTAAACGGTATGCTGTCCTTGTGACGACTCTCAAACATGCAGGCTTGGAGACGCGCGTCTCCTGCTGCCGTCAGCAATGTTTCGTAGATCATCAGAGTCACGAAACGTAACATGGCAAAGTCTGGATTCAATCTGATTGTGCGGGTTGCAAAGATTAAGGCTTTTCCAACCGTCGATTGGGCCTTTATTCTCTATCTGCAACTTCACTCAAGCCACTCGCGGCGTCCCATGCGTGACGCGCGTCCTCCTCACCACCACGGCCTTCCCGTTGCGCCGCTCTCACCGCTTACAAACACAGCCTGCGTGCAGAGCACGGCTCACCCGCGAACAAAAAATTCGCCTCAAACGTGCATGCCTTCGTGTCGTACGAGGCTACATCAAGTGCCCAGAAATGCTCATAAAAAAACGGGAGCTGTGAAATCGAAATCGCAAAAGACATAGGGAAAAGGTGTATCAAATCGTGACCCGGAAAGCCCAATGGTATAAACGGTGCCGCTAGCCTGCGTCGCACGTAAAGAAGAAGTGAATATGCTGGATAATCGTAAAAGGAAGTCCCGTGTCGATGGGTGTGCGCTGGCAGTGGATGGGCCAGGCTAGTGATAGGATGAGCCCCGAGGGGTGGTGCAGACATTAGAGGTTATGCTACTAATGCTGTGGGTATTGCGCCATGAACGCCGTCGCAAAAGATGAGATGGATCGCTGAATCCAGATCCAAGTTTCTATGGTTACAGGGTGCGGGGTGCTCGTGAACGAACGTCGCGGGGGTCAGTGTGTCGAAGAGGGCCATCGAAGGCGCAGTCCAGACCTACATGCCAGAGCGGCCGAGTGCTGTGCACTGGGACCTGGCTCGGCTGCGTTGTAGGGCGGCAGGATGGGCGAAGATGGCGGTAGAAGAGAAGGCAGTGAGTGACCGTTGTGTGCAGGTTGCTCAACGTGGATGCTGGTTGCGAGGGTCCTGCTGGTTCGACTGGCCTCGTCCTTGCTCGTTCCTGGCCCGGACCCATTGCGCATTCCCGCTCATGCGACCTTCCAATGCCTTGTCAGCATCGGCATCGTTGCGTCGGGGTGCGACGGCTCCGTTGATGATGTCCTCGGGCCTGAGCCTGCTGATGTCGTGTGCAATGGAAGAGATGACGTAGCCGCGAAGTTCTTTTGCTTCACGCAGATCTTCACCTTGCAGGCGGAACTTGTCCTGCTTGGGCAAGTCCTTGCGTCGCACAGCACGGATCTCGTCCATGATGTGAAGGAGAACGGCCTCTGGGGCGCGGTTGCGGACCGCTGCGTGCTTGTTCTGGTCGCGCACGTAGCGTCGTGTGACGTCCATAGCGCCGTCAGCAGAGAAGGCGATGCAGTACGAGAGCTTCTTGCCCCAGCCTGATGCACATGTTAGTCGGGGAGATGGAGGCGGGTGGAGGGAGCTTGAACGTACCATCTGTGTAGAGGCGAGGCTTGTCCCAGGCCTCTTCGCAGGCGTCTACGTGGACCCAACGTTTGCGGTGGACGGAGTAGACTTCTGTCCAGACGTGATCCTCGGCGTTCCATACCCAGCGGACGCGTGATCCAACGGCGCGGCAGAGCATGCTGAAGCAGTTGGCCCACTCGCCGCAGCGGCCTTTGCGGGTCTGCAGCAAGACGAAGGCGTCGTTGTAGCGGGGGAAGCGCTCGTAGTTCTGGCAGCCGTCGTGGGAGCACTTGTAAGCCTCGACCTGGTTGGCGCCACGGGCCTGCTCATCGGGGAGCGGTGCAGTGAGGCCGACGGCGACGGTGGGCGAGTAGCAGCGCGAACACGGGGGATTGTTGACCCATTGGAAGAAGGAGCGCTTGAACCATCGCAGCAGGGCCCGGACGACGCAGTCCTGGTAGCCCCAGGCGGCCTTCTTGCCGGCGCCGAGACTGTCCGCCTCGGCCTGCAGGATCTGGCTCTCCTCGTCGGCCTCGTTGTAGATCTGCTCGAGGGGCACCACACGCAGGGCCTCGTCGAGCAGGCCGGGGTTCTCCCAGCGGGTGGGCATGTTGGAGAGCGAGTGCAGCATGTTGCGGAAGCGCAGGGAGCGGGCGTCGCTGGGGGCCTGGGCGACGAGCGGGATGTTCTTGAGCGATGCGTACGACGGCGGTGCGGCGGCGGCGGCGGGCGGTTGTGGGGAGCCAAAGTCTCGTGGGGCGGGCGATGCAGAGCGCGAGGTGGCCGAGTAGGTGGAGAGGTCGTTCATGCGCTTGGTGCTGAGGACCGAACGGAAGCGCTCCGTCAGGTCGGCGGCCAGCTTGTCGACGTCGCCGGCAGGGGCGCGTGACGAGGCTCGCGGGTGGTCCATGGTGGGTGGAATGTGTGTGGGCGTGTCGAGGAGCAGGAGAGTCGACGTGGGCGGGCGAGCAGCGCGGGCGGCGGGTGTAAGTAGGCTGCGGGTGATGGGCGCTGCACAGCCCCGGGTCGCAGGTCGGTGGGCGGCAGGGTGCAGGCGCAGCAGCGGGCAGACGTCACGGCGGGCGGCGGGTGCAGAGAAGTCGTCGGTGGGCGGGCGTCGGTGGTCGTCGACGATGGCGAGCACGGTGCACAGCGTCGAGAGTGCAAGACGACGTCCAAGAGGTCGTGAAATCTGTTCGGCTGAGCAGAGAAGGGTGCGCAGGGACGAGGGTAATCATGAGGGCGGGAATGGGGCGACGGCGGAAAGACGCGCCATGCCGCTTTGGTCAGGGGCTTCGCGGTCGACACGCGGCCCTCACCCACCGACGCCTGCTCGAAGACACTGCTGCGACACCTGGCACTGGCACTCTGCGCTTACCCATGCACAAGGATTACGCATCATTGGAGACTGGTGTGCATCTTTGTTCTTTGCAGTAGTCGTCCACCGTCTCTCATCAACGTTGCATGCGCTCTGGACATGACCTGCCTCGTCTGCACGCCCTCTGTGTGTCTGTGTGTCTGTGTCTCTCTCGCACACACGCGGCCGCCAAGCCCTCAGCGCACGCTAAACGATTGCGTATGCCGGCTTGGCTCTAGCCGTCACAGAACCACAGGAGCCACAGGAACGCCCGAAGCCTCGACGGCTCTCGAACGCTTGGCACCTTACCATCACGGCGCACTGCAACCTGACTCTGCCCCAGCACTATTACATACAATGGTTCCAATCTCCTCAGACACGTACATGATATTCACCACTTGCTTGCCCATCGCGCTGTGGACCGGAGATCGGCCCTCGCACGCCACGGCAGCCCACGTACGCGTAACGCACCGGTGCTGCTGTCGCTAAGGGTTTTTGGTGAATCAATAGCCCCCGACGCCGCCATTGACGACGCACCCGTTCCAGGAACACGCGGAGCCCTACCACAGTAAGACCACGCCAGCTGCTGGCCCGTTCCTGTGCGTGTGCAACCTTTGATTACAGTGATTACCTACACGCTATACTAGACCGCACCATGACTTGCGACAGCGTTGTCCCTTCCAGACTGCCCTCCTGCGTGCGCACTGCTGTTGCGTTGACCGTGCGGCCATGTGGCAAACTGACAGGCAACGCACGCAGTCGTTTGCCGAGCCGTGCCTCGTCATCATTGGTCCGCGTCACTCAGCACGTCGATCTGCTCCCTCGACGCGAGCTCTCACAGACGATCTTGCAACATCGTTGCCTATGCCGTGAGACAGCTTGCGAATACGTGATGCTACACATTCCTGTTATCGCAGCCTCGCGCACATCACCGCTGATGCTGCTGCATGGAGCAGGTGTATAGAGATGCACGCGATACTGTAGTGGAGTGAGTGGAGTAGACTGACCGCCTGAGCAGGCACCGGCGAGCTCATCAGTGTGATACCATCCATAGTAGACCTCGCACTCGAAGATGCTTGCAACGACCGTCCGATTCATCCACGAACTCCCTACCCCACATCACGTGCTGACGACCACACTCCTCCGCTGCATCCATCTCCTTCTCCCCATCTCAACCTCCCCAAGAGCAAACACCCAGACCCATACCCCAACCCACCAAACAAAAAGTCCCTGCGCCGTCAGCAGACCCTTCACCAACCCTCGGTCGACTCGCATTCGGCCAAATATCCTGCCTGCTGACGAGTCGCTGCATACCTAGCAAGGGTTGGTCTGGACCCGCCACCCCCCGGCTTGCCATGTGCTTCAGCATGGACGCGTCGTCCGTGAAGTGGAGGGAATGGTAACATGACTGATCTTGCTCGGGTTCGGGTGAGGAGGGAGGGAGGGGGGTGGGGGTGGGTATCGTGTGGTATCGTGTAGTGTGGTGTGGCTTTGGATGGGTTCAGGTAGGCCGAGTATCACTACGCGAGCATTTTGCGAAGAGAAGAAATGTAGACTGGTCGAATCAACGTTTTGTTTCGATTGTTTCGATTGGACGAGGTATCAACGCCGAAACCCATGCCATGCATCTATGAACTTTTTTCTTTCTCCTCATTACCCAAAACAAAAGGCCCCAAGTTTTCTACTTCTCATGCGCTCCGACGAATCGAGGCGGGAGATCGAGCTCCCACGATGGCCGCTCTACGAGTACAACCTCGAGACCCTGGCCCTGCTCACCCTGGCTCTGCTCTCCGCCGCGCACAGCCACCATGCCCAGAATCGGCCGGTACTTGAACGTGTGCCACCAGCTCGCTTTCTGCTCCACTTCGCCCACCTCACCGCCAGCAGGGACGTCACCGTTGGTCGTGAGCTCGTCCTGCGTGGCTGTTCGCCGTAGAGACGCCAGCGGTTGGCCTGCCTCGCTCTCGTCCTCGTCGTCGTTGTCATTGTCGGCGTTAGTCCTGCCCGCGTGCACGTCCAGCCAAGTCGCTTTACCTGCGTCCTTGCCCGGCGCGCCGTTGTACTTGCGCATCTTGGTCACTGTGTTTTCTCTCGACGGGATGGCGTCGCCGGCGCCGCTGGTGGTCTTCCTCGGGGTATCGGCTGCGGCGTCGCGCTCGCGCTTGCGCTTCTTCGATCCGTCGTCAGAGAGGGGTAGGTCTTTGCTTAGGTCGAACATGAAGAGCCATTTCTCGCCGTACAGCCATAGACGCTGCTGCGATTGAGACACATCCCATACGCATCCCTTGGCGGGGAGGTCCAGCATGCGGTATTCCGACGGGTAGCTGGATGGGGGGTTTCTCCTTGACCATCCTGAAAGACGGCCCGCAGTCACTTCGAAGATGTACAATTGGTGCTTCGCTGATGTGACAAGCAGCCTGTGCTCTGCAGTCGGCACCTCGTGCGAGTGCGGGTGAGGATTGGACCGGGTGGGATGGACCGCAGGGTTGCCATTCGGTTGTGGCTGAGAGTCGTCCGTGCTGGGTTGGAACGATAGTAGTGTGGGTGTGGAGTCAAGACGTGGCAGCAAGTGTCCGGTGGGGTTGCGTATCCATCGCTGACCAAGGAACGTAATCTGCTCCTTCGATCCCTCCTCATCGTCGTCATCGTCAGAGTCTTCGTCCTCGGCAGCGTCCGAAGCGGAGTCATCAATATCCACTTCGGGCGCAGTTGAGTCCTCGTGCCCTTCGACGACCCACGTGTCAATGTATCCGGCGAGATCGGTGACGGCGAACACGCTGCCGTCTGATGAAAATTCTGCGTGGTTGATGGAGCGTTCGTACGATCCATGCTGTCCAGTGAGAGGCGTCGTCCGGCTATCGTCTCGAGGCATACGCTGCAGGCGTGCAACCTTGGCGAGCGGACGAGGCTGGTCATCTGGATCGTCGGTCCTAATAATCCTGACGAACCTGACTTCGTTGGTCGCAGTCACTGCCGCGAGCCACTTTCCGTCTGCTGTCAGGCGCACGTTCCTAGCACCTTCGATGTCGGGCATCTCGATCTTCCTGATGTGAAGACTGGGTCCTGTCCCTGATTGTGGGCGGATGAGCTGGAACAGCTTCACAGCATCTGCTGTCGCGACGCTGAGAAGCTCGCCATCCTGAGTGATGGAGACAGATGTGATGTTCTCCTCTCCTTGTAAAGCCAGACGTGCCACAACCTTTGGCTTTTCCGTGCCGTCGTGGTTCGGCTTGACACGCCAAACACGGACTTCGGTGTTCCACCAGCTGACCAACAGTCGTGCTTCGGGGGCGCTCACAAGGGGGGGAGTGGCAGGCAGCGCTGGCAGACCTCGGCTGAGCTCTTGACCAAACTGACGCAGAGGAACGACAATAGGCTGTGTATCGATACCTGGACGTATTGTGAGCTTTGGTCCAACAACAAGGCACTTTTGTGGTTCTTACCTCCGGAAACGACGACGCTGAGCTTGTTGCCCTCGTATGTTGCCATGGCCTTGACATCGTGCTCGTGGTACCTTTGATGTGATACTTTACGCCACTTGCCGTTCTGTCCCTTGTTTCCTTGCGACTTCTTGCAAGTGTAGAAGCATGTGCGACGATCCATGCCCGCGCTGAAGATGCCCGTCCCGTCGCGTGAAACGGCCAGGTCGAGGACGTCCGCCTCATGGCCGGAGATTCTCTGCGTCTGACTGTAGTTTTTGCCGCTGTACACCCTGATCTCGCCGGTGGAGTCGCCGGAAACGAAGTCGCCGTTGGAGAGACACTTGACTTTCCACACCAGAATTTCCTTTGGCCCGCCGTGTGGTCCACTGCCCAAGGAAATGTTCCTGATGACGTTGCCGTTTCTCGTGTCGAAGACTCGAATCATGCTGTCTGCGAAACCTGCAAGCACTGTATCATGGTCTTTGTATGCGACGCTCAGCGCACGAGCTTTCTTTGTCGACGCGCGAGACACAAATCGCTCGAAGCGGAGGTCGTCGTCTTCGGTGGAGAGGAGAACCAGCGTGCCGTCTGCGCAACCTGCTACGAGCTTCTGGTAGGAGCTGGTATCATTCTCGCCTCCAATAATACTGCTCTTTGCCCTCGGCTGCGCAGCGATACACCATACTTCGCTGTGGTTGCCATTCGAGTGCCGTGCCGGGAGGCCAGTCGCAAGGTCCCACTCCGTGACGCTGCTTGAGTAGCCGATGCTAAACAGTCGCAAGCGTCCAGGTACAATCTTGCCGTTCGAATCCCTCTGGTCAGGGTTCTGCGTCCACACCAGACCCTCCACGCTTCGGTCTTTGCCACCATAGAAGACCTTCTCTTGCAGCCAGGCACCGTTTGCAGGGTTCCATATCTCGATGTTTCCGTTTGAGCGCCCGATGGCGAGCCTCAGCGACTCCGGCTCTTGCTGGCCATGTTCGGGTTCGGTATGCGAAAAAGCGAGGGCGTTGATAGCAGACGGCGGGAAAGGCACGAAACGCGACCTGTGGATATCCATGGTGCGCTAGTATTGAAGTTTCAGATAACGGCTGTATTTGAAAACCTCCGCGCGCAATCGATCAACATGCGCTCAAGTCGACATCACAGCTATCATGTTCGTGAAGTTCTCAAGATTTCAATGGAGCCGGTGGGTCCAAGGCTAAGCCCCAAACAGGTGCGTTGCTGCAGCTAGGCAAATCGTTCTTCCGGTACCGGCCTCATCCTCAACCTCAACCTCTTGACCTTCAACTTCATCTCGTCATCCACCACGCTCTGAAGACCACGTTTGCCCATCTGCTTCCATCAGATTAGACATACGTGCGCTCCGGCGTTGTTCTATCCGCCTATGTTGTCTCACAACTTTTTGACGTCGTGAAGGCTTAGCAATGCCTGTCTACGTTGCCAACTTCAACCTCCAGGCACAGGCAGTGCATCGCCGACGAACGATCTTTTCGACCCCCGCTCTCACAGACGCTGCATTATGGAATGGGCACATACAGGATAACGATGGACGTGAGCTGGTGGAAGGCAGATTTGAGCTCCCAACGCACCCTGTGTTGAATCCATGCAGCGGTCAGTTGGGATCGAGTTTGCTGCAGTCGCTACACCACGTATTATTACGTATAGACGGTCGAAGTGGCGGGGCTGTTTTCTGAAAATTGTGAACAGCGGTGCCGCGGTCAAGATAGGCTTCGGACGGCAGGCCGCAACCAGCCACTTGAAGTACCCTGCAAATCGAGTGATTCTGCACTTGGCCGATGGTTCAACATTGCGCGAACATGACTTGTGCTCCTTGCGTTCGACGATAGTTGGATGCCCCTCCGCTCGGGCGTGTAGCTTGGCTTGTGATGATGCATAATCACACTGTTGTGAGACTCGCTACGGGAGCTATCGTGACGAGGAACCGGTCCAGCTTCCACAAGCCGCGACAAACTTCGCACGTATTTAGCCTCGGGCGTGCAATGAACGTCATCACGGCTCGTTGCTGTAGAAATGCAGAGTTGGGCTGCTCAACTCGGCCGCAACCAAGGTTGGAGCCCCTTGGTGTGCAGACATGTGGACGCTGCATGAGATCAACATGAATCACCATCAGTGCGCCTCGGGCGTCCCATGGACGGTTTCAGAGGCTGGTCATGACGCTGCGCAAACTATGTGAACACTTTACGCGGTACGCGTGAACGCGCGACCCTAAACGCTCCAGCATTACATTACGCCTCCAACGCGTGTATAGCGGGACCAGGAAAAAGAAGTTCCGTGACAATCTCGTATTGAAGCATTGGTTGAACCTTCAGGCTTTCAGAAATCGTGCTTTGGGCGCCGAGCGGGGTAGCAGGTTCCGCGTTGCAGCGTCATTGCGCCCCTTTGAATAATTGATTGTGCTTGCTGGAAGTCAGGGTACAGGCTGGCATCACGGCTTCATTCTCGTTGAGCTATATGTGGAGCAGACAGGTGTTGCAAAACATTGAAACATGCACCTCGCCCGCAGCAGCCGTGTCTGTAAATGTTGCAAAGTTTGCTCTTCAACCGTCGTGCAAGCTGCACAAGATCTGTCAGCTCCTGCGGTGCCCAGACAACCAGGTAAGCGATGATAGGGGATCCATCCGCAAACGCAGCCAGTCGCCCGTACCTAGTGCTACCACGCCACTCGGCGCAGGACGTGTGGTTGCTGTGGAAAACCGTCAAGATCTGCTCACAAGGCCCGCATCGTGATCAATCGTGATGAAAAGTCTTGAGCAAATTTGCTAGCAACGACGATTGCCCGCGGTAGCTGCAGCGTAAGGCCCACTGAGCCCACGGGTCATCTGTCGATAGACTCGGTGTGCAGTCGGACAAGACCAAGCGTGGGACGGAGCGGAACGAGAATGGGCTTGGAGGCAAAAGTTTCATCGCACGCGTGGTCGCGTGCATGGAGGCTCATCAAGGCCTTGAAGACGCGCGCGGTGGTCGCGGTCGCGGTCGTGTTATAGACCGAGCGACATGACAAGTTAGCTGCAGCGTTGGCTCAAGGACGAGACACGGTGCGCGGAAGCCGGCTGCGAGTGCTAGCTGCATGCGAGAGTCAGACCAAGAGAAGGCGAAGGCGAAGGCGTTTGCGTTGCCGACTGTCGCGTTGAAACGGTGCTTTTGGACGGGCGCCCGGAGGTCGTCAAGGACTCAAGGTTGGGCCAGGAGGGCGCTAGCATCTATCGTTTGGACTCCATGAGCCCACGCCCAGCCGCACGCAACAAGTTGCCGAATTCAACCAGTCGTCACATCATATGTCAGACGCCTGCAGAAACGCCAATTGACCTTCTTTGATGCAATTGCAGGGACGGGCATGAAGCTGAAGGGCTGCCCTGCTCAGTCTCGGCCCTATGCCTGCAAGAGGTGCTGCCTTACTCAAGCAATCGAAGCAAACATGCACTGAACAGACGATCTGTAGCATCAGGCCCCACTGCGGTCAGCGCCAGGCGTTGTGCTGTATTGCTTCTGCCAGAGTCAAAGCTCAAAGTGCTGTCACGACGCAGCGGAACAAAGCTCGTTAGAGGGGACCGGATCATAGCCACTGTATGCATGCACCTAACCCCGCGAAAGGAGTGTGGCTAGCTCCTGCAAGGGAAGGTGTCGACCACGGCTGATTTCTGGAAGCTTCACGTCCAGTTCGGCAACATGGGTTTGAGCGCCGGCATGTGGATTTGGCAATCTCGCGAGATGAAGAAGCACGCGTCGCTCGACATGCAAGCTGCAATAGGTGGAATGCATGCAAACGACTCACCTGCTGAGACGCTCGTCTGTGTTGAAACCGCAGCACGCAGCCACCCTCTTCGTACACACTACAGAGCGAGACGATCATGTCAACGGTCGGGCCTGAGGCTTCATCAGCAAGGAGGTCTGTGTTACTTTGGCTTCGAAGCTCGGTACCGATGGTTGTGCGATAGTCTCTCTTAGAGCACTCCAGCGACTCCACTACGCGGAAGAAGCGTGGGTGGAGGGCTTTCTGGGTTTCCAAGCTCTGAATCGCATGCACTGAGTTTGCGCGTTACTATGGAGCTTAGCTCGTGAGGTCACCCAGCTGCTGGTGTTGAAGCTGCTTGCAGACCGCGTACTCGACTGTGTACATCTTCACGTGTGCCACTCCAGGCGGCGCAGCAGCCCGCAAGCATCTGCACGCACCCGCGAACGCAGCGGCACAGAATCATCACCACATGATGCTGATGATGAGGCAACTCTGGGGCGTCTCCTGCCACTTGGCGCAAGGACGTGCCAGGGGAACCACGATTGCAGCGTGTGAGCTGCGGCAGCACTGCCCATTCAATGTCTTGGCTGTTCAAAGCATGCAGAGCAACATGTTTCCTGTGCGCAGACGACGATACATTGGCCGGCGATCACAGGCGGACCCCGGTAGCTGCATGCGTTGGCTTCACGCTGACCGGAGACGCTCCCAAGGTCTCATTCGAGCAGGCGGGGATTCGCGAACTTGACAGCCAGCGTGCCAGCCCACCAACGCGTTCCTCTCAGCCCGTTAGCCAGCTAGTGTGGCATTACTGTGTTAGTCGCCGCAAGCTACCGTAGGTGGGACGCGTTGTGGACGGGTTGAAGATGACGATGGAGGCAGAGGCAGCGGCCATGGCCCAACGGCACAGCATGCAGGAAACAACAGAACATGACACTCGACGTCGCTGCAGCTGGTGGTCACCGCGGCGTGACAGTGTGCGCAACAGGCGGTGATGGGGACGGTGTATGTGCGGAAGCTACGGGGTACAACGCGTGCAATAGCAAGCGTGTTCCTGGCTGGGAGCTGCCAGCAGCATTGAGCAAAACGCCAGCGATCCACGACGCCGGACGGAACACGCCACGGTTGGCTGGTGTTCCTTGACTTCCAAGGTTGTGAGCTTTCGCGTTGCCGATAAGGTTAGCCCTGTAGCCCTGCTCGCTCCATAGCCTGTCGAGCGCGGCCCACTCTGGCTCCTGGGCGTGCTGTGAGCCCGTCGTTTGGTGAGAGCTCAGCCGTCTGAAGAACATCCTCCTCTCCTCACCTCCCCTTCACCTCCTCTTTATCATCCTCTCCCCACTACGGTCGAGCACGGAGTCTCTTGGATCTGATGCGGTGCTGAAAATCTTCGGCCCTATCTTTCCTCAAAACCCTCCTCCTCCTGCTCTCTCCCCCACCCCGACCGTCTCTCTACGAATAGGATACCCTGAAGCGTACCAGACCACCCTGTGCCCTTCAGCCTCCCATTCCCTCCCGCCTACCCCTCCTGTCCTCTCGCTGGCCGCAGAGATAGTTGAGAACCTCTTCGCTGCACCTTGGTCCACCGTTGCCAGACTCGACTCCTTCACGACCAGCCTCGTGTGACTCCACTGCACCCTGCACTCTTGTGTCAGCTCTGGGAACTTCAGGTAGGTCCATGTCTCAATCTCTTGTTGCCGTCCATTCCGCCTGCCTCGGTCATTGCATCGAACACGGATAGCACCTTCCATCAGGGACTTCTCCCATCCGCGGATCCCGATCAGGAAGGGACAAAAGGGCACAGACCATGAGCAAAGTGAACACCACAACCAGGCGAGAGCACAATGCCAGTATATGAAGCCAGGCCCAACCAAGGGCGACCATCACCCACGGTGCAAGACACGGGCGAGACAATGGGATTGTGATTGTCAGCGTTGCACTGCACACAGTGCGGTCTCTCTGTCAGGGATGGCGGCCCGGGCCAAGGGCGACACATACCGTACACTCCATCGGATTGCGTCTCGTCTACGTCGACCAAACGTGTCTCGCCAAATCACGACTCTCGAGAGCTCCGCGACGCCATCACAATTCCTACAAGATTGCGTGCCACCATCGTGCCGCTGTTGTACCTCATGCGCGGTCACGTCTACGACTTGCATTTCACCCCATGTTGGGACTGGCAGCTTGGGATTAGTAGCTTCGGTTTGAGAATATCGCTCAGCTTGTTACTCTCACTTGTCTTGCGTCAACATTACGCTGCATGTAGCAAACGTCGTTGTACACCGCTTCGTCACTTTTACCTACGGCTCGTCAGTCCTGCCACTGAAGCCTGGCTGCTCAACTATTCGTGCACTTGTCACGGTACCTGGCCGGAGCGTGCCGAATTCTCATTCCGCAATGGCTGGCCTCGCCGTCGGTTATCATCAATTGCCCTTTTGGCTCACTCTCACGCTGGATCATTGGGTGCCACCTTCATTAGCTATTGATCGATTGTCGAACTTGCGCTGACCAGACTGCTGTAGTTTCTTATGCTGCATACAAGCTCTACATCCGGCTGCATCTCACTCCAGTCTTTTGCATCTTCGAATAACTGAAGATTTGCACCCACTGTAAGCTCGCGGCAAACGCCACTCAATAAGCCAAAGACTAAGCCTTGCGCAGTTCCGTAGCTGTCAGCACTGGGATCATTCGCATTCCAGTACCCAGCAACATACCCTGGCAGACTCGTTAGCTCGTGCTCTGTATCCCTTTTCACAGTAGTGTTCGCCCCACATCAAACCCGCCCAATTTCACTCTAGCTCCTGGATGCAATTAGCAGGGGGCTCGAGCGTTCCGACTTCTTCTACTGTACCTCTCCTCTCCTCTGCTCCTCATTCGTTCTTTATCTTAATACTTTAATTCTCAAAGGTATGTACTCCCTCGCGCACGAAGACCCGGCTGGACACGAACTAATATCCTTTCTCGCTCCAGGCTTCTACTATACGTATTCCCGCCTCACAAGCTCCCGGGAATCGCGGTCCAGATACCTTCCTTTACATATCCAACTACATACAGTCCTTCGACAACCACTTGCCCATCCAGGCTGCCATTCTCTAATCCGGCCAACAAATCGAGCCATCCACTCTCTATCACCAAATCATACCAACTTTGACATCACACACCTCCCTCCACATTACCAGCAATGGCCTACCACCAACACACACAATCCCGCTACGGGCACTGCGACTCGTACTTCACAGAGTCTCACGATGACGGCATCTATGTTCTCCGTGCTGAGGCTAGGGAACGTCAGCGCAGTATCGCCAGAATGCAACAACGGGCCATCGCAGAAGAGCTTTCAAGACAAACTGCCGACGAGTATGAGAAGGACATTATGGAGCATATGATGCACATGGAGGTTGGTGTTGCCAAACATCTGCGATGAAAGATCTTGCTAACACGGCCTAGTCACAAACACTGCCAGACGTCAACTCAATTGATATCCAGACAGAGATCCAGTGGTTCATGCGCCCCTACCTCCTCGACTTTCTCGTCGAAGCTCACGCCGCTTTCCAGCTGCTCCCCGAAACACTCTTCCTTGCCGTCAACCTTCTGGACCGTTACTGCTCCCGTCGTGTCGTCTACAAGCGCCACTACCAACTTGTTGGCTGTGCTGCCCTCCTCATTGCCGCCAAGTACGGCGACAAGAAGGACCGAGTACCTACCGTGCGGGAACTGAAGTCGATGTGCTGCTCGCTTTACGATGACGAGATGTTCACTCAGATGGAATGGCACGTTCTGCAAACCCTGAACTGGGTCGTTGGACACCCCACCGTCGATGCTTTTCTCCAGATCGCTCTCGCGAATGCCCCGTACGATGCCGAAGTTGAGCACATGACCCTGTACATTGCGGAGATCGCCCTGTTTCACAAGGAGTTCGTATCTACACCACCTTCGGTCCTCGCTAGATCTGCCCTGGCCCTCGCCAGGTGTGTGCTTCAACGCCCCCAAGCCAAGCCATCAGACTGGGCTGGTGCCTACGATGCTCAAACCGTTATGGGCCTCTCCAACCATCTCTACCAGCCTTCGCCAGTCCTGTCAAGGAAGTACGCCTCGACGCACCTCTCGAGTGTAGTCGCAACTGTCGACGAGTTCCTCCAGCAACAAGCACGCAACGCACAAAGAGCTGCCGCGCCGCCGACACCCCCACCAACACTCACTGTCGAGGAGCCAAAGCACGTCTCCGAGTTCGGACCTTCAACACCACAAAAGCTGCCTTACGGTGCGATTATGAACAATGGTTGTCTCACACCTCCAATCACACCCGATGGTGAGGGGCAATTCGCCGGTCACGTTGTCAAGTCCCAACCAGCCAACATGTACCCATCGACCCCGACATCAGAGCTGCCGCCCAACGTTCCGCAACAACAATACTACCACAACTCATACCTGCACCCCCAGCATATGTAAAAATACCCTTGCTGGGAGCAGCTGTTGTCTTGAAACATCTCCGAATAATCATGGATTGTCTCGACCACAATCCTGAATATCTCCGTTGTACCAAAACTCTCCGTGTATGAGCATCATAGCGTCAAATTTGTCTGGCATTTGCAAGCGTTTTATTCTACTTTTTCTGCGATATCAAAGAAGTTCTTTCCTGTTCCTGTCCATTACAAGCATTTCCTTTGTTACAACCCCCCCGACCTCCAAAAAAAATAAGGTCGTTCACCACCAGCTTAAGGCTGAGTTGGTTCATCGGTCCCGGTCAGAGCACAACGTTCGCATCTTGGATACACTATTCCTCTAATATGGACAGCTCTGAGGCGGGAGTGCGAGCGGTGGAATCAAGCATACAGGCTGAAATTGGAAACATATGCCGTACAATCGAGCTCACTCACGAGTGTTGTTTGCTCAAGCGAGCAGAGATACCCTTCTTCATTTCCTACAAAGTTTTGTTCCTTTGACCCATGCAGCGAATTGATGGAAAAACATAGGGTGCTGTGGGTGAGGCTCACGTGATGTGGAATCAGGTATGAGGCTCAGATTGTACTCGACAGCGGGGCTGAAAAGGACGTGATGAGCATTAGTTATTAGAACATGGCCACACAATACCAAAGCTGTTCCATGCAACATGTTCCCTGCTCGCTTAATCCTGGGGTTCCTGCGATATGGTGTTTCAGTCCCGTGGGCAAGTAGACTTCAGCCTACTCGTACATCTTGAACAGTTGATGCGCGTTTCACTTGTCTTCATGCAACGCACAAGACTTAAAGCTGCTCTTCGTACGCGCGCTCAAGATGCGCGCTGCTCATCTAGTTGATCCAGTCTTCCAACATGGCACCTGTGAGTCCAAGGAAATTGCACTGTCTTAGCAGCTAATGCGACAACACACTAACCGCACAAGACACCAATCTCCATCTCCAGACCCACGAGCGTGGGCTACATGCCACTATCGCCCTACATCGACGATGAGACTGCATTCGCCAACAATGTCCTGTGCCCACGGTATGCCGACCAGGACCCAACCTCGGCACCACCATCACCAGCATCCCTCCAGTCGTTCGATATACTTGAATCCATACCATGGCGGCGAAGCTACATCTCCCTAGATTCTGGCACAGGGACGCAATACCAGAAACGATGGCGGAAATACAGAGCACAGATCATCGCAGTCGCACTCCTACTCATACTCTCCACGACCGCACTCACCCTCGGCGTCTCCCTCGCCATCCAACACTCCAAGAAGCAGCATCTCCAATCCACCTGCCTATCACACCACGGCGGAGACAGCTGCGCAGACCCCACATGGGCGCGCTGCGTCATCAGCAACGGCCTAGGATATTGCCAGGGCGCAATGTGATGTAAGACCAACCCAGGGCTTCCAAGATGTACATTTGGAATCCGGTCTCGCCAAAGACCGCAATGGAATGACCGTCGTCAACTAAAGCAGAATCCCTGGACACACGACTCCCCGCGTCTGTTCCCCGTTGCATCCGTCAGCCTGTTCCCATCCCTTGCAAGGTTCACCGGCCAGCCCGCAAACGCGTATCTGGGGGATGAGGCAAATTGGCATTTGAATGGGGGAGCTGCCAAGATTAGGCATGCGCGAGTCGCGAACACGAACGCGTTTTTAGCCGTTTTCCTGTATGGGAAATGGAACGGTAAGGTTGGGGCGAACGCGTTTCTAGAGGGTGGTTTGGCGATTGCGAAAAGGGGGAGATTTGCGTGAGGCGGTTACTGGGGGGCTGGTAAGGGTGTGGCGCATTGGCTTGCTCGTATTGGCTGGGTTAGCCCTGGTTGTGTGGCGGATTTGTGAGGGTGATCGGAGATGGAATTGCGGTGTAGCTTTTTGCTTTGTTTGGAGCACTGCTAGAGGACGGTGGAATTTAACGGCAGTTTGCTGGGTTTTGACGGCTTTGGAACGTATGTTGCTGTCGACGGGAGGTGTTGAGGGATCAACACGTGATCTTTATCTTATCACCGGGTTTCGTACTCTGTAACACCTCAAACAAGCTTGGATGTGATCATACCACTTACGCCAATGCCGACGCAAAACCGTCCAACAATAGGAGCATGGCAACCTTAGCAGGCAGTGAACCGATGCTGCCTGCCGAGCTGAGCGTAGCTCCTCACAATCCTTCACCCGAGGAGGTTACTTCTAGAAAAAGCAGCCATTCAATAAGGCCATTGATCGTGCTTCTTATCCTAGTGCATCTGTCGGCGGTACTCTATACGCTCCCCCTAAATCGTATTATCGAATTTAGGCTTTGTCAAGAGCACTATGAGCTGCACGATCCATCTGTCGTACGAGACGACGGATCCGTCCCGGAGAAGCTCTGCAAAATCGATGAAGTCCAACGTGGACTAGCATGGCTGCAGGGTATCATGGAGACCACGCTGGTCGTGTGCGGTACGTGAAGACGGTGGATTGCAAGCTGCTTTGAACTTGGCTGACTGTGCCTGAGTCAGACTTTCTAGTGACGATACCGTTCAGTTTCGTTGCGGAAAGATTCGGCATTCGGGTCGTACTATGGTGCAACCTCATTCCGAGGATCTTTATGAGCGTGTGGGCTATCGCGATAGGGTACTTCGCTCATGTCTTGCCGACTAAAGCCATCATCGCAGGGCCGTTCCTGGCTGTGCTAGGCGGCGAATGTGTTTTCCAGTCGACAATCTTCGCTTTGACCTCCGCGCTTGCTGGTGAGTATGTTCAGCGGTAAGTGGTCGTACTTGATACCGTTTCTCGGTCAAAAGATCTGACTGTACGTGCAGCGCGTCCTACTTCTCATACATCAGTTCGACATCTTATGTTGTGTCGTTCATGGGCCCCACGCTTGCCTCATTCACGATGAGCCGGAACATATGGTTGCCCTTCTGGCTCAATATCGGCCTCTTAGCGTGTGCAATACCGACAGTCATGCTGTTGCCTAAGACGATGAGACCACCTCTGATCAACGTTTCCCAATCGTCTAGAGAGTTTGACAATGAAGATATCGAAGAAGCTGGACCACTTCTTGAACACAGAGATGGGAGTCCAAGCCGCTACGCTAATGCGTTCGAAAAGCCTCACGGCTTTGTCCAAGAAGTTGTGCAAGCGGCTCGGAAGTTGGTGGGTTTGATCAGAGGGCGTCAGAACTTTCAAGTTCTGCTATGTTCATTCTTCCTTACCGCTCTCGCCAGTTCGGACACAAAGCTTCTCGTTCAATATATCTCGAAACGCTATGAGTGGACATTCTCCCAGGTACATTGACTTGCGGAACGCATCCTGAATATTCACTGATCGTGCGAACAGGCTGGCTTCATGCTCTCAGCAAAAGCGATTGTTAACTTCACTCTACTCGCAATCATCGTTCCGCGTCTCATCCGCAAGTCAATGTCATCTAGAGCTGTGCATGGTTCTGAAGTCCGACTCAACTTCTTGGGAGCAGAAGCAAGTATCTTGATCTCTATTGTTGGTGTGCTATGCGTTGCTCTTGCGCTCAGGTTCTGGATGTTGCTGGCAGCTCTGATGATCTATGCTCTTGGCTCCGCTCTGCCAGTGTTTACCATGTCGCTCGTCAAATCTCAGCTCATAGCGATCAGTGACTCTGATACGCAAGACTTCAGCATTGTCATGCTCACTAAAACGTTGGGCTCGCTCGTCGGAGCCCCACTAATGGCGTCTTTGTGGATCAGGGCTATTGAGCTTGGAGGGTTTGGCCTGGGCTTGCCCTACTTTGTCTCGGCAGTAAGTCAAAACCGACGCTGTTCGATTTTTATACTGATGCGATTTCAGGCTTTCTATCTGGCTGCTGCTATTGTTGTAGCACAACTGCGACTATAACAGATTTGCTGTGTACTCATTGCATCCACTTCATCATCGCGGCTTATCCATCCCCATCGCGACAAAAGGTATCAACGCAGCACACACCGCTACCATATATGCTGAAATCCCGAACGCGCCCTGGATATCGAATTTGAATACTGACCAAAGAGCTCCGAAAAGCGCGCTTGCTACCAAGAACACTGTAAACGTCACGACTCTAATAAGATCGCGGTCTCAGCCTTCTTGATAATATATGCCCCATCCTTCAGCTGGCTGCCCGGCTTTCCCTTGCAGTCTGCCACAAATACGCTTGGGAAGCTGCCGTAGGATCCAATCATCAGTAGTGTCCGCCTCCTCGGGACTCGAGAACATCAACAGAAGATACTCTGATGGAATGGGTGGATATGTGGCAGGCGGACCAGGTATACAGCGATACTGTGCGTTGGGTGCTGGCTCGACCATTCCCGGCGGTGGAATGCATTTGCAGCCCGTCAAGCCTGTCGCATTCGCAGCACAATACATGCCGTGCTCTCGGACAATGACCGTGTTGCCGATGGGTAGATTGAACTTGACGAAGTAGATGCCCTGAATGCTCTTCAAGGAAAATTTGTTGCGGAAACGTCCACGGTGCCGCATGTATTGCTTGCGCATGAACCTGAATAGCTCGCAGTCTGTACGCATATCTTCCAAAAGATCCTGTTGAAGCACTTTGCGCGAACGATTGCGATGCAGGCAGGCCATCAAATTTGAAACAGATCGAGGAGCAGGCGGATTGGCAGGCGCTGTTACTACCGATGCTAGCCCGGTAGTGTTGTGTAGAGGGATGCATGGTCCTTCTCTCGGAGACGAGCTGGTTCTAGTCAACAGTTTTGCGAACCCGTTGCGGAGCCACTGGATTGGTCGTGGGGCAATATACATCTGGTTACCAGTTTGCGTACTGTAAGCCGTTGCTGTTATCTTGGTACCCATGGAGCGTTCGAGACGAGCCCTAAGCTCTGGAACGCTGTTGTCACGATGTCCGAAGACATCGCTGAAGATGGGTTCGCCGTATGCCTGAGTGATGGTTAATATCTATTTCTTCGTCTAGAGAAACTGTAGTGAAGGTACTAGACCTACATTCCTCCAGCGCAGTCGTGTCATGGTTCGAGCAAGTGGGGGCTCCAGCTGACCAAAGCGAATGAGTAGGGTATCCGTTGCCAGACAAAAGACATCGTAAGCGAGAAACATTGCACGCTTAGCAAGGAAGACGTCTTACGTGTCAACGAAGAGTGCATCCACCGTAGCTCTGGCATCTTCAACCCATTCCCCCCATGTTGGAATCCTCGCTGGCTCTTGCTTTTCTATGCGCTGACCTCGCGATTTCGCTTCGTTTTTGAAATTGATCGAATGGACTTCGGGGAGGACGAAGGAATGTTCTGGTGCTCGAAAAGTATCTAGTTCAGAATCCAGAAGCTTTAAAATGCTGGGGTCTGAGATCGTAGAGTGTTGATAAGAAGCTTCGAACTCATCCTGTGTGCTGTTGTCCCTATGTAGGCTCTCATTGAGTTTCTTCGTCAAGGTATCGTTTCCGGCGGCAAGGATAACGGGCGAGTCAATCTCCTGGTCCTCAAGATCCAAACGGCGAGTCTTAGGAATCTCTGATCCAGTGGAGGCCTGCTCAGAAAGACTGGATTCTGTGTCTAAGTGTGCACTAAAGGCCAGTTCAGTAATATCTTCCGACTCGCTGTCTGGAGATTGTATCCACAAGTCGACAAGTTCGTCACCGGGCTCATTTCTCTCTACCGCCGAGCCTGCTGGCGCCAATGCAGTCCCTGTAGAGGTGCTATGAGGATTTGATGTCCATTGTTTGTTTGTTAGTACGCTCTGAGAAACAACGACCTCTCTGTCGAGTCTCTTCTTCTGCATGCCTGAATTTGACTTTCTTTTGGAGAACACGTTTGCATCGGGATGCACCGGGGAAACGGGCAAGATAACACTTCGACCACTTTTTACTACTCCACGCTCAGTGCGATACGTGGTTTCAACACCGGACCTGATACGACCAATGGCTCGTTCGTTTCTATCGTCGTCCAGCGTCTCCAACTGTGACTTTCGGCCTTCGATGCTGATATGATGAGGCAAAGAACTAGCATCGGAGACGGCCTGAGATCCTGCGATACGAATAAACATTGAGTGGACCATGCCTCAGCTCGCACTGCTAACCGTGTTGTTGAACCAAGCTCTCTTTGAAGATTCAGGCAATTGTCTCGTTGCGTTGGATGTTTGGAATCCAAGAAGGCGTTGGTGCAGTGCTGTTGCTGCAGAATGTATCAGAGATACAGTTCAGAGACTGATATGCATGGACTTCTTGAAAAAAGAGAAAACCGTCGAATGCGAAGTTCAAACTCTGCTCATCGATCTTCTGGTGATAGGTATTTCTACGGCCAGTGACGACGGGAGTGGGCGTTGGTAAGCTTAGATATCAACACGAATATTGTATTGTTGAGTGTAAATCGCGGTATACTGGAAGATAGAAAGAATCGAAGAAAGGCGTACGTAGGCTGCTAAGAACAACCCCTGGTGGGCAAAATTGGCTGTGGGACAGAACGACAAGATGCCTACCATTTACGTGTCCGACGCAAGACTGTTGACTGGTCAAGAAAAGCAGGAACAATAGCAACATGGCCTGGACGCTGCTGAAAGGAACTTATAGATCAGGCATATGCCACTCTGTCATTGGTGCGGGCATGCCATGGTGCTACTGGAACGTCACCGTCTTTATCTTGGTTGCAGGACCGACATAAGCCGAGGAAGATTCTGCCAGAATTTTCAGCATCTGCTCGTCGGATCTACGAGTGGGCTATGTCGCTCCTCGGCATGGCTTCTCGTCGTTCCGAAAGGCTGAGTAGATCGCGACGTCAAAGCTGATTGCAATCACGCTCCCCACTATCGTCGTATCTCACCTCTCTCATTTGGTGCCTCAAAGGGTGTTCGTACCCCACCTTGGTGAAAGGCCAAGTCGATGCAATCCCTGTGCAAAATATGTGCTGTCCAGCAGTAATGATGATCGTGATCGAATGCTTATCGAACTCATGTGTCTTCGTGATGGATAGCAGCAGGACCTAATGCGGGATGCAGATCAATAGAGCGTCGGACGACAGGCATTGTGCAAGTGTCTGAAGCCTTTATAATGGCACATGCAAAATGTTGATAATTAGGGTGTTGAATGGCGAACAGACGTCTCGTCAGGTGCTTCCGCGTTTGGCTGATTTGTCATTACGTCATCGACGCGCTCTCTCATCGCTGCCGCCTGCTCAACCCACGTTCCTTCGACACGTCCATTTCGATGGAAATCATCCCAAGAGCGCCACCATGGGTGTCACCGGCCTCTGGACTGTTTTACAGCCCTGCGCGCGGCCCATCAAGATCGAGACGCTGAACAAGAGGCGCATTGCTGTCGATGCCTCAATTTGGATCTACCAA
Source organism: Phoma sp. RAV-16-625 (assembly GCA_004335185.1). Taxonomy (NCBI): domain Eukaryota; kingdom Fungi; phylum Ascomycota; class Dothideomycetes; order Pleosporales; family Didymellaceae; genus Phoma; species Phoma sp. RAV-16-625. Next base: position 208,249 of record SAUA01000020.1, read on the forward strand.
TTCCTCAAAGCCGTGCGCGACAAAGAGGGCAATGCGCTGCGCAACAGCCATATCGTCGGTTTTTTCCGCCGAGTGTGCAAACTCCTCTTTATTGGCATCAAGCCTGTCTTTGTGTTCGACGGCGGCGCACCGGCGCTCAAACGACAGACCATCAGCCACCGCAAGTCACGTCGTGAAGGCAAACGAGACGATGCAGTTCGAACTGCAGGGAAACTGTTGGCAATACAAATGCAAAAGGCTGCTGAGGAGGAGGAGCGTAAGAGAAAAGAGGCCAACAGACGCCCAAGGGAAGAGCAGGAAGAGGAACTGCCGGAGAACCTGGTGTATGCGGAGGAGATCTTGCAGACACAGCAGGAGCGCACACAGAATAGGAAGTTTAAAAAGAAGGACCAGTACCATCTGCCTGATCTAGGAGTACCTATGTCGGAGCTAGGTGGTGATGATCCGAGGATAATGTCGCTCGAGGAGCTAGAAGACTACGCAAGGCAGTTCGACAGAGGCGAAGATATCAACGTCTACGACTTTTCCAAGATCGACTTTGACGGCATCTTTTTCCAGAGTTTACCACCTGCAGACCGATACAACATCTTAAATGCGGCTAGACTGAGGAGTAGGTTGAGGATGGGCTATTCCAAAGACCAGCTTGACGCCATGTTTCCTGACCGAATGGCCTTCTCCCGCTTTCAGATCGAGCGTGTACGTGAGCGTAGCGACCTTACTCAACGGCTTATGAATCTTAATGGCATGAACGATGACACGACCTTCGGCACCAATCGCATCGCAGGAGATAAGAACAGAGAATACGTGTTGGTTAAGAATGACGGGGTTGAAGGAGGATGGGCGCTCGGCGTTGTTACAAACAAGGACGAGGGCAAAGCACACAAGCCTATCGATGTTGACCTGCCATCACGGGCTGCAAAAGTTGAGGAAGACTGGGAGAGCGAAGATGAGTTCGAGGATGTTCCTATAGAGGGCTTGAACCGACTACCCAAAGCTAAGCCTGGCCCCAGCCGCGAGACTATTGAGGGCCGCGAATTCATCTCGAACGAATTGAGAAGACGGCGCCAGACCTTCTACAAGTCACGAAAGAGCAGACCGACCCAGACTCAGCCTAAAAGGGCGGCCCCGGTTAGAGAGGACTCAGACTCATTGTTTCTGGCCGAGGACAACGAAGAAGAGCAATGTCAGAATGTCCCGACCAATGGCGAAAACGATTTGTTTGAGGCAACGGGTGACGATGCAGAAGAAGAGCAACTGCAACAAGCCATCGCCCTATCAATGCAGCAAAACAAGGAGGAAGAAGCAGAAGATGAGGTCGATGAGCGCCCGGCTCTTAAGGAATATCAACAACAGCGCGCTTTGGAGACGAACCCTTTCAAGGCTGCTAAAGGGTACAGAGGATTGGCCATTGGCCGGCTGGCGAATCAGCGTGCCAACAAGCTTGCGCCTAAAGGACCTTTCGAGGGTAGCGACAGCGAAGATGATGAAATGGACTTGCAAGCAGCTTTGGCTGAGTCACGACATTCCAAGAGGCCCACCAAGCCGCAAAGATCACCCGTCCCACCTAAAGCGCCTGTGTCTGCAGTTGAGATGGAGAAAAAGCCCGAATCCATCAACACACATGGATTCGACGGACCACTACCATTTGAGAAGCTCAATCTCGGCACCTCTCTACTCGGCAAGAAGAAAATGGAGAAAATTCAACAGGATACTGCAGGTGGGTTCGAGAAGGACACTGACGAGAAAAAGAAGTCTGTGCCATTGCCGCCGTGGTTCAAGGGTGAACGTGATATCGCTCAAGAGCTTGATGAGTACCGTGACGAAGAAAAGCGGGAATGGAAAAAGGACCGCAAGGATGAAGAAGAACAGTTCCAGTTCCAGCAGCTGCCTCGTCTACGAAAGCAAGAAGCGAGAGGGGTCATCGACCTGGATGCCGATCCCAGTCAAAGCCAGAAGGAGGAGCAGATTATCGCCGTAGATTCAGACGAAGAAGATGACGCCGAGATGGAGGATGTGCCAATCAGCCATGGTCAGGCAGATACCACAAGAGAGGACGATCAAGTTAGAATGGATGACCTAGCGGATAAGGTCCGAGCAGAACCGCCAAAGCCGCTTGCAGATGATCAAAGAGCACCTCCTGTACAAGATCCTAAGCTAGTCAGCAAGACACCATTTGCAGATGACTCCGATGAGGATCCGGTTGACTGGTCGGAAAGCGAGCCCGAAGAGGGAAAACGTGCTCCTGCTCAGAAGATGCAGGTCGAGACACCACATAAGGTCTTTTCGCCATCCAAATCTCCATCGCCAGAATTTGAGGACGTCCCTATGAATACCGAGACGGTGCCTGCCCCAGCACCAGCCGAAGGAGCCCCGCAATCACCCTCTCCAGAGTTTGAAGATGTGCCTATGCACACTGAGCCAACAGACGCTCCAGAATCGCCGTCACCAGATTTCGAGGATGCCCCAGTTGCTGCACCTGCACGCAGACCTCGTCGTGAGCCATCTCCTGCCTTTCTCCAAGGCCCTGATGATCTTGAGATCCCGGTCGTTCCGCATGGCGGGCTTGCAGATGACAATGCGCCTCTCGACCTACCTGGCAACGACTCTGATCAGTACTCAGACCCTGAAGACGAAGAGCTTTTCGCATCTCTAGCAGCTGAAGCTGAAGAACACAACCGTTTCGCCCAAGAAATTAATAACGCTGCATCTCGTGTCGACTTCGAGACTGAGCTCAAGCAACTCCGCGCCCAACAAAAGAAAGACCGTCGCGACGCTGACGAAGTAACGCAAACCATGATCTCCGAATGCCAACATCTCCTCTCCCTCTTCGGCCTCCCCTACATCACCGCTCCTATGGAAGCCGAAGCGCAATGTGCCGAACTCGTCACTCTCGGTCTTGTGGATGGTATCGTAACTGATGATTCCGACACATTTCTTTTCGGTGGCACACGTGTCTACAAAAACATGTTCAATGCCGCCAAATTCGTGGAGTGTTATCTCGCCAACGATCTGACCTCAGAATTCAGCCTATCTCGCGAGAAGCTCATTGCGATCGCGCAGCTCCTCGGCTCTGACTACACAACCGGCATTCCAGGAATTGGACCTGTCACCGCGCTCGAAATCATCTCCGAGTTCCCTAACTTAGAGGATTTCAAGGACTGGTGGACCGGTGTGCAGAACAACACTATCCCTAAGGAAGCAGACGCCTCGAACGTCTTCCGCCGCCGATTCCGCAAGAGCCAGGCCACCAAACTCTTCTTACCTCCAGGCTTTCCTGATCCTCGCGTCGCTGACGCATATCTCAACCCAGAAGTCGACTCCGATCCCCAGCCATTCCAGTGGGGTGTACCCGATCTCGCTGCCCTACGCTCCTTCCTCAGCGCCCAAATCGGCTGGAGCAGCGAGCGCACAGACGAAGTCCTCGTTCCCGTCATCAAAGACATGAACCGCCGCGAAAAAGAAGGCACACAAGCCAACATCACAAGGTTCTTCGAAGGTGGCGTTGGCGCCGGCGCATTCGCGCCGAGAGTCAGGGGCAACGCGACCGCCAGCGGACCGAGCGGGATGAAGAAAGGCAAAGCGGCCGCAGGCAAGAGACTCGGCGCTGCGCTGACGCGGCTGGCCGAGCGAGAGGGTGCAAGGGGCGGCGTAGACGACGGGGACGATGATGACACGGCAGATGTGCCTTCCACCGAAGCCAGCGCCGAGACAGCAGAGATCAAGGGTGCAGCGAAGCGCTCGAAGCGGAAAGCTCCCATCTCGCTTGCTGCTCTTGACGACGAGCCTCAGGACGAGGACGAGGATGAGGATGAGGATGCAGCGTATCAGGAACCGAAGAAGAAGAAGGCAAGGAGGGCGCGCAAGGTCAAGGCCTAATTGGCGTTACTTATGTACGGATATGAATATGTACATACATAATACTTTGACCGTATAATGTACATTCTGTTTGACTCCCGCAGCGAATCCGGTTGACACTAACATTTCTGTGCAGTCCACGCAGTAACAACAAGAAAACATTATCGAAATTGTGAAGGGAATGAGAAGGCAGGCAGGACCTGTAACTGTAAAAGCTGTGATTTTGAGTCAATGTAGCGGCTGGTCAAATAGAATGCTCAATAGCTCCTGACCCTTGGATGAAGAAACCAGATGATACGAGTGATTCGAGCTGGGTTGTAACTACAGCTTAACTCCACCGCCCTCGATCTTCTTGAGTTCTTTAGCTGTAAAAGGAACATATGTCCCCTCGCTAAGCCAGTACAGTGCATCGCCCGCCTGTTCAACCGCCTGCGGGTCGATCCCATCTTTCTGCAGCAGATGCTTTTGCTGTTTGTTCGTCCCTGTCGTCTGCAACTGCCTGGTGACCCTGATCCAGATCGGTCTAGCGAATGTCGGGAGTTCTTTCGTGACATGTGCAGCGAGCGCTTGCAACACTTCGCCGTTCACCGCGATGCTCTTCTCGGCCGCAGCAGATGTGGAGAAGGCGGATGCCTTGAGTACGACAGCGGCGCAACCAGCGCGCCCATCGTGGCCCGGGACCTGAACACCGTAAACGGCCGCCTCATCGACTGCGTCATGTCTACCAACTGCATCAGCGACTTCAGCGGTGCTGACGTTCTCTGACTTCCAGCGGAACGTGTCGCCAATGCGGTCGACAAACCACCACCTGCCTTCTTTGTCCCAGCGCATGAGGTCTCCGGAGCGGAAGTACGCATCTCCCAACTTCTTGACGTTTTTTACAATCTTCGAGTTTGTCGCTTTGTCGTTACCGAAATAGCCCTGGAATTTCAACTCAATGTTTGCAGGGTCGAGCTTGTACAGCAGCTCGCCGGCCTCGTTCCAATCGCATACCTCACATAACCCGGTGTCTTTGTTGCGCAATGGCTGCGCGCCATCAGCGTCAGGATCGGTGCGCACGACACACATGTTCGGAGCAAAGAGGAGGGTGCCGAGAGTGCCGTTTCGTCCGATAGCGCCGGATGAGAATGTGTTGTCGCTGCGATTCCACAAGCCCCCGGGGGCTTCTGTGGCTGCGTAGAACTCGAAAATTGTTTCAATACCGAAGCGAGCCTTGAAAGGCTCCCAGACGTCGGGACGCAGACCGTTGCCAAAGGCTGCACGGACATGATGGGCTTTGTCGAGAGAAGATGGAGGAGCGGAGAGCAGGTAGCGGCAGGTTTCGCCGACGTAGTGGAGTATTGTCGCCTTGCTGGAGATGATCTCGGGCCAGAAGGTCTTGTGGGAGAATTTAGAAGACAAACAGATTGTGCTGCCGGCGCGAAGGACGGCACAGACGCCCAGGACGGAGGCGGAAGAGTGGTAGAGTGGCATGGACGTGTACACTATGTCGTTTTTGATGTTGAGCCAGTCCGAGACGACTTTCGCGCCACCATTGCACTTGCCCCAGCTCATGACGGCGGGCTTTGGCAAGCCAGTAGTGCCGCTCGTGTAAATGAGCATCGCCATGCTGTTGCGCTTCTGATTAGCACGGCAGGCGTCAGGCTGGCGGGTTGGTGGGAGCATGAGGATAGAGTCCTGCAACTGCTTGTTGAAGAAGATGATTTCGAGTTGACGAGTCTGTGGCGTTGCCGTGATGCCCTGCCTTTGCACTTGTGCCAGGGCTTGACTCTTCACGGAGCGAGGCACCTCACTCTGATCCATCTCAAAGTTGTAGTTCGCCGGCCTGCCGTCTGCCGTTGTCGTCATCGTCGTCGTGGTCGTCGCTGGAACAGGGACAAAGCCGTGCTCTGCCATAATGTGTTCGGCGAAGTTGGCCTTGTTCTCCTCGTCTACGAGTACTAGACGTGCAGTCGACGTCTTGATTGTGTGTATGAGGGACTTGCCCGTCAGGTTGTAGTTGATGAACGCAGGCTTTGCACCGATGCTCCACAGCCCAAACCAGACCCAGATGAATGTCTCCGAATTGACGAAGTCCATGGCAACAATGTCACCCGGTCCAACACCCTTGCCCGTGAGCCATGTACCGTACTTCAGGATGACGTCGTATGCCTGCCTGTATGTCCATGTCTGTCCGTGGAAGACGATCCACGCGTGGTCTGCTCGAGCAGACTGCACAAGGGCTTCGAGCTCGTAAAAGAGGTTGAGCTGGTCTCGACGTTCTGCGGCCAGAGTGCGGATGGTCGCGTTGACAAAGGATGAGATCATGGGCCAGTCGTAGCTGACACCATGGCGGGCGTTGAGGTAGGCCAGACCTGCAGCTGCGGCAGGGATAGCAAGAGGAAAAGCTGTGTTCGTTCCACGTCAGTGTCGCTCTTTCCTCGAAGGCTATGCGTGCACTGACCTGCCATGGCTGGAGCAAGAACCCAACGCTGCTGATTGCAAGTTGTACAACAAGTTGGGGTATCACAAGAAAAAACAAAGACGTAGACGAAGACGAAGACGAGATGACGACAAAGACAAAGACAAAGACAAAAGATGGAGTTGAAGGAAGGGGGCAAGGATGCTCCCGTCAGCAACGCAACACCAAGGCCAGCCTGTGTGCTGATGTCCAGTGTCGAGTCGAACGCGGAGGGACGTGACACGCGCTTGACGTCGCTTGCAAGAGCCGAGGCACGCCAATACGGCCCTGTTGGCCCTACTCGCTCACGCACACCTCTGTACCCCAGTTTCTGCACCCTTGTAGCCTATCTGTTCCCCTTGTCGTGTAGTTGCGCGCACAAAAAGCCTCGTCTGCATAAGGCACGGCATGTGGGTGCTTTTATTAAGCCTCCATCAGGCAGAACACGAACCTTGATTGTCAGCACGGCTTCCTGCACTGCAACCCTTCCTCTTTGGCAAAGGGCATCTAAGAGTCAAAGAGACAGCATCTGGCTATCAAACTACCACACGCCTGCAGGGCTGAACTAAAGAGCTCGAAACTGGCACGTCTCGTTAAAGGACAAGCTGGGTTTGACTTTTCATCAGCTTCTTGGCCTCCCAGCTCCAGTTTTTGCACAGCTCTCCATTGTCTCAGCCCTAGCGGATTCGCTGTGCTACACTGCATCTCAGTTGTCTATCCAACGGTATTGAGTACGGCCTAAAGCCCGCGGATCCGGTGGCACAACGACTCTCAACTGCATGGCGACCATGCAAGGTCTAGCCATGAAACACGATCGTAGTGACAATCGTGGAACAATCGAGCGTACGACCACCTTCGACCTGCTTTTGTGAGTACAAAGAGAAGATTTATCGCTTCACTGCAGAGGCGCAACTGCAAGGACGCCTCCGCTTGCAGTATACACGATGGCGCTCGGCGCACTGGTGGCTTTGTTTAACCTCACAACAAAGACATTAATAGATAGGTCACTTGCTTCATGAGAGTTCTTGCATCTTCTGTTCAATTTCTATTTACTTACCCGCTTCACCGGTCGCTAGATTTGTTTGCTAGACCTGCAGGATTTATACACTTACAATTCTCGGCGCCCAGCATCACTCAGAATAAACATAGCCAAATACCGCAAAATGGCGTCCAGAAATCGGCATCAAGTGCCTATCCAAACGCCTGAGCTCATGCTCTCCGATTCAGAAGATTCGGACTTCTCGAGCGAAGACGAGATGAGTGAACGAGACCAGACCAACCATCTTCTGAGACAGGCTCATCATTACGTTATCACGGAAGGAGGTAAAGACTCGCCTGCCACTTATATGGAACGTATTCAACGCATCGATCGAAGCCTACTGAGAGAGATCGTCAAGTATAGTTACGAATGCGACCCAAAGTTGTATCGTGCTGTCAGACAAAAGGTCAACCATGTGCAGCGTGAGTTCGAAGACGCCGTAGACGCAGACTCTAGCGTCTGCGCCTACGAGGAGATGCCTGAGTACTACACTGCAGCCGCAGAGGAGGCTCTGTACCGTAAAGAGTCCAGCCCTGTAATGGCCAAGCCCTCATCTGCTCGACACAAGACGCAATATACCACAAAGGACGAAGTAGAGAGGACATATCTATACGGAGGCCCTGACAACGATGCCGAGCGATGGTACAAGAACTACCCAGCATCCCTCCCCTTCCCAGAGACTATTCGCATGGCCGACTGGGAGAGCTTGCGGATCCATTACGACCTTGCTACCACCGGAAATCTAGACAGAAACGAGCCCGTTACTTCCATCGGCGTATCTTTTAAAGACCCTATCCTTGCGCATCAGGATAGTCTGGCTCAGTATGAATCTGGGTCGCGCTTCAAGATGCCTGTAGTTCAGTCTTCGGACGTGGCAAAGGTCAACGAATTAAACACACCTGAGAAGCTTTACGAGACGGTCAACGCTTTCAATCAAGGTGACAATACGACGGATAAGGATGGAGAGTATAATTATGCTCCAAGGATCTTCTTAGACAAATTGGAAATTAATTGTCAAATCGGTCGAGCGAAGCACATTGACCCTGCTACAGTCGTCGACGACGTACGCAGCGCGGTCAACACAACGCCTACCAGACCGCACCCAAGCCACAGCGATAACGACTCCGCACCAACAGCAACCCCCGAGCCGTGCAACCAGCAACAAGCCCCCAGTTCCAATCCAGATAATATTATCAATTCGAAGTCCATTCGGGTTGATAGGTGCAACTACCCGTTAAGCGCCAGCAAAACACCCCGTAGCAACGAACCTCGCTCTCAAACTACAACCCCGGAACCTTCATCTCGCGTTGGCTTCGCCACCTCTCCAGCAATCCGCCGCATCAAAGCCGCAACCGAAGCCGCAATCCGCTCTTCTCCACAACCCCAAAGCCCACCAGCGCAACCCGAGGCACCCCACATTTCAATCCCCATGAAGAGACCTCACCGCCATCCACGCAAGAACCCTGCTTCAGCGGCGACAATGTCCAGGTATCAGTCCACTGCGGGTGGTACAAAGCGCAAACGCCTCAGCAAAGATGCAAGCTACAAGCCTCTTACCGACGACGTAGAAGAGGAAAAGGAGACAGATAAGGCTGAAGAGCCGCCAGCAAAGCGGATGCGGACCACCGCAACATACGTGAAACATACAAGCCTACGCGAACTCAGAATCGAGGGCCCAAAGTCCTCAACCACCACTACGGTCAATGGCCCAAAGACGCCTGCGCTGACGCCTGCGCTGACGCCTGCTCTGACTCCCGCGTCAGGTAGCTCAGTAGCTTCCACACCGCCCGCCGGCAAAGCCAGAGCGGCGGGCAAGCAGAAGCGAAAGATACGCACGAAGCAGGATTTCGAGGAGCGAGTCTCGCCGGAGAAGTATAGGGAGCTGATGGGGTCGCGTGGTACGGCTTTGCCTGCCGAGGGCCACGGGAGCGTGACGCGGAGAATTACGCGGAGTGGGAGGCTTCGTGCGTTGTAGAGTGTAAATTGTAAACTGAAGATTTTAGACTACTAGAGTGGTGATTTCTTTGGGTAGATTGTGTGATAGTGTATATCATCATAAAATTGTAACAGCTTTCTCCACCTATCCCCCTTCGTAGGAAACAGCCCTAGTCCTCAACACCCTTCCACCCTCCACGTCCCACATACCCTTCACACCCTCCATCGCACTCCACCTCCCGCGCCAACCGGCCCGTAACCACGCTTCTCTCCACGTCCCTCCCCCTCATTACAAACGGCTCGAAGCCGCCCAGCTCCCCGCTCGGCAGCAGTCGCCTCGTCCACTTCCCCCCAATCGACTCGAACCCACTGCTCTGTCGATCGAGGAGCACGAACCATCGTCGTTGGTGGACGGACCCGATGGTGTTGTGAGAGCCGGGATAGGCGTTTTGGGCGCGTGTTAGCGTGTCTTCGTCGGTGTCGGTGTCTAGGTCCGGAACTTCCACGTCATGGTCGAGAGTGACAGCGTTGGCTGTTGCTTTTTTTGGGGTCCGTTGTGGGTTGCTTGGTAGAGGTGGCGTGGTGTCTGGATCCGACTCAGCGGTGTGGCTGGGTCGCCTGCTCTTTGCGGATGGTTTACGTTTCCTCCGTTTCGCAACTGGGCTCTTGTAGACGTCATTGTTGAATGGAAGGCGTAGAGTGATGGTGTAGTCTTGCGGTAGCCGGGTGCCGTGGAGGCGCAGGCGGATGTGGCGAGATTTGAAGGCTTCGATGAGCATGTCGTTTTCGTATGTTCTGTCCCTGGACCCACCAGTTTCGCTCTCTTCTGCATCAGATTCGGCATCGGTTGTCTGTGGGCTTGGTATTGCTGTTGCGTCTTTCTTGCTTGGGAGCACACTGTATGTCCCAGTATCCCAGATGAGCAGCGACCCAGTTTTCGTAGATGCTGACTCTATCAAGTTATTCCACAAGTTGTGCACACGCGTCTCGATGGCCATCCTCCCTAGCTGTCTCGAATTGGAATTTCCAGGGAGCCCTTTTGGAAACGCCCAGGATACGGAGCTTGTTGCGGAAAACTGAAGGCGGAGGTCATAGTGCACGCCGGCTTTGGGATGGTTATGCTGATGAATGACGAAGTGGTGGCCATGCCGATGGTTGTTGTTCTTGTACAAAGAAGAGAAGTCGTCCATGGAGAGCCTTGAAACGCCGGAAGTGGTGTTTCTGGAGACTTTTGCCAAGTAATGCTTGAAGTAAGTCAGATGGTCTTCGATCTTGGCCCTGCCAGCTTCCACAGCTGCAAGTGTAGGATCTACATTGGTGTTGTAATCAGACTCAATGAGTGGTCGGGAAGACAAGCCCTCAGGAAGCTTCCTCCTCTTGAACGCACGTGGTGGTGGTGATATGTCTCTGGACAAGCTAGAGGGTAGTTCCATGTACGTGGGGGTGGTGGCGAACGCGGGTCACACCTCAGGCGCAAAAGATGGATGCTCGTAGCAGCATCTAGAGGTTATGTGAGGCCGTAGATAGCAGAGCCGAGACGGTGTTTTAGCGAAGCTGCAAAGGCTGCACACTTCGAGGTCCAGATCCTCGTGGTAGTGGTGGTGGTGAAGTGCCCGCCATAGGTGGGTCCAGATTCGGGTACGCTAATTCAAGCGCAAACTGGGCAAGAGTCAGACGCCGTCAAGCCTTCACTCCCTCTACCGCAATAACACTACATCATCATCTCTTGGCCACGCAAGATCCCGTTCTATCTTAGTTCATCGCTTTACTCACACAACTTTGACCTATGAGACGTATCTAACAGTCTCTTGTGGTGTGGGCGCACAATCGTGGTATCGATATGGCTTCCGCGAAGCTGCACTTGAGCTGTCTGCAATTCTGGAGAGACGCAACCCCATTCAAAGAAAACTATTTGGCTCAACAAGAAGCTGTCCGAGTAGGCACTCCTTCGAGGACGTGTCGCGAATCGTGGGGGCTGCGCAATCGAGTTTCATAAACTCTGCGCAGCGACAGTCAATCGAGTGCCTATACACAAATTGATGAGTTCAATCCGCGTTGACTGCTAAAGTTCTGCCGTCTCTAATTTGGTATACGAGCTGCGCCGCAAACTAGCTATCTCACTGCGCTCAGCTTTACGCCTCTCGCATACAGCTGCACAAGCGCGGTGCGGTAGTGGCCCCAGCCCCAGCCCCGGCCCCAAATCATCTTGGGCGGCCAACATCACACCTCTCAGATGTGCCCAAGACGCCAATGAGCGCATAGTTTGTAAGACATTGTCATAGGTCTATGCCGAACCGTGCTCTCTGGCCCTCGCACGAGGATATGTTGGAAACAAGGGTACAATACTACGACACACAGCACGTAATGGCAGCAGTATCTTGCCGCAAGATGTTCATGAAATACAACAGCACAGTCTTGCAATGCTCCATTACAACAGAAGGCGTTTTTAGGCGTTTTTAGGCTACTGCCATGACCACTTCCTGACGCAAGCTGAAGTCGGGGCTTGCGGCGTAGATATACACCAAGCTACATTTGGCAATCAGTCGACCTAATGCTCACTCCCGCTTACCACAAACGAAACAAGCTTCTGACGCAGCACCAAATGTGCAGCAAACAACTCAGCCGACATTTGCAACAACATGCGGCTACACCGTGTTCGGAGTCGCAGACTTTTTTATTGGAGGTTTTGTAGTGGCTGGACCTATGGACAAAGGCGAGGCGTGGAGGGTTTTTGAAGTACGTCCATCAGGCCAATTATGCATAGTTGATAATTCTTCTCGTCGAGACATCCGATCTTCCATTCATTGTTGATCTTAGATTAGAATTACTGTGCCACCTCATCAGGTCAGCATGACCCACTCCCTCTGTTGTTCAATTTCTCTGTTTCCCCGTCATTCTGTCAATCGTCTTCCTTCTGACCTTTTGTCAATCGAGAACTCTTCAGTACGCTCAACTCGATACTACAATGGCTGACGAATTCACGTGCCCACTTGGTGGCCAATGGTACGTTTCGCCCGTGTCAAACCTCACATTTAGATGTCTCTCTAACCTCTACAGGTATGCTTGCTCATCAGGCTCTAAGTTTGTAGGGTGTTGCATGTCGGATCCATGTTCGATAGGATGTGCACAGGGAAACATTCGCCAGGCCGGCTTCAATGCGTCAAATTATGGAAAATTTCCCGACGCGAGCTGCGGACAGGCTAGCAACTTCTACACTTGCTCGTCCGGCCGAACGTTTTGGGGATGTTGTAAATCAGTCCCATGCTCTGAAGAGCCCACATGCCCTGACAGCGGCTTGGTGCCTGCTTTCATGGAGCGTCCAGAGCAGTTCAACTTCTACGCTGCTTCTCAAACCGGAACAGGCACATCATCAACTTCGAGTTCGTTACCAAACAACGATGGAGGTAGCAAGTCAAATGGCACGGTCATTGGAGGTGCAGTAGGTGGAGCTGTTGGTGGCCTCCTCATCATCGGCCTTATCGTCTTCTTCCTTCTCCGCAGGAGGCGCGGCCAGAAAAAATCAAGCGGAGATTCTGTCGATGTTGCCAGCCCTATGATGGATGGTAAAGGCTCCGATCACTCTTCACCGAATTTCGTTGCCCAGTCACGTAAGACCACTCACACAACCCGTCATATAACGTGTACTGATTCTGGACATAGCGCCCCCTACATACGCTGCCACCAGCGGAGACTACTATCAGAGTATGGCACCAACAGGCAAAGTGAACCCTTACGCTCAAAGCCCTTACTCGCAAGGACAGTGGGCTCATACGGCAGACGGCCCTCAAGAGATGGAGGCAGACATCGGACCTTCGAACAGATACTCGGAGCTCCCAGCGGAGGTCTCAAGGCCCGAAACCCACCATAGATACTCGGAGCTCTCTACAGGTCCGAGCTGTCGAGTATCACCTCAGCATTCACCTCAGCCCTCGCAGACGGAAAATAATCCAAAGGCCATACCGAAGGGGCTTGGTGTAGTGACTGAGGACTTAGCAAGTCCAAGACGTTGATGCGTCTGTTAAGTGCTTGCTGTAAACATATGGTCATCCTTTCTTGTGTTTATATTCGATGGTCCTGCGCAAGCATATCAGCATTTTTTCCAATAGGATCAGCTTATCATTTAATGTCACTAGGGATTCACGATATTCTTAAGCCGAAGTGTATACAATGGCTCTCGTTTTAGAATGTGAAACATTGTTCCCCTCAGACATTCATTCAAGAGGGCCACACTTCACTGTCCACTCTAGCGAGTGTATCGCAAATGAGCCAGGTCAAAAAGACGATCAAATCTGCTACAACGTGGAGAAGAATGTATAAACTTGAAATCTTCTTGTTTGACCCTTTGATAACGTACATGATTTAGCTTAGATTGAACTTATCTACCTTGATCTTCTCAAGTACGCCGGTGTTCAGCTTCTTTGGTGATCTGTGCAAAAGGGGTACACTTTGCGAGCTCATATGATGCTCCTGCTCCATACGAGATTCAGAGAATGTGCATTGATACATATAGGATAGTGTATCGAAGAGACATTCTTATTGTGATTTTTGCCAGGTATCACTCATCTGTGGAAACCATTCGAACAGCATGGCTGCGCACATGTCTCATTCGGTCATGTTGCCTACCTCCTGCACCTCCAGGGTTTGGGAAGGTTGGATTATCTTCTGTTTCGGTGGCCTTATTACGGGTATCTCTTCTTCGTACACCTCTTCGACATTTACGTGAGGAAACGCAGTTCGCAAGGCGGCGGCCATGAAACGAATACCCCACTCTTCAGTCGTCTTGTGTCCAACACACGCGACCGTCAAGCCAAGCGCAGTCGCAGCCAACATTCCACTCTCACGAGGTTGGCCTGTAAGGTATAGTACATGCCGCCCTCGAGCCTCGAAGCTCGCGTCTGGGACCCAATTATGCTCCTGCGCCATGTCGAGCACGCGCATTACTTCTTCCTCATTGAACGCGTTCATGATGGCCACCACGCGTATTTCGTCAGACTGTCCCTCATGGATCAGCTCCACCTGTCCAAACTCGCTCTGTATGCGCTGTAGGAGCGACTGTCGTGGTATCGAGACCGACCCAACAATGCCTATCTTTCTTACTGGGTCACCCTTGTAGCCCTGCACGCAAAACCATTCTGCATCATTCATTCCAAGTCGTCTTGCTAAAGGCAGGTTCCACCCCACTGTCAAGTTCTCGTCAAACGATGTGTGACTCGAGAGTACAAGCGTATCTCCTCGTACTGCGCGTCGATCGAGTTGCCAGGGTCGGTGAAGGAAACATAGTGTGCGTGGCGGGTGATATGTCTCAGTATGTCCTATGTGAGAATACACTCCCGGGGTCGGGGTTATTGAGAGAACAATGCGGTCGATAAGAGCAAGGTCCGCGTCATATCGGCGTCTTCGCGGTACGTGGTAGAGGAGTGGTACGTCGTTCTCTTTGAAAGGCAGAAGTGAGGCCACGAAACGTGTCACTGCTGCATGGGTCGGCAATGGCATGTCTTGCAGCAGAGATGATGAACGAGGTGTGCAAGCCGACTAACCACTAGACAAATGCTGGCCGTGTAGACCCGGCTACGTCATCGATGCTTTCATCTACAACGTGACGCATGATCTCGGAGACGAGATGCGCGGCGCAGAAATTGGTCCTAAGGCAGCTTTGCCGTGCTGAGACGACGTCTAGAACGTTGAAGATGGCGTTGCTGCATGCTAGGATAATGTGGGGATGAGTTGCAGAGACTGCAGTGTTGTAACTGGCTGATCGTGATCCGAATCTAGACGCACATGGCTCGATCTGGCTTCAGCTATTCACGATCCGGGGTGTATGGCATTTGTACGTCCTTGTGAACCTGCATGCACCAATTCTGTTATGGCACCCCAAGATCTTGTGGAGGACAAAGCGTCTATCCGCGAATGAAAAAATCATGTCGCAGCTAATGCGCTTACTAAGACTGCCTTCTCTCACAACTTCTACTTCCGTACTGAGTCAATCTACTTCAAGACTCCGCTTCTGGTGTCACAACCCTTGTACATCGTACGGACCTTTATTACAGCGCACAAATATGGCGATAGCTGTCGTGCCACCAAGCATTGTAGGCGCTCTATCCTGCCAAAAGGACTCTTATCTGCAGACGCTGGAAACCGAGGTTGTAGCGTGCGACGAGTACATCCCACCAAAAACCCCACAAATCAACAAAGCGAAATCGAAAAAATCCACCGACCCGTCAAAGATTAACGGCAATTCAGACCCAGCAACGCAAAGAACATGGATGATTGAGTTTGCTGATTCTGTTCTTTTCCCTGAGGGTGGCGGGCAACACACTGATCATGGCTTCATCACACCACTCGGCGTCAAAGGCATGAGCGCGATACCGATAGAGAACATTCAACGTCATGGACTACGATGTGTACATTTCTCGCAAACACCTCTGGAGGTTGGAACGAAAGTCAGACAAACAGTGTACTACGCACGCAGATGGGATCTTATGCAGCAACACACAGGCCAACACCTTCTCTCTGCGATCATGGATGGCATGGACCTCTCAACGTTGGGATGGAGTATGGGGCAAGCGGGTGAAATGAATTATGTCGAACTTCCACGGAAACCAACAGATGCAGACATCGTCAGGATTCAACAAGAATGCAACGCAATGATACGCGAGAATCTACCCGTCACAGTAGAAACTCCACAAGGAAAAGGATCGTCTAGCCTGCCAGCAGACTATGATGGAGAGAAGGGTGTAGTACGTTTCATCAAAATCGGCGATTTGGACTATAACGCCTGCTGCGGTACACACCTCAAACAGACATCACACATCGGCCTGATTCTACTGCACCACACGCAGTCAGTACGTGGCACAAACTGTCGACTCTTCTTCACTGCTGGAGACCGCGCTATCAATATGGCCACAGAGTCGATCAACGGCCTGCGTAACATCGCCGTCTCACTATCGTCTAGCGCTGTGCCGGAAGAGCTTGCGGCGAAGGTGCAGGGCCTTGGCGAGCAACTCTCAGAGGGAAGAAAAAGGGAGAAGAGAATGCTTTCAGAGATCGCCAAGTTTGAGGCCCAGCAAATCAAGGAAACTCTGCAATGCGCTGTAGGTGCATTCTCACACCGACCTGATGATGGACTGGACTTCATCAACATGGTGGTCATTGAGCTCAGAGACGTGCTGAAGGGTAAGGGAGTTGTACTGCTGTGTACTGGCGACACAAAAACAGCGGGTTCGCTTGTGATCACTGGAAACCCGGAAATGGTAGAGAGATTATCTGGCAAAGTCAAGGATCTTGTGAAGACAGTCAAGGGTGGTGGAAGAGGGGAAAAGTGGCAAGGTAAGGTCACCGAGTGGCAGAAAGGGGAGACAGAGGCACTCCGGGCAGCTGTGGAGGAACTATGAAATGCATTCAAAAAAGACACCCAACGACCGAAACGACTTACGCAAGAACGAAACACGTACCCAGAATTCCATGTTCAAACGCTGTACACCTTCACAGAATTGATTAACCAGTAGCTCTAAAGATCAGTCAGCAGGCAGTCAGAAAGACAAAGAGAGAGGCAACACAGAGTACTCACATCAGCAAACGACTGCGGTTGACTCGCCACATACGCATTGCAACTCGGATTGACCTGCGCACAGGACGTCTGACCCCAGACGCTACCCGCCCAATCTCCACAGAACGTAATATCAAAAACGATGTTGAGATCTCTAAACCTCGCACCATACTCACACCCGGGTCCAAAGTTAGCACTCGGCGTTCCCCACGAACTAGGATCAGGGCTCCCGTTTCTGATATTGCTCGGCACATCTCGATTCGCAAAGTACCACACTTTGATACCTGCGTTTGTCCATAACGTGGCGTACACGCCGCCGCCGTTGGCATTGAACGATGTGCCGTACGATGTTGGGTTGCTGGACTCGACGCTGCAGCCGCTAGAGCCTCCGCCAGCTCCACAGTCAGCGTTGCCAACGCGGCGTCCCGTCTCGCCACCGGAACCGATGGAGGGCACGCAACCGGGAGAGGTATGTAGCGTGGCCTGGTTATAGGTGTTCAGGTGCACGCCTTCATAGATGTCGATTTCGCCCTGGTTGGGCCAGTTTGGACCGAACATCCAGCTGCGTTTGTGGGTCAGTAAAACTTGATCACATAGGCAAAGAGAACAACGTACAAGGCTGGCCATGAACCACAGTTACTACCAGGCACGTGAGCAAAGTCGGCAATGACGAGAGCTTGGTTGTAGGCTCGCTTGCTATGGACGCGGACACTCTTTCGCCCAGATCCGGTGGGGCTCAGGACGGAAGTGGTATCTACACCCATGTAGACTTGACTGCCTTGTATCCGGAGGAGTCCTAGTTGTTGGGCTTGCTGCGTGTTGACATATTCAACGAAACCATCTAGTAAAACAGGGTCAGTGTATTTTGGCTTGCCAAAGAGTCACGGTCAGAACATACGAGTAGGATCAGCAATCTATGTTGTGTCAGTCAGATACGTTCAGGTGAAGCGCTTACTTACAGCCTGGACATCGAACATGTTCAACCAGTTGGTACCATCATACGTGTCGATCAACCCGTACGCTGTAGCGTTGAAGTCACCCTCGAAAACCACTTGCGAAGTATCGTTTGACCACCGGCCACCAGCTGGGGTAGCCGTAGCACAAAGCCAAAGCAGCGGTAGAACCGCAATCGATCTTCTCAGAGACATAGCTGCAGAGAACGTCAGAAGTGATAACAGGACGGTCGTACAGCGAGGTGCAGCCTGTATTGCGTTTCTTATATGCAGATTATTCCCCCTGTACTTGAGCCTACCACATGTCTACAGATTCTTACATCATTAGAACTCTGAATCAATGTGCTAGGAGAAATCAGCAGCACGTTTGAGCATGCCATCTTTCCTCGGAATAGTAGTACAGATTGCTATTGGACGCGCGCAGGTTCTTGCTATGGTACTGTTGCAATGCCTTCCATGCCTCGGTTTAAAACTCTCCAATGTGACAGACACATAGCGGAAGACAACCCCAAAAAGGGTTCTAGACGAGCCTTCATCGCAGGCGTGGACGAACCTCCTGACAAAACCCGCACCTTGTGCTCTCGCGGCCTAATCTCACAGGAGTCCTGTGTAGCCTTGCACGGGAGATTGAGATAGTCTGGGGTGATTCTCAGAAGTCTTGAAAAGGAGCGTGTGAGTGGTCGGTGGTTCTTAGCGCTTCATCAAACCACTCTCGGGTGTTGGCTCCGCGGATGTATCAGCGCGCGTGAGCGGGCTGCGGCGACTGTTCTGGAGAAGATGTCGAACGTCGAGACATTGTATGCACATGAGTATGTGCAACGGTAATGCCCGGTTAGCTTCAAAGCTCGGCTGTACCGGGCATGCTTTTATGCAACACATCTTCGACCCCTCTCTCTAGCCTACCATAGATACTGCTTATTACCATGGGTGTTATTAGAAGAACCGGTATGTACAATGTCAAGGACGGCAATGAAAGAAACATGCGACAACACATCATCTCGAAAGACTCAACATCAAGTCCGTCGACTAATCAATCGGTTCCCACCCACCCCAGCACCCAAAGCAGGCCAATCACGCCCCATCTCAGCCCTTACCCCAGCTCTCTCCACCCAAAAGGCAACCCCAACCGACCCCGCATCCCCCCATCTGATCCGGGGTCACGTCGCACAGCGCACGCTAGCAGCCTGTCCAGCCGGCGATGCTGCTGAATAGGGCTCGGTTTTTGCACGCGCAAGGCTCGCGTGGCTGGACGGCGCTTCGCTCGCGCGAGGGTTGGTCACATGGGCGATGTGCGGAGGGTGGTATTTTGGCTTGTGGGAGAGGGGTTTGTGAAGTGGAGGGTCTTGGGGGAGATGGTCTGTGGTTGGTGGGTGTATATGAGGGTTGTTTTGTAGGGGACGAGGCGAAAGCATGCGTTGGTCAGAAAAATGGGAAACATGTGTAAATGGAGGTATGGACGGAAGGTATTACCAATGAAGGTATTCACAAGAAAGAGCCTGTTCTTTTCAAGCTCTACGATCCACTAACCAAAATTCTAACTACGCAAAGCCCTCTTATCTACCAGGCCATCTTTGCAAGCAACCCGCGTGGCCATCTCCTAACACAGTACTTCCTCGCCTCATCTAGCATCAGCAGCCCGAACCCAAACGCAGCAGGCAAGAACCAATGCTCGAC
Organism: Phoma sp. RAV-16-625; assembly: GCA_004335185.1. Taxonomy (NCBI): domain Eukaryota; kingdom Fungi; phylum Ascomycota; class Dothideomycetes; order Pleosporales; family Didymellaceae; genus Phoma; species Phoma sp. RAV-16-625. The sequence continues at coordinate 227,691 of SAUA01000020.1, forward strand.
TGGCACCTGCCTGGTATCTATAGTACTCTGCAGACTGGGAATGTAACAGAAGATGAACACGACAACGACCGCAAACACCATACTGGGAAATAGCAGCCAGTTCTGCGTGTCTTTGTTGAAGATAGGTGGCTGCTGGAAGATGCTCAGCCTGCGTGTGCGCGTCGCAAGGAGGTTGAAGAGTTGCATGATGACGAGGTTGACAAAGTAGATGCTACTCGCGACGTTGACCTTCTCGTTGATGTAGTCCTTGTCGTATTGCGGATCGTACTCGCCGAATTTCAACCACATGGCGGTGAATGGGATACCTTGTGTCTCGAGGTACCAGAATGCCATGGTGAAGGAGAGGAAGCATTGAATTAGACCGACGAAGAAGTAGGCGTGAAAGATGAGGCGTGTGTTTACGAGGCGGTCCTTGCGTGGGTTGCGGGGCGGGCGCAGCATGAGGTCGGCTTCTGGCTTCTCGTAGGCGAGGGTTATGGCAGCGGCGCAGTCAGTAAGACAGCAGATGATGATCTACAAATGTCAGTCGGTTTGTATGGATAGAATATCTATCTCAGGCTTACCATCAAAAAGGAGGACAGAATCTGGGGAATACCGAAAGCAACGTTCGTAACAACGGGCCAGAGCTCACTGAAACTTCCGGCCGGGAGCAGGTACACAATGGTCTTTTTCAGGTTGTCGTAGACGAGGCGACCGTACTGGACTGCCTCGACGATAGCGGCGAAGGAATCCAGGAGGACCATGTCAGCGGCTTCGATAGCGATGTCCGAACCGCTGCCCATTGCGATACCAATATCAGCAGCTTTGAGAGACGGTGCGTCGTTGACACCGTCTCCAGTCATGCCCACGATGTTGTCACGAGACTGGAACTCTTTGACGATGCGGAGTTTCTGCTCTGGCGTAGTGCGAGCGAAGACGATTTCTTGGTATTGGCAGAGTTGGTCCCACTGTGCTTCGTTCAGAGTGATGAGTTCAGGACCGCTCAGAACAATTGATTGTTTTGTGGTTCCAATCTTGCCGTCGCGACCAAGAGCGCTGATGTCGTCAACGAGTGCAGAGTTCGAGATGATACCGCACTCTTCGGCAATGGCCTGCGCCGTGAGCTTGAAGTCGCCAGTGACCATGAAAATGCGGATTGAAGCACCACGGAGGATACGAACAACATCAGGGATCTCGTCGCGAGGGGGGTCGACAATGCCAACCATACCAACGAAAGTGAGGCCTTGACGGGCGGACACAAGGACCTCCTTCTCGTGGTTGGCGGAGAAAGGTACGACAGTCGGCTTTTGGGCGAGTAGAATGACGCGTTTACCCTGACGAGACCAGTCATCCTTGATACGCTCGATGCGAGACAGTTGAGCAGGAGTGAGAGGCACAGCTTCGCCTTTGTCATCGAGGAGAGTGTCGCAGCGGTCAATCAGGACGTCTGGTGCGCCCTTGATCATCAATGTCCTGGTAAAAGTCAATCTGAAACTGCGACAACGGTCGAACAGTACTTACGTGTTGTTACTGGTTGCGTTTTGGTTGACCGGGCTCATGAGCCTAACCATGAACTTGTTTTTGCTGTTAAAAGCAATCTCAAAGACCTTTTTGTGATCCTGACGAAGCGCAGCCACTGAGCCGAGGGCCTCTGACAGGCGAAGCAGAGCCTGATCTGTTGCGTCGCCGTTGACTTTGCGTTCTGCGATGGGAAGATGCATGGTGGCAGCGTCGAACTCGCCAGAATTACAAAGGCCAGCAAGCACACGCAGTCGGTCTATGACGTCTTCCCTCTTCTTTGACAGAGCAGCAAGGTTGTTCTCCGATCGCAAGACCGCCATGAGATCACGAGCGGCTTCGGGCGTGTATTCTTCGCCTCCGGCGTAGATATCGGTGACAACCATGCTGTTCTATGCAAGCGTGAGCAATAGTCCAGTCTTAGAACACAAGAATACTCACCTTGGTCAATGTGCCTGTCTTGTCAGAGCAAATGACTGAGACCGAACCAAGTGTTTCTACCGTCTTCAAAGATTTGCAGAGGATCTTGTTCTTCCTCATGATGTTGGCAACAATAGTCAAGCTCGTCGTGAGTGCGATGGGCAGACCCTCCGGGATGAAGGCAACTGCACATGATACGCAACTGACAATCAAGAGAGGAACATTGATCCAATTTGGGTGATCTTTCCGCAGCCATGCAGCCCTGCATCAAGTCAGTAAAATTTAGTGTCGGCCGCTCCAGAACAACTTACCAGAGAACGACGATGAGAACGACCACACATGTGATGAAGGTAGAGATGATGAGCACAAAGCGAAAGATCTCTTTCTGGAGGGGTGTCATGCCGGTCTTGGGGTCCGATGTGAGTTTCGCGATGCGTCCGAAAACGGTACTGTCTCCGGTGGCGACGCATACACCCAGGCAGCTGCCAGAGATACAGTGCGTGCCTTGCATGCCAATATTGTTCGTCTCGAGATAGTTATCCTCGGTGGATTCGACAGTTGCGTGAACGGGTTCCGATTCACCTGCTTGAGTCAATCACATGATGCTTGGGAAGGAGAGAGCGAGACATACCGGTAAGGATGGCTCGATCAAACATGGCATCGCTGGATACCTCGACAAAGCGAACATCGGCTGGTAGTTTGTTGCCTTGTTTAATGACAATGATGTCTCCAGGGACTAGGTCCAAGGCAGAAACGCCGGCCTGCGACCCGTTACGAATGACGATGCATTGGTCAGGGAGCATAGTGCCAATGGAAGCCATCACTCGGCTCGTGGACCAATCCTGCCATGCGTTGAAAGCAGCTTGGATAAGCCAAACAGCGATCAAGACACAAGCAAGCGCCAAGTTGGCTTCGGCCGGTGGATCTCCAAGAGGCCTCCAAGCAATGAAGACGAGAATTCCAGCGCCTAGTAGGATGCTACCAAAGCCACCAAAGAAGTAGCCTGTGATCTTGCTAACGAGACCTGATGGAGGAGGCGTCATCTTGTTCCTGCCATACTCGCCGACACGTCTTTTGACTTGATCCTCGGAGAGACCTTGGTCCGTATCGACAGATAGACGTCTGCATAGTTCTTCGACTTCGAGAGTATGCCTATCGAATTCGGTCAAATATCGCTTGGCGAAGAGACCTCGAGTATACGTACCATTCGAGACCAGCTAGATCAACGGCGCCCTTCTCTTTTGCACGCCTGACCTCAGACTGCTTCTTCTGGTTCTCCTCGTCGACTTCGATCGAAAGCGTGCGATAAGTAATGGGCAACGCAGTACCGGGCTCTACAGTCCTTGTACCACCGCCAGTGCTGTGGATCGAGAGACTGCCAACACTTGACTGGCGCGAAAGACGGCGACGACGCTGCAACGCGCGCTCATGTACTGCCTGGCCTGCCTCCTCGTCGACAGCATCGAAGCGAATCCGCTGAACGGGTTTGTCCTCTTTGTCCATCTTTGAGGAAGGGAGAAAGTCGCGCTGGGAAGCTGGCTGTTACACAGCAGACCCGTGGAATTGAGAGGGATGCTGAGTTGTGAACGGAGCAAAGAGGAGAGAAGAGGTAAGAAAAAATCCAGGTAGAGTGAGCATGAGCGATTTATACGACTTCCTGGGACCAAGATTGATATTCTTATGTGCCAGTGAGCCGCTTTAGGGCAGGCTGCGAAGCCGCCTCAGACACGCGCACACCACGTTTTACTCAGCGTCGCCTGATTCCCCACGCATTGCTCCAGTGGATATATTATCGTTGTGATTTGCACCGACGCCATGGTACAAAGCGGTGTCTCCAGCCTCTGTCGTGGGATTTGTCGATAAATCGCTCACATCTCAAAGCAGGGAGACGCAGCGTAGGATGCAGTGTGTCAATTCCGCTCACATTAGGAATTCCGCCGCTACTCTGCACGTGCGATGCAATTTCCGTCGTGTCGTTGACTGCAATTACTGCGCATGTAGCTGTTGCTGGTTAGCTATGAGCGATTTATGATATCTCCACGTGATACACAGCCACGCTGAAGTGCAGAACCCACACAAGCTTTTCAGTCTCGCCAATCATGGAGCCGGCCGCTTGACGTCCACTATTGTACGACACTCACGAATCTTGGATACCGCGTTTCAAAATCAATGATTGTAGCTTACAAGCGCTACATCTTGGCTAACAATCGTCACGTCCAGATACAGTATTCCGGTTTTCGAGGTCTTCACACACGCGCCCTGACGCTGCAGGCGGTAGATCGACCCTGCGTCTCGTGTTTGCATCGCCCCGCGATGCATGCATGATTAATATCTTGAGTCTTTACCGGCATGCTAGAAGGTTTAAGGGAGAGTTTGCCGTAAGGTATGCGCCAACGTCAACGAATCTTCGGTGCATTGCGAAGGGATCGTGCGCGAAAAAAAGGAAGTGGATACATGGCCAATCCTCTTTGTTACAGCAACGGACTCTTATGCTATTTTTTCTCAAATTTTGGTCTGCCGCATCGAGTCAGTATGTCGCTCATGGGGCGGGAGTGTCTGTGAGAAGGATCCTGGATCAGCGATGCGTTGATTAATGCAAAGGGGAACCGCAAGTGCTGTAAAGCCCACGTGCATACACAACCCAGGTCCCGCGCGTGGCAGCACACGACACGAAGCGAACACAGCAGTGTGCTGACATGACCGATGTTCCTGATCTGCTGTTGCTGAGATGAGACAAGATCGTGGTCGGTACTCGAGGTGCGCATAAGACGTTCTTTGTAAAGCCAGCGCCCTATAGGCCACGCGCATCTGACCCTTGACAGTTCTTGCCATGTCACTCGTCCCGATCTGTTGGTATAACATAGGCATCTTCATGCATGCCAGATCGACTGGTAGCCGGCCTGATGGAGGCTGATTGTCGCTTACCTTGGCCCAATGGGAGCATTTTGAGTCGATTGTTGCTCGCCACAAGAATTCTGTGCGAGCCCTGACGTCCACGTTTGTGCTAGAGCATAACGAGGATGTCCATCCGAGCCTCATGCACACCTGTGGTGGCAGGTACATTGTGAACCCAAGGGACAAATCGACGACCTGGCTGGTCGAACCAAAACCTACAGTCTTGCATCGTTGGATCGGCGAGAACACCAACAGTGAGGTGGTGTTTCCGGAAGCCTGTTGTTCGACCAGTACACAGCAGTCTCGAAGTCAGAAGCGGCGCGTTTGAAGGAACATCGACAGGGATGTCTGAGCAAGACCTTCACCTGGTAAATAACTCACAAGCATTCGCACAGCAAGGTGTATTTTGATCATTTCAATTGTTGACATCCATAGATGCGTTGTTATATCCCCCGAGTCGTGGTAAATCTTCCAGATTCCCGACATGTCGTTTCTGGTGCCCTCGCCGGGTACACTTCAGTCCAATATCGTAAACTTTGTTGTCAAGCCAAGTTGCTTAGACATCGATCGCATCGACCGTCACGCCCTTGACCCACGAGTACTGCATGACACGAGCAACCTCGAGAGCCGAGTCGTGAGAGGCAAGAGTACCGACCAGGTAGAGGCTGGCATCGAGACCAGCAGTGACACCGCCAGTCGTGATAATGCGCATACCGCCCAGCGGCATAGAAGCACGCCTGGCAATGGATTCGCGGCGGCGAGAATCGCGCCAGGCATTGCTGCCCTTGCGAGCAATAGACATCCTGCGTCCATTCTGGGTTGTGGTGCCGTCGGGGATTCCACCCGAGCGGTCCTTCTTGATGATGTATCTGTTCATGTGAGTAAGCCTTTTCTAAATAAGGTTAGGGTCGTGCTTACGGGTTGTCATCAGGGTTCTCGCCCAAATCGAAGCGGGCGTTGTTGACGACGTAACGCTCCTCCATGACGTCGGTACGCATGGACATGTCACGCTTTGCAGCATCTTGACAGAGAGTCTCCAGGCGGACATAGTAGTCTGGGTGTGTTGTAGCAGCCAGTCCTTCGAGCATACCCTGTTGGGCAAGCAAGAGGGCGCCGACGTCGATGGCGAGCACAGTTCGCTCTTTGGCAGGGTTCTTCTCCTGCAGCTCGACGTACTTGGCGAGCAGGTTAAGAGGCTCGGACTTGTTCTTGAGGACATCGAAGATACCCTCGCCGCCAGGCACGATGATGACATCAAAGTCCTCGAGCTCGTCGTTGGCGTCATCGTAATCCATATCAGCCTTGATGGTGAGGCCCTGGACAGAGGTCATGGCGGCTGCGGGGCCAACGAATTGGCACTCAAAGGCCTTGCTGGCTGAGAAACGTGTCAGCAGGGGCTCAATTAGGACAGCAGACAATCAAGAGGGTATGACAAGTATGAACAACTGGAGCTCTTACACTTGTCTTTGGGGTTCTGAAGAGAGCGGCTCAAGACCTCGAGTGGGCCAGCCACGTCAAGCGTGTTGTAGCCAGGGAAGAGGGCAAACAGCACCTTGACCCTGTCGACGGGGCCATCGGTGCCGTCAGCGATTGCACTCATCTTGAATGATTTGAGGAGGGATTTGGATAACGAGAATTGGGGTGAAGAGTGGAATGGTGAAGGCTTGAGACTGAAAGTGTCGTGTGTGGACGATGGATTGAGAAGGGCAGAACGAGGGGTATGTGTTTCTTAGCTGCGAGTCACCTGCCCCCTCGTGCCATGACAATCGCGTCACCGTGAACTTACCCCAGGAAACGAGCGACGCCCCCGCACGGCAGGAGCCACCCAAAGCACAAAGCGTTGCAGTTCAGTGGGGCGGAAACGCCAGTGAAGGGCCGCTTATCTTAGCGCCTAGGTTCGAACTGTTCGGCCCGCACTGCCTGAGGCAACATCACCTGACAACGTGCGACGAAAGGCGATGCTGCTTAGCGCTCCTTTTGAATAGTCATAGTAATAGCATAGGAGGATACATTTCATCCACTGCAATTGACTGTCTCCAAGGATTTGTTTTCCTTTTCACGCAGCGGTACTTAGGCTAGGAGGGTCTCCATGTCGACGTCTAGCTGCATGCTCTGTACACACATTCCAGCTTTCCAGACCTTGTTACACGTTACCGTGCGACTGCAAACATATGAGAATGTGCTTCGTAGGCATTGTGAAATGAGTAATCCAGGCTTCCATATTGCAGAAAAAGCCGGCGACAAGCCAGCAGACCTTGGAAACACAGGAGGTATCCAACGCTAAGCCTTAAATCATCTGTAACCTAAAAAGACTTTACAAGACTACAGAAACTTCTCTTAAGTATAAAGAGCAGCACGCATTATACCAAAGGCCTCCAGCAATACTGTTTGAGGGGTTATCGCTGAAGCAACGTACCCTGTAGTCGGCAGAGTCAGGGCTTCTTTAGTGAGGCCATAGCACTAGCCTCTTTACCTGTGCTTTCCAAAATGTGCAGCAAAAACTAGAGTGTTATCTAGCGTGACAACAGTATGCATGTCGACCTGCAACCAGCTTCAAAAATCTCCCGTTCGTGTCGTGGAGTAAGGTGATCGAACGATGGTGGGATGACGGCGAACTGCGTCTGTGCACGGTGTTCCTAGCGTGCATCTCCAAAGCCAGGCCTGAAGTTGACAGCGAACACCCGCCCGCAACATGGCACCAGCGAACGCGGTCGACGCGTCACCCGCGCCTGGGCCTAACAAACTGTCCCCTAAATCTAGTGAGGCTCCTTCAACAGCCCCAAAAACACCTCCGCCAGAGTCTAAAGAGGGTCAATGGCTTCGACGCGCAGCGATCCTCTCCTTTTGGGCTGTTGTGGTTCTCCTGGGGCTGCCAGTATGGTGGAAGACCACGGCCATCTACCGGGCAGAGCTCCCGTTGCAGGACATGACCGCCTGGGCTGAAGGCAAGGTATGCGCCTGTCACCATAGCCCCTCTGAAGAAGCCACGCTGACTCTGCGAAGGTCTGCAAGCCCGTGTTTCCTCTCCGCATCGCCGTCGAAGCTGCAGTCCCCTCTCAGGATGCCCAACAGTTGGTCCGAATGACGCAGCATGCCCTCGACGACCTCAACGATTTCTCTGCGCATCACCTTCGTCTTATGCTCGCAGACTCCCCTTACACTGCAAACGCCTCCCAGCAAGTTGTCACCGATGGAACGACAGTCAGGAGTGACGACAAGGACATTGCCTTGGTGGTTCGTATGATTGCAGTGGAGACCGGCGAAACCCCTCGGGCACAGCTACAGTCGTATTCACCGATGCTCGATGTGTACTATTCGGCGAACCAATTGCCTCCGCAGTCGTCCACCAGCTCGCCGCTTGCGACGTTCATAGCAAAGGAGCTGCACACAGTCTTCGCCGAAGAGCAGGCTCACCTTGCCTATTTGTTGGCCGCCACCCCTGGACCACATGCCGCTAGGACCCAATCGCTCTCTTCTGAGAAGCATGCTGAGCTTGATCGCCAGTCAACGAGGGCGCTGAAGTACGCCCCAACCTACCACCTTACATTTTCCTTGTTCAGTCCGTCGTACGCACCATCCGCCTGGAATGTTGAAGGTGCACTTCAGACCTACCTAGCGCCGTTACTTGAATCCTTCTCTGGCATCAGCAACTTCACTGTCGATTCACAAGTCCAGCTATACGCCACATTCTCTCCTTCCATGCACCAGCCTCAGTACGACGAGAGTCTGAGGGCATGGACGCTTCGCAGGGAGGACCTTAGCGGTTTTGTCAACGCTGCTGAGTGGCCGCTCAGCCCAAGCATCGGCGAAGGGCCCACCGTGAACTTCATTCTCTACGTCCCGGACGCGAGCCAGTCCCCCTTGTTAGTGAAGGAGAACGCAGGGAACAGTTGGCTGATTCCCCAATGGGGCGGTGTCCACATCCTGAACCTCCCAAACGGGTCAGATATACCCAACACATTGACTGTCGAAGCCCTTGCCCCGGCTATGCACACCTTCTCGGACCAGCTGACCTCCTTGTTTGGTTTATCACAGGTTCCAGCTTCGTTACCTCTACGTATCTCAACCCTTGAACGTGTGCGAGCCGCATCGCTCATATTCTCCGCCTCCTCGACGTTGGGTGCATTGGCTCAAGTATACCAAAAGCTGCCATCTATCCCGGTGCCTGACAACGTCGCCCAATCTGCTGGCTCGACCATTGCCCATCTACAACAAGCTTGCGACTTCCTTCGAGACGGTCGGTTTCAAAGTGCTTTGGAACACGCGCGTATCGCAGAGGTAGAGGCGGAGAAGGCTTTCTTCGAACGCTCCATGGTGGGCCAGGTCTACTTTCCTGATGAGCACAAGGTGGCTGTCTACCTGCCACTGTTGGGTCCAGTCGCCGTACCTTTGGTCATGGCTGCCCTCAAGGAGCTCAAGGGCACAATCGCAGCGTTGCGAAGACGATGATCTACACAAACTGCGTCAAGAATCGTTGGTATCCACACGTTGCATTGAGTTGGGTGTCGTGTCTTTGCAAGTCAGCCTACGCTGGGAAGCAGTTGGAAGTCAGCAGCCGAAGCTCTTCCCGTGCACGTAAGACCTCGGGTGCAGCTGAAGCATCCCCTCTCTTAGCCCAGGTCCATCAGTGGGCGGATGGACGAGTTGGCCATAGCTTCACAGCTCCGGGCTGATCTGGCGTAGCGCCAACCCCGCTGCGGGGTACACGTGCTGGAGATGGAGCTTGATGGACCCAAACATCTCATACAGCCGCGCCAAAATTTCAGCAGTTCCAATGCTGATTGCGCGAGAAGGCAGCTCATTTCCTCTTCTCGTTGTCTAGCTGGGCTAGCGTGGCCATCCCACATCGTGTTACTCGCTCATCACTCGGGTGGCGTTTTGTTGGCATAGCCAAGGTCTTCTGGTACAGTGAGACATCAGCAACGCAGTAAGCTCTGCAGATACTCGACGTCTGGCCGGCCCTTTCATGAGCCGTCCCACAGTATAAGTATCCTAGCTGGCCCCCTCATATTCGATAGCCGCTGTTCAGCAGTTCGTAGACAAACAACATACTATCTACTACCAACCTCATTCCTCAATATGCCCCTCTCTGATCAGGGTGTCCAGGGCGTCAAGTCCCTCCTTGACGCAGTCACCAGCGAAGGACCAACCGGTTCACCAGGCTTGGCTTTCCACGCTGTCGACAGGTCCGGTAAAACGCTTGTCGAGCATCAAGCAGGCAACCTGGGTATCGACAGCAAGCAGGCCATCGATGAGAACACCCTGTTCTGGATCGCCTCATGCACAAAGCTCGTCACCGCCGTTGCCTTGCTACAGCTTGTTGAGCAAGGAAAGATTGGCCTCGACGATGCTGAAGCCATCAAGAAGTACGCTCCGGAGATTGGCAAGAAGCAGGTCTATGCAGACGGCATCAACGGAGCAGATCAGCAGAAACCTGTAACCTTGCGAATGCTGCTTTCTCACACTGCAGGCTTCGGATACTCGTTCTTCGATCCCCGACTCCAAGCCCCGGGAGACATTGAAGGCCAGAAGGGCGACATCAACGACATCCTCGACTCACGACTAGTCAATCAACCAGGCTCCATATGGGAGTACGGCGTAAATCCTCCTCCTATCTCCCGGTCCGTTGTCTACATTAACATGCATACAGATCAACCTCGACTGGGCCGGCATAGTCCTCGAGCGCATCACCGGCCAACGCCTAGGTGACTACTTTGCCGAGCACATCTTCGCTCCCCTGGACATCGACACCAAAGGCGCAACCATGTTCCCTCCCTCATCCACACACTCGAACCTCGCCGTCATCCACCAGCGCGACCCCACGTCAGGCGAGATCAGAGAACGCGACCACTTCTACGGCGCGCCGCTCAAGCAAGACACGACCGAGAAGCAATCTGCCTTCTTCCAGTCCGGCGGCGCGGGCCTCTTCGCAAAGCCAAAGGAGTACATCAAGATCCTCGCCGCCATTCTCAACGAAGGCACGAGTCCGACGACGGGCAAGCAGGTTCTGAAACCAGAGTCTGTGCAGCTGTTCTGGGAGAACCAGATCCCCAACCAGTACGTCCCCCCGCCCTCACCCCCAACCTTCTCCTCTTCCCTCTCGACACACAACCATTCTAACGCAACCCCCTCCATAGACCTGACTTCGCCCGCGGCGGCCCACCCCCTGCAAACCCCGAGCTCGCAAACGCCAGTCCCGAAGTCTACCCGCAGCCGGGCAACCCGCCCCAAGGGTGGACGTACGCGGGATTCCTGACCATCGAGGCCGGACCCTCGGGTAGAGGCGCAAACACCATCTGGTGGATGGGGCTGGCCAACTGCTTCTGGTGGATTGACCGCGAGAGGGGGGTTGCAGGGTTTTTGGCGGGCCAGGTGCTGCCGAATGGAGATCCCAAGGTGATTCCGGCGTGGTTTATGTGTGAGAAGACGATTTATGATAATTTGGAGTGAGTGAGGGAAATGTAGTGTAGTGTAGAGATGAAGTCTAACGTGGAGCATCATGAAACCACGAATCTATTCGCTCCGCCGCTTCAAATGCCCACCCAGCTCGCCAACAACCGCATCCGCACTATCCAACCCCTCCGCCCCCTGCGCATCAACCAAATCCGCAAGCCCCTGATACACGCCCGCAATCTCGCGAAACACACGCGCCTGCTCTCCAAATCCGCCCTGCACCCCAAACGTCTGGCCAATGTGATGCATCTCCTCGACCCAGCGATACGCTTTCGTCGTGCACCCAACGATGGTCTTCTCCGCCGTCTCCCGGGCATTGGGGCTGTACTCGTCCAGGTAATGGCGTAGATCTGGCAGGACGTGCAAATTCGCGGCTGTGGTGTAGCTCTGCAGCGCGAGGGCCGTGAAGCCTTTGCTCAACGCGGCGAAGCAGGCTTTGAGGCCGCTGGCGGAGCCGATTTCAGGGCCTAGGTGTCGCGTGTTGAGGAGGCTGGCGAGCTGGGCGCCGGAGATGGGTGCAGAGGATAGATCGTGGGGTCCTGATAGTGGGATTCCGGGACGTGTCCAGCTGCCGTCTTGCTTCTGGGTGGGTGGTCCGCCGATGATGCCGCCGTCGATGAATTCGACGGTTTTCGCGTCGTTGGTGAATGCAGAGTACATTTCTTTCGCACTATCTGGTGATCCGGCATTCAGGTCTAGGTACCACAACGCCTCTTTCTTGTCCTTTCGCGCGTTTTCGTGCTTCAGCGCTTCGATGATGCGCTGTGCAGTGCGGGCGGAATCTTTGGGCGGTACAATGCTGAGGATGTAGTCGGCTTGTTGCACGAGTTCAACGTCCGAGGTCAAGAGTTCAATCGAGGCCGACTTTGCTCGGTCTTGTGTCGCAGTGCTGCGGTCCGAGACGTTTGTTATCACGCGGAAGTCATGGGCGCGCAACAAGCTCGCGACACCAAAGCCCATTTGGCCGATGGAGAGGACGGCTATGGTGGCAGTCATGGTGGACGTGAGTTTTGGGGCGCCAGTAATTCTGCAATGAGATGCAGAGAGGAGGGGTTTGGTGGGGTGTCGTTGCCGTCTGACGTGCTCGCGGGTATAGCGGTGGCTTTAACCAGACGAGGTTAGTAGAGGCGGGATGGTGATAAGATGGGTTGAGTCGGCGTCTCTCCTCAACTCTCATCCTCATGATGAAGCTAGTGAGAAGCCGTTCTACCTTGTTTTTGAATGTGGTTTCACATGCTTGAATGCCTTGCTCGACGACAGATCTGATGTCATGTGTTTCCATAACTGCTATCTGATCGTAAGCTGACCTCGATCATGCCTTGTAAGTTGAACTGGGTGGATTCTCGCAGATGATCCACCATTTCCAGACCCATCAATGGATGCATGCTCGCAGTCACACCATACCCAGTAAAGAAAGAAAAGAAACATTCCCTGAACCCATGAGGCCAATACCTCAAAAGGCACCCACTTCGATCGGCCATGGAACTGGAAGTTGTCCTTTGTAAAGTACGTCCAGTTGCATTCCGTCAATCACCCGTCCAAAAGATCCCCGTACAGAAACGTGGAGACACTCAAACCGCTGAATGACGGAAGAATCCACGCCTGCACCAGTCAGCCCCAATATACACAAAGTGTGGTCCTTGACTTACTTAGCCGACGCATGATCCGTAACCACAGGAGTCCTGTCCCGCCTGGTCCACAACAAAATCCCCACGATGAAACTCGCGAACCAAAAGACAGCAGCCAAGAAGCTGAAAGCCTGCGCCGCGTTCCATTGGCCACAGTAGTTATTCGTCAGTCGAATGCTTCCCCACGCCCAAGGACTACCACACTTCATCTGATCGTGATAGTAGTGCTGCAGCAGGCCAAAGACAGCAAACCAAGCAGCGCAGAACAGAAGATCCGTGACAGAATGAACGATGGTACAGTGTGGAAGGATCATCCAGAGAAGAGCAATCCAGACAGAGATTGCGGCAACGATGACGCTGTAGATGAGTCGTGACAGGGGTCCGATGCTGTGGGCTTCGCGCTGGTGGAGGAAGTAGGCCGTCAAACCGAGAACGATGGCCGCGCTGACGAACTGGGCGAAGCGCAAGGCGATGGATATGATGCGTGAGACGAGCATGTTGGAGAGATGTTGTCTTGTATTGCTGTTGGTGTTGAGAAGCTCACGCTTGTGGATGGCTAAACAAGATGGAGAGTGGGTGGAAGAAGCGGTCGAGGCAGAGAAGGATGGGACTATCGTAGATCTGGTGGCGACAGCTTCCAAGACAACGTAGAGGCAACCGCGTGTCTGAGCTTTGCAAACAGGAGTAGCGGTACAGCTATAGCAAGAGCGAAGGTAAAGGCGCAGTCTACATTTAAGTCACAGCGACGTGGCGCTCAACGTGACGCCGGTAGGAGAGGTACGACCAATACCAGATCCAACAGGCGGACGTGTGATGTGCCTACACACATGATGCCGCAGCTTGTTTGCAAGTACTGTGTTCAATATGCAACCGTTGTACAGCACTGTTCTGGTGACACCACTGCTGCTCCCGCCCTGAGGCTACAACATCGAGAGAAGGTTATCAGTAAAAATGAAATGTATCGTGACTTTAGAAAACTTTCCCTAGTTGCTGTCAAGTCGCAACTCTGGTCAGAACGGAGAAACTGTTGCCAGAGCGTGACTGTGATGAGATTGTGCTGCGTAACAAACAGTGCTGAACGTGACACTGCCCGGGGCAGACCTGCCGCTCGTGATTTTGTGGCATGCTTCCAACGTCCCGTTTGAGCGATGTTGAAGCGGGGAAGACGGAGTGGTATGGTAAAGGAAGGGATGTGTGCCGCTGTCGGGCAGAAGCAACCAGCTGATGCCAGCTCTCACATGCGTTCGTTCGCCCTTGCTTTCGACAGTAAGCGGAATGACGGATTGATGAACTGCAACAAGATGTGATCAATTCGCTTCGAACGCGTAGCTAAGTTTCCAAACCCTACAATGCCGCTCGAACGCAAAAAAACAGAAACACGCCATACACCAACGCTATGCTTAAGGACAGTCCTACTTGATCTTCCTTGCCTCCGCCCTCGATATCTCGTCTCCCGTGTTGGTCCAGCCTTCCATCATACTCCGCTGGGTCAGACTTCCTCCTCTGCTATGTCCTCCACCTATGGTGCTCCCACTGCTAACATTCCTCTTATGTCCCTCCGCACTCGTATTCATGCTCGTGCCTTCGAGAGCCAACCTCCTCCGATCCCCGCCTGCTGCCATTCTGCCTGAAAACTGGTGCCAGCAATTAGGCGCCTGAAGGATATACTTCTCCATGGCGATCCTGAAACGGTTGCGATAATCCTTCGGACTTGTAATGGTCGGCTTGTTCTTCCCACGATCCTTGATCCACGACTCAAGTTTCTTGTCCCAAGTGTATGTGCGGATGCAGTCGATGATACCGACGATGATTTCTCGCCCTGTGTCGTCGAAGCCTGCCATGAGTGAGTAGTCCATGACGTTGTTCTGAGAGAGAAAGAGTGTATCGTTCCAGACACTCGCTTTGAGCAGTTTCTTGGTATGTTCGCGTACGAAAATAGGTGTCTCAGAATAGATTATGTCGACGAGGTTCTCGTCAAGGAGGACTTCGTCACGTTCGCCCGTAGACTGGATCTTGCGATTGCGCATGCTGCCCTTAAGATCGTACCGCCGGTTTGGTTCGCGGTCGTAGAACAGGTTTTCCATGACTAGCATAAACCAGTCGAAATCACGTCCTGTAGGCGTTTTGATTTGGACTTGGAAGAGGCCAAACATCTTGGCAATAACAGATGGGAGCTGGCGGAAAAGGTTTTGGTGCGTGAAAGCAAAGTAATTGGGAGCGAAGCGGAAGAAGGCTTGCACTTCGATGGGAGAGAGTGACTTTAAAATGAACCGATCGTCGAGGGTTTTGAGGAAGATGGATTTTGACTTTCCGCCTTTGGACTCGTATTTCGAACAACGTGAGAGAGACTCCACGAAACGGTCCGCGACACCGCACTTTCGGCGGAGAGCATCGAAAGATTGCGCGTAAAAGATCTTGCACTGTGCTTTGACGCCACGGTTGGTGAAGCCATAGCGAATGTTGGTGTTCTTATCGTGCAGCAGGTTGCGCTCAATCGATCCTTCCATGGACTCCATGTCTAGACCAGACGGATCATCACGGAAAGATTGCAGCTTGGTCAGATAGTCAGGGCTAGACAATGCCAACGCGATGATGGAACTAGGCTCGTCCTCGCGAACAATGATGTCGGAGTCTTCCCAAACGTGTTCGATCTGTGCAAAAGGATAATCAAGTGGTGCCCATCCACTTGCAGACCGCTCCGACCAGAAGTTGGTAAGCATCTTCAGTAATGTAGTCTTCTCGTGCTTTGGAAGCTCCAAAGAGCTCTCGAGCTGCGAATCGCTCATGTTGAGAAGCTGGGAACTGGAAATGCTGTCCGGAAGTGGGACATCCTCAGGAGCAATGTCCACATCACTAACGTCGTTCTCCGCATCGGAAGTGGGTTGGCTGTCGGCTTTGGGAGATCGTTCACCGTCCGTATTATGGCCGGCCAAATCACTGCTATGCCGCTCATCAACCGGCGATTGTGGGGCAGTTGTGCCGCCTGTCGTTTCGGTGACGGTACTATCGTCAAGCGTGCTATTGTCGACGCTTGTACGGGGCGGTGATTCAACCTGCACATCTTCGTCGGATGCGTTGTTTTCTTGCACCGCTTCGTGGACATCCTTGTAGACCTCGACAATTGGCTTAGACGATGCAAGAGGGTAAGCGCGGACTTGTCGATCCCTCGCACGGAAGCGTTCACGCGTGCGTTCTTTTTGAAACTCGCGCGAAAGTTGTTCAAAGTGTTCGGCCAGTTTAGACACTTTGGAAGCCTGAGTCTTGAATGGCACAGAGCGTGGTATTCTCGACGTGGACCGGGACTGCTTTGATATGCCAAGACGCAGTCGCTCAGTCATGCGCTCCAAGGCTTTCTGCGAATCATTGAAGGTCGGTCGGAAAACATCTGGCTTTTGTGGTGCTACATGTGGAAGTGTTGATGGATGTTTCGGGATGTTGCCAGGTTGCGACTGAGTTCGGGCCAGTGCAGCAGGCCTTGCTGGCGTTTCCCGCCGAATGGTGTCTACTAAGCGTGGGATCTTGCTTTCCAGAGTCATGTGCGGCGCTGGGGCTGGCGAAGGCGAAGTCTGCATGTTTTCGATGGCATCCGCCAAGGACTTGTCGATTGGGTTGATCTTTGGATAGCTCGTTGGTGTGGGTGAACCCGGATCAAAACCACTTCCATCAGGAGACAAGGTCGGCGTCTGGGGAGGCTGGTCATCCTTGATTGAAACGTCTGGATAGTCTGATGAGATTGCGAGGTCCAGGTGGCGCACGTCTTCTCGCTCCACCGCTTGGCGTGGTGTTTGGACGGGCAAGTCAGGAATCGCCTTGGTTGGGGTTGACGGCCTCTCTGCCAGAGGAGTGGCATCTGCATCGGCTGGAAGGTCTCTGTCCTCCTTCACAACTGAGGTCAACATATCTGTGGCCTTTTCAGGGGACATGTTTGACGGAATTGGCGTCAGCGCCAACGAATCGTCTTTATCATCATACGCAGGCTCGTCTTCACCAGACTCTACGCCTTCATCAACCGATGTCAACGATGTGCTAGACTCGTCCCGCTCAAGGAACAATTTCTTTAATTGTAGTGTGGCCAGCCTTCGGATATCCTTCTCGGACGGGAAAAAAGCTTGCTCGAAGTCCATGAAAGTCTCATCCCATGCGATGGCCTTCTCCTGAATGGCGCGAATGGCGCGGTTGAGCGGGATAATCTCGTAATACTTCGAGTTCATGTACTTGTCTTGGAGTTTGTGCCTCAGGTACTCGTGCTCGTCGTTTGCGCGCATGATCAAATGCTCAACCTCTGCCTTGCATGCTTCAACCTTCTCAGGGATGACACTCTCCACATGGATACTTCTGATTCGTGCGCGTACCGAAGCCATGAAGCAGTCCAGTCGTTCTTCGATCCTTAGGAATTGTTCATTCTTCAGCCTCAAATCACTATCCACTTTCCAGGTAACATTTGGCCTGGGGACAATCACCTCGTACATTGGCACGGCGTCGTATTGGATGCGAAGCGCAACGTTGTTGTAACCAAAATAACGCACGTGTTCTTTGTGTATGTCGTGAGGGCAGCCATTTGTGCGAGGATGTAGTTGCGTGCTCCAGAAAGTCAACTCAAGGTATTTTGCGAAGGAGTACTTCCAAGTCCACTCGGACATGGGAATCGGCTGCGTTTCTTTCCCGCATTTTCTGCAGACGCTCCACATCAGGATCGCTTGATATAGCCCCTTCAGTTTTGGAGAATGCTTCTGAACGACGACTGTCATTTGTCCTTCTCCGTGCACGTACTGACGCGAGTGGTCTACCATTCTTCGGTTGCATCCGTCGACTTCGCAGACAACACCTGCTGACGTGCAGAGATCCTCCACGTACTGACCGAGAGTGCAGTCGGGTGTGAAGCCGTCGTCGTAGTCATGTTCCTGGTAAAATCCGAGTGCAATGATTTCAGGACCAATGCAAGGTGTTGAAGTGGTAGTGTTGACCACGCTATATAAGACTGCGATCTTCTGATGATTGAACGGATCATATAGATCTGTATTTCCGGACAAATACGCCTCCCATTGTCGCTTCTGTGTTTCGTAATTGTGGAGAGCTTTATCATATTCGGATGCATGCACGGCAGACAGGAACTCACGAACCTGCTTCGAAGCTCGCTCGACCACAACGTGCACCATTTCTGGCTGCACAAGTTCGAACTTCTGGTGAGACTTTTCTTCCTCTTCGTCCGAGTCTGTGGTGTATTGGTTTTTAAGCTTTCGGAGGTGACCAAGCTTCCTCTCGTACTGGCGAGCTTGTTCCAGGAGATATGGCTGCATAAACTTGACAAACGGCGATGAAGAAAGCACCTTTGTGCGATGGTTCTCCACTAGATCACTATAATAGGATGGTGCTGCATCTCCAGCTGATTGGTCGTCTCCAGAGTTTGTTTCAAGCCCGGCCGCGCTGGCTATTGCGTCGTTGATATTTTGCATATGCTCGCCATCGCCGAAGGCATGAGGATCGACGACCGATTCTGTTGGCGTATCGACAAGCTCATCTCGCATGAGGCAGGTTTCGAGACGAAGATTGTATACCACGTAACTCATGAACTCTGTGACGCGCTTCAGCTTGACCAGGTCATGGTTCTCGGCGCCGCGCAGGATGATAGTGCACCCGAGATCCTTCTGGCATCCAGACAGATAGATGTATGTCTTTTTCGTGTTCTTGTGCACGTACGTTCGGACATCGAAGCTGCCGCAGTGTCCTAGGTGGGAGGGGTCGATAGCAAGCTTGTCGACGGAGGAGATCATTCGCGACTGTGTACATCTCGCAACGGCGTTCAATACAGTAGGCTTGACATTGTAAACCACAGCAATACCCTCTTGATCAAGGAACTCTAGGGCAAGGCCAGAGACGTTGCGCTGAACCAGTAGAACATGTGGTCGTAGAGCGGCAATACGGCTGACCAGATTTCGTAGATACTCTCGCTCTTGAGCAATGACAGGCTCCAAGCTCATGAAGTGCGTCTGGTGTCGTGCGTACTCGATCGCGAACGTGATGATGATGATTCTTGGGTTAGGTATGTTGCGTGGCATACTCCGAAGGGCGACATTCTTGGTAAATACCACGCCTGATACGTACGCTGTGTCGCGGGGCCTGCCGCCCGGAATTTTCTTCAACTTGATGTAGTTTCGAACATCTATGTCATCGCCTCTGTCCACGTCTGGATTGACGTCATCTGTGCATTGCCGCAAAATAGGAATGAGTGCTTTCTCCCAGCTCGACACATGCGCAACGTCTGCGTCACGCAGCATCTGCGTAAGAAGCTTGCGAGCATGGTCCAAGCTGGCCTTGTTCAGCTCGACTTTCGGGAAGATTCCACCCTGCATTGAAGCACTTCGTGTAATCTTCGTGCCCGACGGTGTTGGTGAGGGAGACGGTCGAAGTTGTGGGGTACCGGACTGCGACACTAAGCCGCCTGCACCAAACCCTGCTGTGAAGGGCCTTAGCAAGGTGTTGCTCTTGGCTCGGCGTGGTGAGGGCCGATGTGATATGCTGCTGACACTCATATTCCGTCGTCTCGCTGGTCGTGCACCATGTCGGCTTGCAATGCTGATGTTGTCGCTATCTCGAGCAGCTCCACTTTTGTCCCCTGCGCGCGACTTTCCCTTCCTCACTGCCGCCAGAAACCCGCCAAACCCACCTTTATCACCCTCAAGACCTGTGCTTGTGGGGTTCTCTGCATTCAGAGCCGCGAATAGACTCGGATGCTCCTCCTCGCTAGAACCATCGTCTGACATGAAAGGTGCAAGGTCAGGGTCAATGATATTGTCATGGTGGAAAGCAGGCAGATTTGGCTGAGCGCGAGGGTTTTCGTGGAGGTACTGATGGAATGGCGCACGGTCGTCGTGTTTGGTGTGACGCATGTGCTGGTGTTTGGAGTGGTGACGTTTGTGACTTGAAGAGCGCGGTCTCCCACCGAGTGACCGTAACGAGCGTGACGAACTCGGACGAGCGAGTGTCTGGGCACCCACTTCGATGACATGAGAGCGGCGCTTCTTCTCGCTGCCAGTCTTTCGAGACATGGGTATACTGATTGTCGGCGTGCCAATTTTGGTGTGGTCATGCTGCGGATGGACGACATCGTCATCGTCGAAATCGTCGGCTCGGGTACCGTGATCATAGATGGATGCTTGGTCACCTTCGTCGGTGTAGTCGGAAGAATCATCGTCGTGGCCGTATATGATGTTTTCACAAGGTTTGCAGACGCGGAGATTGCCTGGCTGACCAAAAAGCTTGCCTGAAACTATAGAGGTGCACTTGGAGTCGAAGATCTGCCCACAGGTACGGCAATGGTGTTTTCTCCGGAATGTTGTAAATGCATCTCCACAGTTGAAGCAATCTTTTGCGTTTTCATCTCTCATCCAGAATTCCCTGTCCAGTATCTTCCTACGCATTTGTGTGAAGGCACTGCGGGGTAGAGTGCTGACTGCGGGGTTGGCATGGGCCTGCCGCTGGATCTCTTTGATGGGAGGCACTGTAGGGGCACGCATGGTTGAGGTCGTAATGACGGAGCTGATGCCATCTGAAGAGGATGTCCTCGAGGTCTGGAAGCCTGGTAGATGTGAGGGGCCCACTTTGAGCAACGGTGGACGCTGTGGCTCCGGTGCGATGACAGCGGTGCGGGCGTTGGCAGTAACGTGCGGCTTCTCTGTGTCTTCAGAGCCGTTGTCAGACGGATCGTTGGGTTTGCTGCCTGGTGGGCGACTTGACTGAAGTTGGCCGTCTGATGGAAAACGCGGACTGTCGCGGACGGCGTCGGGAGGGAAGGTAAAGCCACTGGTATCTACAGGCTTGTCGCCGTCCACAACGACCATGCCGTCCTCGGTGTCGTCACTGTCTTGCGCTTCCTGTTCCATGTGACTTCGTTTACGGCGCAGTCCTTCATCGCGGACGGGCGCAAAACGCGGCGAGCGTGAGTTGGCAGCGCCAGGCGCAAAGTCCTTGACAGAGCCATTCTTGGGGAGGTCGAAGGCCGAGGAGCCGCTCTGTACGCGGGAGTGGGTGCTGACGGGGCTGTGTGCAAATGAGTCGTCGTCTCGCAGCGGCCTGCTGGGTTCTGTGCTTGGGGCTGGAGAGGGTCGAGAGCGAGCGGGCTGTAGCGAGGACTTGGAGCCGTTCAGCGAGAGTCTGCTTGTGATGGTGGCGTTGGAGACGGTCGAGTCGCGCGAGGGTGGGGGCGGCAGGTCAGGGAAGGCGGCGGCCGAGGGCGAGTGCAGTCTGGACGAGGACACGGAGACGACGACGGGGGACGAGACGGCAGTGCCTCCCGGACTGCGGCCGAGGATGCTGGGCTTGGAGCTGGCGCGGTGCCTGGAGCCCGAGGAGAGGCTGTCGTCGTCTTTGGCCCCGCCGACCGAGGCTCTGATGCGGCTGTACAGACCGCTCAGGCCGCCCTGGACCAGCTCGATGCCCTTGGGCTCGCCACCAGCAGGCGGGGCAGGCGGGGCGGTGAGGTCGTCGAAGGTGGTCAGCGAGTCCGAGTGCGAGGCGGTGAGGTGCAGCTGGTGCAGCGAGTCGCGCGAGTCTCTGGCCATGGCGGCGGAGGTGGTTATGGGTGCTGCTGCTGCTGCTGCTGCTGCTTCGAGTCGGGGCGCGGGGCGGTGGAGGTAGTCGAGGGCACCCGGCGGGGCTCGGTGGCCGGCAGCATCAGGCTTGGTCGGCGTGCTGGGCAGGCAGAAGTCGATGTTGGAGTCGGTGTCGGTGTCGATGGCAGTGTCGAGGTCAAAGTCGCTGTCGTCACCGGCGCGGTGGGGGGTTTAGCGAGGGAGCAGCCGGGCGCTGGTGGCCATGCTCACGGGTCGTGAAACGCAGGCAGCAGGCTAGACGAGGCGGCTGGCTAGTCAACGGCTGACGGCTGCGACAGGTCAAACGGCGCGCCGAGCGGGTGGGTGGTGAATGGCCCTGGCACATGATCCGGCTGTGTCTCCGCCTCCGCCATGACGCATCTTGGCCAAGGTGCTGCGGAGCTCACCTCCGCCCCCACTCCCGCTCCGCCTCGCCCTGTGCGCAGTGAATGTCACGGCGAAGAATGACGCGTCGTCTCTTGTCTATAAGGCCTGTCGTATCTGTGTCAGACCCCTGTCTCTCTTTCCACATGTCGATGGCGCTCAGTGAACCCATCGACGGCGCCTATGCCCCGCTGTCTACTGAGTTCTTGTGCATCTCCACCGAGAACGTGACAGTCTAACATTGGCGCGTCTTATACGCGTCCATCCATGGCCGTGAGCCCAACTGCCTGGCTCCACGAGGAAGTCAAGACCCAGCTCGAATTGGGCGACAGTTGGCTGGCGGACAAAAACAAGGCAAACGCAGCGCTCGACGGGCCTTCAATCACGGCCGACAGTAGGTGGAAAGGCATCTACCACGACAACGGCTCTTGCATCGATATTTTTGGACCAATCAGCGCGCAACTCCTCCATCTGCTTGTGCTCAAGGTCAGTCGCGCCTGTTGCGTCTCCGTGCTGCTCTGACCTCTCTGTCACGCAGATCTCACCTCTGACCGTCACAGACGGCCGCCATCAGACCGAGATTTCTCTCACTACCACCTGCCTGCATGACCTGCAAACGAGGTATCCAAGCCGCCACATTATTACCGGTACCATCTTGGCTGTGCGAAACTATACCATACGATACACTTCCTACGGTCCCCCAGGTGACAAGCTTCAATTGCTTCTCAATACAGTCGACTGGGCGGGGGAGAGGCACAGAACAGATGCTTGGCCGGACCCTGTACAGCTTCTGCATCGTTCTGAAGATATCGCCACAGCACTGCAACAACTTCACCGCACGCGTGTGCTTGAAGATCGTCGATGCTTGCGAGCAAAACCAAAGGAAGAGGAGGATCTGGACGACGAACCCTACACAATGGCTGGCGCACACGAGTCGCGCGATGAGGACGTTTCGATGAACACGCAAATGCCTTTCAATACTCAGGTGCAGCATCAGATCAGACCGCGCAGGGACGAAGGGGACCTCCAGTTTGTGGGCACGAAAAGACTGGAGCCGGTGCTGGCTGGCAATACAAAGAGGGCCGACTTGAAGCCTCGCTCTGGAGGCTCCAATACCGGGAAGTCGGTTGTTGATAAGCAAGCTCAGCTCTTGTCACTCCTGAAACCGGCCCAACCGCCAGTCGTCCCGCACGTTCAGACTCGGGTTCACGCAGACCCAAGACCTCAGTCAACAGAGACTCCAAATAAACGTGCAGCGCGAGAGAGGACCGCTGAGCTCGTTGATCATTCGAGGCAAAGCCCCACGCAGGCTCATACTCTGCTAGACAAGGGGAAGAAGCGTATGCGAGAAACAGATTTGGAGCCACCGTCCACTGACCATTCGACGAAGAAAACCTCACTCTCCGGAATTGAGGCGAAGCAGAGTACTGTCAATGAAATCGAGAGGTTTGCCGCAGAGTGCTCATGGATGAAGGGCTTCAAATTCAACCATGAGGCCTGCATCGTCCCTGAAGACCAGGCTAGCATTCTGAGGAAACCTGAAAGCTGGCACAAACCGGAACCTGGATTGCGCTTCCCCGAAGCAAACATACCGATGCGGATATTTGAAACACTCAGCAAGCTGCAGGACGAAAAGATCGCCTCTGAAGAAAAGCTTGAAGATAATTCAGGATCGCACAACGAAACTGATCCACCACCTACATCCTGCCCACCGTCTGCACTTCGGCCGGAGGACGAACAGGAGGACGAACAGGAGGACGAGTCGGAGGATGAACCATACCCA
This sequence comes from Phoma sp. RAV-16-625, assembly GCA_004335185.1. Lineage (NCBI taxonomy): Eukaryota > Fungi > Ascomycota > Dothideomycetes > Pleosporales > Didymellaceae > Phoma > Phoma sp. RAV-16-625. The sequence goes on from SAUA01000020.1 coordinate 251,339, forward strand.
TGGACACCTTCACCCGGTCCTGAGCCACCACAACAACCGACATTATCTCGCCAAAGCCTCCCTCCCGATTCCAGCAGCGAGGTTCCTGCGGACGACACAGCTTCGGCAATGCCACACAGATCTGCAGCAACCGAAGTCCGATCTCCACAGCCCAGCTTACCACCCTCATCAGAAGAGGGAGAAGTCGCTGCTCCACCGTCGTCGCCTCCGAGTCCCCAGGAAGCCGTGGATAGTGATGACGAAATGGAATTGGAGACCTCGGTTCCTCAGGCGCTGGGAGAAGACCTAGATGAACACACAACATCTCGTCTCACAGACACCTATCTCTCTCTCGCTGAGCCTAGTTTGAGGTCAGTCATACAAGTGAAAGAAACTCCCTATGTGAAAGGTAAAAATGGTCAACCTGTCGTAACAATTTCACCGCCCACACAAAGTTCGAACGCACAGCAGCTTCCCTCTTCGTCGGCGTCCATCGTACGAGGCACATACCACGAGTTCAACTCTTCAGTGGTAGAGGAAACCAATCTGGATGCCTTGCGCAGAGACAAGAGCCAGAGTCAACAGGCAAACACAAACAGAAAATCAACCGCCCAAACAGATGAGCTCCATACACTGCTTCCTGAACCTGGTGCTCAAGATGTTTCCATATTGGACATGTGCGTAAACGATGAGCCGCTGCCGGTCTCTACTTGGCGACAAGACGGACAGAAGAAAATGCACGGCAAGCAAACAGAAACACTTCAAGAGAGCGCCCCTGCGCAACCTGAACCAACGCCAATGTCTGCTCAGCTTCCTCCCAAAGATTCAAGCTCCGGACAGCAGCCTCTACCAATAACCAGCCAAATCGCGCCAGTGGTGCCAATGAATCCAGAGAAGGAGTCCTCAAGGCAGTCATCAAGACAGCTATCGGCCACTCCAAGCCTCACGAAACGAAAGCTTGAAACGACACCTACGAAGGATAGCAAGCGGAATCCGAGACCCCCCAAACGTTTCAAGTTTGTTGGCTTTGGGAGTAACACCGCAGACGTGCTGCGAAGGTTGGAGAGCGAGAGGCGGAAGTCTAGCACAAGCATTGAGAGTAGGCAAGGCTCAGTCATCAGTCTACCTACACCGCAGGATGCAGATACCAAGATGGAGTTACCTGATGGCAAAGGAACGACCAAGCTCCAGATCGATGCAGCAAATGTAGTTGTTGACGGTGATATGTCTCCGCGCCATCAGAGTCTTTATGCAGCACCCAGTCCCGCATTGCGTCCTTCACCTGGCTTTCAAGGGACTACAGCCGTTGCCGAGGGTACGGATGATGTTCAGGCCGGGGCACATGTGCCTGGTAACAGCACGGCACGCCACAGCCCTCCAGTAAGCCCTGGCCGGTCGCAACAGATACATATGGAGTCCCAACAAGAGATGCAACCAAGGCCGCAGTTGGAGCCTCAAGCAGAGCAAGGAAATGTGCTTGTGCGGCTGCCTGAGCCTCATACTCAGCCTGATGCGATTCAGCCCAGCTCTGAAGTTGGCGCACGCGCAGAACAGGCGCCTCCAACTGCGTCGATTAGTGCCGCAGCACCTTCGACAGTGTTTGAAACTTTCAAACTGGCATACCCTGAATATGGAGGTGCAGTCGGTCATTTTAAAAACTGGTGCCTGCAGGTTGAAAAACTTGATCGAGATGACAAAATGGTTCCAAAATGGATGTGGGATGACTACATCATCCGGAATAGGACTGACTACAAAGATTACACGGACGCGTGTAATGATTCAGGTGAAGATCCTGTACCATACATCCGCTTCTACAAAGACACCATCCGAGACACGGTCTACAAGAAAGGCATCATCGAGACAAGAGCCACTTTACTCAGGGCGCTCCAGGAGCTTGGACTCCCACCTCGTACAGTCGAGACACCAGCACCTAGCTCGCCTTCTCGGCAATCACCTCAGCTGCCAAAACATCAGTCTCCTCGACCGCCTGTGCCACCGCCGGCATTTGTCCGACCATCGCAACAGCAACTTGCACAGCACTCCCATCAGCAACCGATACAGCAGTCGTCCGGACAGTCAGTTCATCACTTAGGCCAATCTCCAACACCACCGGCGCAGACGGCAATTACGCTGCCAAAGAAGAAGCTGTCGCGGAAGTCTCTGCCATTCAAACCACCGATTGATTCAACACCAGCCCACATCAACGCCACATCTCGCATTCGCCATTCACTTCCCGCAAGCTCATCTCGCTTCACGCCTGATTCAACGTCCACTCCATCAGGCTCTGCACGACAAGCATCAGGGGTGCGTCCAAAACCCAAGTCCAGATTGGCTGGCGTGCTTCAGTCACACCTCAAGAGCGACGACCCCCCAATTCTGGCCCGAGATGAGTTTCGTGAATTCTCAAAGTCGCAGGCGGCCTTGACCAGCGTTACGGGGAGTACTAGGGTAAGCTCTGACCTAGCTCCTACAGGAGACATACATCGAAGAGTCGGTGATAAGAACAAGAGCTAAGGTAGGAACAGATCGATGCGACAAAACCTTGGCCGAAGAATCTTGAAGTCAGGCCATCTGTCAAAGACTTACCGAAGAGGAAAGTGGATGTTCTGGATTGGAAAGACGAATTGTAATAGACCAAGAGGTTTTGGTTGGGTAATACTTGATTTTTGTGACACTACACCTTAAGAACCATGAGAAGCGGAAAACAGCATTTGGTATCAAGGAGTCTATATAATACCCCAGGTTGCGATGCACGGTATTGATTGAAGTTATATTGGGTAGTTGAATTCGAAGTAACATCCAGCTCCTTGTGGTTCGTAGATGCATTACATTGATTGTACCTTGCCTCCACATAGACATCCTGCTTGAAGCTTGTTATTCTGAGCACGATAAGGATGACAGTACCGACACCGTGGTATATGTCCGTGCGGTGGACTATCGGGTAAGTAACCTCAATTAGCACCTGGGTACCTGAACTTTAACCTCTTTCGTGACCCCGGACTTCCAAACGCATGAAATACTCCGGCGCGGCACGAGAACGCTAAATGCTGGGGTTATGCGGTAAGATGCTACGACATCCAGTAGAGCTGTTGCGATCACGGGAGGGTGCGTGTGGGCGGGCTAGGTGGGTTTGTCGTCGCAGCGCTTAGTCTCGTATTTGCGTGTTGAAGGTGAGGGGATATCGATGTTCAGAACTTACCGCAGACCTTCCAGTAGCAAAACCACATGTGCTATTGTAGCGTCACAAGCGACCCGTTCGTGGTCAAGTGCACACGCGTAAGCGCTGCGCGGCCCTCCCGACACATAAAGATGTTCCCCGCCAATTCTACCACTCGACATCTCATCACCTCAGTAACACTTTCAAGTAACGCTATCAATACTATCAACATCATCAACGCTTCGATCATGTCAAGCAAGCCCAAGTCCGAGATCAAAAACACCAATGCTGCAGCGAAGGATGCCGGCTTTGACAACTTCCCAGCATTCCTCCTATCTTACGGACTGCGAATCTTCAATCACGATGATGTTGAGGAGGGAAAGGCCATTCTACGAGCTATGGGTTATGGAGTTTGAGGAAGTCTTTAGAGAGAAATATTGGCGGCTTCGAAATAGCAAGAGTTGGAGAAGAACCTCATGTTACTTCCACGGAAGTGCCAATGGACTCTTGATGGGTTCCCAATTCTATGTCTATATTCACGACAATTTTATGGCGCCATACACACTTATATCACTGAAACGATAGTGTAGTATTGATGATCGACGCCGAGACACCAGGATTTCGTATCTCACGACCACCTTCCGCAACGAGAGTACGTGACCGAGATTGGACCGTACCGTAAGTACAAGTACAAGATGGAATTATGAGTAAAGCAGTATCCAACTCCTTCGACTGTTCTGATTGATAACAGTAGGAAAAAATGCTGTCAGTCTTGCCGTTTCTTGCTTTCGCGGCTACCGTCCTCGCCTCACCCATCAATCCTCGAGACGACAGGCCCAAATATATCCCAGGCAAATATCTTGTTCAGATTCGACCAGGGACCGATGCTTCTGCAATCGCCTCACACCACGATACCGTCCGCCGCTTAGCTAGACGCGGCGCCACTCACGAAGCTATCGAGCGTACGTTCAGCGTCGGCAGCCTGAACGCTTATCTTGGCGATTTCGATGAGGCAGCTGTATCCTCCATCCAAAGCCTCGACGAAGTCCTTTCCGTGGTTCCAGATGAATACATCTACCTGGAGCGCACCGACTTCCCACCTCTCACCACAGAAACAAAGCGGGATCTCGTAACGCAATCGCCCAGCATCTGGTCCCTCGGCGACCTCTCCCACAAGACAGCCGGCTCAACAGAGTACGTCTACGACTCCAGCGCCGGCTCCGGGACGACCGCCTACGTCTTCGACACGGGCATCCGCCTCACGCACTCTGAATTCCAAGGCCGCGCCCGCTTCGGCATCAACGCCGCTACAAACTCCACCGACCCAGCCGGCGCAAACCAAGACACAGACGGTCACGGGACGCACTGCGCGGGCACCGTAGGAGGCAAAACCTACGGCGTTGCCAAGAATGCCTCTCTCGTAGACGTAAAAGTATTCGAAGGCGACGTAGGCTCCACGTCCGCCATCCTAACCGGCATTCAATGGGCCGTCAACGATGTGCTGTCCCGCTCCGCCCAATCCACCTCGGTATTCAGCCTCTCGCTCTCCGCACGCACATCATCGACGCTGCTAGATGACGCCGTTACCGCGGCGCGCGCACAGGGCATCCTATCCGTCGTCGCAGCAGGTAATGAGAACGCGCCGATTGGCAACTTGACGCCTGCGCGCTCCCCTGCTTCCCTGACGGTCGGAATGACGCAGCCGGATCGCAGCCGCGTTAGTATCATCGCTGATGTGTATGGTAGTAATTTTGGACCCGAGATGGATGTCTTTGCCCCGGGCAGGGATATTGTGTCTGCGAGCCATTTGTCGGATGATGGGACTGCGGTCAAGACGGGGACTAGTATGGCGACGCCCTTGGTGGCGGGGCTGGTGTGTTATCTTCGGGCGTTGGAGGGCGGGCTGGGGACGCCGGATGAGGTGGAGGAGAGGGTTTTGGGGTTGGCGCTCAAGGGGGTTGTCGGGGATGTTAGGGGGAGTCCGAATTTGCTTGTGCAAAATGGGAGTGGAGCGTGAAGCGTGAGGGGTGGATCTGAAGAGGCAGTTGTGTGGGAATAGAAGAGTTCTGGTCAGGGTTCTTGTTTAGCCTGTATAATCTACAAGGTGCCCTAGGTATACACAGCCTATGTCTATCATACAACAAATACAACACACACTAATACAAAACGTCTCTTGAAGGGATATCTCACGCCTTCACCTGCAAGCCATACGTATCCCACTGCTCCACCGTCGGCCGATTCGGGCTCTTAACCAACAAATCCTCCCCACGCCCACTCTTAGGGAACGCAATGACATCGCGCACACTCTCCTTATGGCACATGATGGCCATCAACCTGTCCCACCCCAGTGCGATACCTACGTGCGGCGGACACCCGCTCCGCAGCACGTCGAGCAAGTGCCTAAAGTCCTCGACGCGCTCAGGCTTCATCTTCAGCACGTCGCGGAAAATAAACTCCTGCACGCCGGCGCTGTGGATACGGCGGCTGCCGCCGCCTAGCTCGACTCCGTTGACGACGATGTCGTAGTGTGCTGCAATTGCTTTCTCGGGCGCGGTGAGGAGAAGGTCGACGTCTGCAGGGGTCTTGGGCGCGGTGAAGGGGTGGTGGGTTGATGCGAGGCCTGCGGTGCCGCCTTGACCGGGTTCAGAGTCGACGGAGGGCGAGAAGAGGGGAAAGTCGTGGATCCAGACGAATTTGTAGTCGTGGGGGTCTGGGGGGTCGACAAGGCCTTGGGCAATGGCGGCTTTGTGCAGGGCGAGACGGAGGTTGCCTAGCGTGGTTGAGCCACCGGCGAAGGGGGCGGTAGGACGTGCTTGGAGGATGAGGAGGTCGCCGTGTTCGATGGCGAGGGCTTCGGGGCCCTCCATAACATATTGGTAGCCGAGTGGTCCTAGGCCTTGCATGGGTGCTGAGAGATCGCCCACGAAGACGCCGGGCTGACCGTCAGCGTTCTCAAGAAATGCTTTGCCGTCCGGGCCATCGAGAAAATCGGAGACGAATTTCCGTGTGACTTTAGGGTCAGAGGAAATTGAGATCTTGAATGCTTCTACAGTAGGGTCCTGAAGCGGTGTGATCTTGCCGATCAGATCAGCAGGCAGATACTTGGTGATGGCATGTATCTGTAACACGTTAGAGCTACTTCCATTAGAACATCACTATACACACCTTCGAGTTGTACCGCAGGTCCGGCTTGTCTGATCCGTACGAAGCCATAGCTTCTTGGTAGGTCATCCGCGGGAACTTTTCTGGCGTCTTCTGCTTCAATACTCTGTACCAAAGAGCTCTCAGCAGTCGTTCAATCTCAGCCATGATGTCTTCCTCCCCTGCAAAAGACATCTCCATATCGAGCTGAGTGAACTCCGGTTGTCGGTCGGCTCTCAGGTCCTCGTCGCGGAAGCAACGTGCGAACTGGTAATACCTGGTAAAGCCGGAAGCCATGAGAATCTGCTTGTACTGTTGCGGACTCTGAGGAAGCGCGTAGGCCAGTCCCTTGGTCCTTGTCGGCACGAGAAACTCTCGCGCGCCTTCAGGCGTAGATTTGAACAGGATAGGAGTCTCAATTTCCCTCCAGCCATTATCAGCTAGCTCCAGCCGGGCTCTTTGCATAGCCCTCTGCCTCTTGATAATGTTGTTTCGCAGTTCTGCATTAGTGCGTAGTTGTAGGTGCCGTTGCTCAGGACCAAACACGGTATCCTGCTTGATGATGATGTCATTCGGTATCTCATTCAGAGGAGTGATACTTGTCAGCGATATCTCTCGATCGTTGATCAATTTCATGCCGAGGTAGGTGTCGTCTTTGGCTTGCTTCCTCTCTAGAAGTCTGCCTCGAACCACGACAGGAGTCCATTCTCGTAACGTCCTGAGACGTACATGCGCCTCTGCTTCCTCGCCTTCCACATTGCCAGTTGAGACAATTTGAATGCACCACGTTTGGTTCTTGCTACGCAGCATTGCAAAGGAGAGCTTTTTGTTCACATCTCGTCGAGTGCTGAGGTAGCCAGCAATCTCAACATCCCGGCCGGCTCTGTTGTGAGTCAAGTTCGCAGCCTGCAATTCTGACCATGCATCATCAATGTGCTTCCAAGAGTGGATTCGTGCTGTGGCAGGTGAGTAATAGTACGAAGAAGTTCATAAAAGGTGCATACTGGATTCTTTGAAATCATCTAATGTCTTGCGAAGCTTTTCCTCTGGTGTCAACTTGGGTGCACCAGGCTGCAAGGTCACAAAAGAGCGCGTTGCGTTCTTCGAACACAGTGATGCGCGATTCAACGTGATCCCGTGATGGCGTGTTCGAACAAATCGAGATATCTCAGCGTATGAGCTTCGTAGACATGTGCCGCGACCTGCAGCATGCCGCGAAGCATACACCAGACTCATCTCAAGGTACAAATTAATTCGATGGCAAAATGCCCAAATTGATGTTCAAAGATGATGATTCCTCGACTGACATCGAAAAGTCCAAGGGTGAGCCAAGACCTGGCCCATGCGCGGCTGCCACAAAACTTTCGGCGATCCCACACCTTCGTTTCCTCTTCATCCTTCCAGTTTAACTACTGTAAGCCACCCCACCTCCACATATACCATCAACAGTACTAACGCAACACGCAGATGATGAAAGCCTAGCGTGAATAATTTGAGCAGCCCTTCGCACCCGCCTTCGAACTCTCCCTTTACCGGGCTTAAGTGGTCCGCTGGTGGTTGTGGAGGGGTGCATGACAACCGCGTTCGGCACACCCTTCTTGTTACAAGAACGGACGCTTTACGGCATCTCTGATTATCAAACTGGACGGTGTCTTGTGCGCCTTTGCGCGACGCGATCACGATACGACATCGATCGAACGAGTTGGATGGACCATGTACATTACCTCCAATATATCAATACAACAGGATTGCCCAAGCGACACCCTTGCAGTGATGTGGATTGAAGACGAGCCCGGGGTGTGCGCATCTCAGGTATCGAAACGGACCTGCGGGTGCTACTCCGCAAAATTCATCGTTGTATACATTTGAAGCTGCAAGGCTATCTACCTTCTCCTTCTTTACGGAACAGCGAAAGATTAACATTTGAAACGCAACGCCAATCATTCCTCTTCCGCTTTTATCGAGACTTGGAACGTAAAGCAAATGCTACATACCACTTTTCAGCACGGTATCTTGAGAATCAGACGAGTGTCACGGATTGCAAGGTATCGACTAGTCCACCAACAATTTCATTCTTATTCCATTATTACCTGCTTCCTTGATTAGGGGTATAGAAAGTCCGCAACGCCATTTACGGTCGAAAGAGCAAAGGAGACAAGAATGCGGCCCGCCTTGGAAAACGCAAACCCATCTATCCCAACACCAGCCTCTTGTACCATATTACCAGCAATATCCAACTGACTCCAGAACAAAAGAAAAAAACCCAAACGGAACTTCATCACACCCTCCGCCATCCCGCCAACGGCCTCCGCTCCTCAGTCCTCGTCCTCTTCACCCTCCTCCAGGAAACCCATCTCTCGGCCTCAACATCCATCTCCCTCTGATCATTCTCATCGCACCAAACCCTCTCCCTGTGCCTCCGCTCCCTCGGGCGCGACCTTATCCTCTCATGCGCCTCATAATCCTCACTGACGCACCTCTCCCTCTCCCTCACCAGCTCAATAGACAAACCACGCCCACCCCACCTCTCATCATCAGACTCAACCAGCCGTCTGCGCGCCGGCGGCGGCGACGCAAGTCTCGGGCGCGAGCGCGCAAGCGTAGCGACACGCAATCGAAACGCGCGCTCCTCTTCCCCATCCTGCAGCACATCCCGTGCCGCGAAGCTGACTCTCCTTTGCGGCCGCATATCGCTGTCGTTGTCTTCAGCGCCCGAGTCGCAGCGCTCCTGCTTGCGCGTGTCGGTCCAGATGCCCCAGCGCTCGAGCTGGGTCGGCTGGTCGCGCTTGACGAGGGCGCGCGAGGGCCGGTGGTTGCCGGCGTAGGGGTAGTCGTCGTGGCCGCTGTCTGAGTCGGAGGAGAAGAGACGCGGGCGTTTGAAGGAGGTGCGGCGCGGGAGTGAGGGTGGTGGTGGTGGGGATGTAGTGGTGCGGTCACGTTCGCGCGTGTGTGTGTAGTGGAAGGACGGCATTGTGTGTTGCTTGATTGTAGAGTTTGAATAGCAAGTTGAATGCAGGAAGGAGGTGTAGTAGAGCAGTTGTAGTATAGACAAATAAAAGAACAAAGTCCAAACAACTAATACTTATACTCTACACGTTCCACTCGTATCATTGTCCGCCAACAATGTGCGATATATACAGTCATGCAAACCACCTTGAATATCCCACAGTCCTCCATGTCTCACCTGCCTAGCACTGCGTTCACGCAGCATCCCAGCACGCACCATTTTAGCACCGCCTTTGCGCCGCAGTGGCTTAGCCGCGTGGCTGAGGCTCCTTTCCCGCACTGTGATTGGCTGGTGCGAGCCCGCTGGTCCGGACCACATGAACACCTTCACCGCACATGCGAACATGCTGGGTGCCTGACCTGGCTTGTGGGTGCTGGTCACGATGACGTTTTGCGAAGAGCTGGAGTCGGTGTCTGGAAGAGGAGGACAAGTGGGCTGATGACTCTGTTGCCACGGGTGGCAGTGACTTTGGGAGGGTTGGGGGCCGTTTGAGGTAGAGGGTGCTAGGTGGTCTTTCAGACGGCTGCTTTGCGCAAGGAACGCGTGGGCTGTGGGTTGCCTAATGGCCTTGCTATTCGCGGTGGGTGCGTTCGCCACTGTGAGCAGAGCCGCATTGCTTGGTCAGTCACGAGACTTCGGTGACTCGGTGAGATGCTGCGGTATCAATATTATATTCATCAACTCGCGTCTTTCGGAGACCGGCCGTTGCGTAATCAACTAGACTTACAAAGGAGCCCACCCATAAGCTCATGCTGCTGTACCGTATGCACTCTTCCTGTCCACCTCTTCTCTACCCGGCACTTTCCGTGCTGTTCCGATTCGGTGCAGGTATATCCTCAGACCTAACAAAAGAGAAAACGATTGCGAAAACTAACGCCCTGCCCGCCGTAGCAAGGCAGTCCCATGAGCTCCAAGCCATAGTGAATCCAATCACATGACCGCATTACTATCCCGACGTAGGACAACTACATTACGTTCCCGTGATCAACCGAGAAAGTTTTGTGTTTGCTGTTGTTGTCCTGGGCGTGGGAACACACTCTGGGTGGGTACCTGATCCATGCTCATGCCACCAATCGTACCGCCGCCTGTGTTCTGCCAGCCTTGCCCGGTCTGCTGGTTGACAAAAGCGCTTTGCCTGAAAGGGTTCGTGCTTCCAGTTGCATGTACTGAGAGACCGCCCGGTGGAGATGTAGCATTCTGTGGAGAAGCATTCCTCGCGAAAGGATTTGTGCCTGTAGGAGTAGGCTGGAGTGGCTGTGCTTGCTGTTGTTGCGGTGCGAAAGGAGATGGCTGGAAGGATGGGGCGCCGAACGGTGATGATCCCATCGGTGGTGGGGACTGCTGTTGGAAACCGGTGGTCTGTCTCGCGAATGGATTTGTTGCAGAACGACCGAGTGAGCTTGCACCAGTGGGGTTGTTGAGCAGCTTAGGCTCAGCTGCGCCTGTCATGTTTGGTAGCATAGACTGACGGAATGGGTTGGTGGATGTATGCTGCTGTTGTATCGGTTCGGCAATGGTAGGAAGCTGCATTTGCTGTTGCTGCGAGAAGTCTGGTACGCCATTTTGAGGTATCGGCGCGAGGCTGTTTTGAGGACTGAATGGCTGAGGCGTGTAACCACCGAACCCAGCGCCTGTAAACTGTGGCTGTAGCTGCTGTGGTGGCTGCTGTTGTTGCATCTGGAATGGATTCGTGCCCTGTGTATGTTGTGGCATAAACGGCTGCTGTTGTTGACTGAAAGCCATGTCGTTCGCGGTCTGCTGAGGTATCTGGAAACCCGGTTGTTGATAACCTTGCTGTTGAAATGCCTGGTCGAAGCCTGTCTGTTGCGGATATTGCTGCTGCATCGGCGCTTGAGTAGCCATAGTCTGCTGATTATCTTCCAACGATGCGAACAGGTCAATGAGAGGCGCGCTGGTATTGGTCTGTGGTACCGCTGCTTGCGGTTGGGCGTTGGGCTGGCTAGCAGGCTGGCTTGACGTCGTTGAACGTGGCTCTGAGGCTTTGCTGGTTCCGTTGCTTGCACCATTGGTGGGCTTCCCGCCATTTTTCTTGGCCTCTTTTTCGGCAATGTACTGTCGTCGATTCGTCTCAAAGTCCTTGTCGTTTAGATACTCCTCCAACGACGCCGCTAAACCTGTCGGAGCATGCTTAATCTTGGGTATTTCCAGTCTTGTTGAATGCTCGTGCGAGCGAGCCAAGCTGAGATACTGAACGACGGCCTCAGTTTGCCTTGCGAAGGTCCGATAAATGGCCAAGGCACGTGTTGCATCAGGTTTTGACATTTCGAAGTAATGTTCTGCTTGATCAGCATCGTTACAGCGGTGGCTTGAGTGGTCATCTTACCTAAAACATTGATGGTGCCCTCGTTCATGACATGGAACAGCACCAACAGATCCATGGTAAGCAGGCGGAAAGCAGTCAGTGTGATCTCATTCTCGGGTTCATCATCGAACGGCTGTTGCAGTCGTCAGCATGGACTTTACCCTCAGTCGACCGTCGTACCTGGCACTTCAGCAGGTATCTGAGCTGCTCTTGAACGCTTTCTGCCTCTCGCAGAAGGCCTTTCTCGACTGTCAACCGCTTCAGTCGGCCCTCGCCGCCGCGTACATAGTCGACTTTGGTCGCACCATACTCGATGGCCCTACGGAGCAGGTACTCGGTGTAGGTTCTGATGTTGTGGCCCTGCGTCTGCACTGTTGCGCTTCGGTCAGCACAAGTCTGGTATGCCGTCTATCCGCACTTGGACCGACATGACTCCATGCTCGTCGACCGAATAGACTCTGCTGCTGCCCGGGCTTCATGATGCTCGCTGCGAGACTTACCCTCTGTAAACGAATTGATGGCGAGCTTCCGCTGGGGGCTCTGCGCCAGGTACTTCAAGGTGACTTCTGGTTCGCCCTCGCGAATCATAAGATGTACGATGATCAGACTCTTGAAGACGATTGTCCAGGTCGAGTCGCGCAAGCGGTTCGTGAGGGCGCGGAAGATCTCAGCGACGCCGGCTTCGCCTGCATGGGTCGCGACGAGGATGTGTTCGACATACTTTGACTTGGGAGCCGCGAGCTGTGTGTATGCGTTAGCGCGTCGCGGTGGATAAAAGGGCGCGCAGAGCTCAGAGCAGTGGAGGATACCTTTATCTTCGTCCCGCCCTTGACGCTCTTCTCGAAGGAGCTGGCCATGAGGTCCGGCAGACGGTACAGCCGGGGGGTGCCGGGGGTCGAGGGTCGGGCGCCGGGGCTGCGCAAGTGATGTTGTCGTCGACGGCGGCGGCGGTCGTGGTCGTGTTTGCGGCAGTGGCTCCGCTGTGTCTATGGCGACATGCCGGCGCAACGAAACGAGAGAAGAATACGGGAGTCGTGACTAGCAATGGCGGACAATCAAAGGGATACGCGGTTCGGGCAGCGGCAGCACAGAAGACGTGGTTAGTGTAGCCGGGGTGCTGGTACGTAGAATGAGGTCGGACCCACTGCGACGAGCTGCCAGCTACGCTATGACGATGCGCCTGCCGAGCGCCCGCCACATGTTTCGAGCGCGAGCCCTGCCACGCACTTCCCCGCCAAACAACTGCAAACACGGCACCGCACCAGCCACCCGCCATGTCAGACGCACCGCCGGTAGAGGAGCAGGAGCAGAAGAAGCTCGATGCCGCCGCAAAGGCAAAGGAGCAGGAAGAGCAGGCTGCGCTGCCTTACAAGTGGGACCAGACCATCAAGGACCTCGACATCACCGTCTCCATCGAGTCCAAGTACAAGGGCAAGGATCTGGACGTCAAGATCGGCAGGAGCACGCTGAAGGTCGGCATCAAAGGCCAGCAGCCCATCATTGATGTACGTTGTCCATAAAAAATTAAATATTCTAGTATCAGGGCCACGCTGACAGGTGCCAGGGCGAGCTCCCCCACCCCATCCGAGTCGACGATTCCACCTGGACCCTGAGCACCTCATCCACCGGCAAGGACATTGAAATCCACCTCGACAAAGTCAACCAGATGGAGTGGTGGCCGCACGTCATCACCTCAGCGCCCAAGATCGACACCAGCAAGATCCAGCCCGAGAACAGCAACCTGGGCGACCTCGACGGCGAGACGCGCGGCATGGTCGAGAAGATGATGTTCGACCAGCGCCAGAAGGAAATGGGCAAGCCGACCAGCGATGAGCAGAAGAAGCTGGATATTCTCGAGCAGTTCAAGTCGCAGCACCCGGAGATGGACTTTTCGAATGTCAAGATGGGTTGAGGTTGTGTCATGTATTCGTGTCTGTAGAGAGGAGCATAGCATGGCGTTGAATGGCAGTACGATACCCGGCCTTGAATGGTCTTAAGCTTAGATTATGTGGATGGATGCGAGTACGAGACGGACGCGCTCTGCCAAGTTGATGCAAGATAGGAGATAGGAAGGGACAAGATGGACGTTCATCAAGTGTTGATCCTTATTCTCACGCCCTCAGTTGTGAAGCTCCTGTGAATCTGCGCCAGTGCCAAAGAACGGATGAACAGGAGAGGACACTGCAAGTGGTAGAGTAGGGGCTTGGAAGAGTATCGAAGCCTCATCGACTGACACAGCAGAATCTCGAATAAAAAACATAAGCTCTTCAAAAAAAAAATTTGTCTCATTAAGGAATGGCTACCACTTCCAACCACGTCAAAGTCACAAAGGAGCGATCCCAGTTGGCCTATCCAGCACCATCTCTCGCGACACCCCCTGCTACGCCACGCCACTTGCGCACAGCACCAACTATCACCACCCGCCGTAACCACCTTTGGTCGTGCACGCCGTCTTGGTCTCCACCTCGGTCTTTGTGTACCAGACCTTGTCCGTCTTGGTTCCGACATCGGTCTTGGTCTTGCTGCCGACGTCCGTGTAGGTGACTGTGCCGACGACGGGCTTGTATGTCGTGCCGACGGAGCTTGGGGGTTGTTAGTAGTTGTTTGAAGGGGAGTTTAGAAGCTGGTTGCAATAAAGGCTGTTCAGACTTACGTGGCCGTGGATGTCTCGACAGTCGTCTTGGTCTTGACGTCGCTCTTGGTCTTGGTCACGTAGCTGGTGACGACGACTGGAGCTGTCTCGTAGTACGTGTTGGTCTCGTAGTAGGACTTGGTCTGGGACGATTAGTTCTGTAGTGGACAACATGGTGGGGAGGCTTACCGTGGTTACGACGTTAGTGTTGGTGAAGGGGCATGGTGAGGAGGAGGTTGTGAGCTTGGTCGTGACCGTGGTGTAGGGAACGACTTCGGTCTTGGTGTAGAGGTAGGTGGTTTCCTTCTCTCCAGGGTAGGTCTTGGTACTGTAGACTACATCATGGTCAGTGATATTTCCAGTGCTTACCACATTAGTCGCCAATCTTACCAGCAGAGCATGAAGTCTTTCCTTTATCATCTCCCCACGTCGTGGTCTTGTACTTGTCGTCTCCGCCAGGCAAGGCTGTAACGAGGGAGGCCGAAGCCAGTAGAGCAAGAATGGTGGCTTGGAAGAGCATGTTGAGTCAATGACTGGAGAGTTTGAGCGAAGGAAGTGTATTCAGACTGAAGGGTTGTCAAAGAATTGTTTGTGATGATAGTTTACTCCAGGTGCAAGTACGGCTGGCTTTATACCGCCTTTTGGTCCCATATACACTCTTGCTCATGTACATCGCGCATGCTAACATTCATTGATGCCAGACCGTCAACGCCTCGCGCAACACTACCAGCTGAAATTAATGGCCGCTTTTGTGTTCGCCAAAGGTCGTACGGCGTTGCGAGGCGTACCAGATCGAGCCTTGCATAAGGGCCATTGTCGCCGTCCCGCGTCTGTGAGCAGTGCAGTCATGGTTAGACAAGGTCCGATTGGTGACATTGAATGCAGCTAGAGATTCTCCAGTTTTCCAATTGGTACAAAAAGGTAATGGAAATGGCGAGGGCTTACTGGAGACCGTACACAGGGCTGAAGTAGCCCAGGCACGAATGCACACAGCGCTGCGCTCCGGGAAGATCCTTGGTCAGATCGAGTCGTCAGTGGCGCTCGCTATTTAGAAGCTCGCAGTAGTTTAGAAGCTGCCGCCATCGCATCTGGAGTTTCCTAGTCAACATTAAGCACAGCTTGTTGCTGTTATTAGCAACTGATGCAGACAGAGTCACTAGTATGCTAGATCGCCATGAGGATTTGAATAGGCCAGACAGAGAGAAGAGGCATTACGAGTAACAGAAAGGATCCTGATTGAGCTCAGCACTTTGGTCCTGTAGGGTCAGATGCTGTGTCTTCGAGCAATCCGTGGACAATCGGGACCATCGAGTCGGTCCATGTGTGATACAGTAGCCGACGATGTGTATGCACAGCTGAGCAAGAAATTCTCGTGCAGTGAGGTAGCATCTACAAGCAGTTGTGACATGTCACTGCCATCTGCTGGATTTCATGACGTTGTGGTGGAGTGTCGTCCAGCTCGGAGGGCAACCACCAAAGACATCTGCCCGATGTTTGTCCGGAGCTCCGTCAACTTTTTCGTGAACCACGAGAACCGGCTCCTACGAGACGCCATTGCTCTGTTTGACCGCCCCTCGTCACCCGTCAACAGTCGCTGTACGAACCAAAGCATCTCGAAGTTAGCGATACCACGTTTGACGAATACCAAATCGTGCCAGCCTCTGTCACCCATTGGCTCGGGGGTCCGCACGAGCTGCAGCCGGCGAAGCTGATCCCGCAACCTTCCAATAACTCTACCCTGGGATACCTGCACCACCACATACGAGCTCATGGAGTCCATCCAGAAACTCCCAATCATCCGCATGATGACACGGTCTTCTCCCCCGCCGGTCAACAACTCGCCTCAGAGCAGCCCGCCGGAGAGCAGCCCACCTCAGAACAGTCCGCCGCTGCAGACTCCACCTGAAGCTGCCCTCGAACGCACCCCTGTCACATCGTCACGGTCTCTGCGCCAGTTGTCAGTCTTTCTACTTGGCTCTGCATGTATCGTTGCATCGACAGCGATAACGCGCAAGGCTGTATGGCGGCGACAGCTTCGAACAAAGCCGTCCTTCTATGCGCCGAACACGAACCCCCACGAATTCTTCAGTCCCATGTCTGATGCTCTACAGGCATTGAACATGGCAACGATGAACTGCTTCAGCGTCGGTCTCATGGTTCTAGGCGGGACCATGTGGACGTTGGACATCGCCAATCTGAAAGAGGCGCGATCTATACTGCGTCAGCGATTGAACTACGACTCGATATACCGGTCAGAAGACGACGTGCCGAATGGACTTGGGGAAACCCTGCTCAAAGCGGGGGAGACAAGGATAGTGGAGGAAGACGAGAACAGTAACGACGCAAGGCCTCAGTGACTACGAGCCGTAGTGTAAGACTAAGAGTGTAAGAATAGTGTATAAATCAGCCGGGATGCACAGTGTGCAGTAGGCAGGTCGAATTTCTGGGTAAGCCACTCACGAAAGCGCGCCAGTCCACAGCGCGACTCGATGGCCGCATCTAGGCATATCAAATCAAGCGCAGCATGTTGGCACATCCAATGTCAACCAACCAACCAACCTCATTACTTCCTAAATCTTTGAGATGGATTGACATCTTGTAAGCCGGACGACAGCTTCGGACGTTGGCCACCATGTGCGTTGCACAGACAACAAAGTCCGAGAGTTGTACGAGGGTTGGTTTCCACGCGTACATGCGCGGTGCCTTGTGATAAAGCTGAGGTGTGTTTTCATTGATGCGGGTTTGCAATATACGAGTCTTGACCTGGGCCATGAGCGAAAATGCGATCCCGTTGGATCCACTCTTCATGCTTTACCTACCGTCATGCTACCCCTCAGCATGAGGTAGTACAATCAACAGAACCCAGCCCGTTCCAGTACCGGCAACCGGGGTCTAAGCTTACTGGCCCCAGACCAGGATGTTCTTAGAACTTTCCGATCGCACGCAGCAACAACATGGCGTTGAAGCCTAATGGCATGACAAGAGCTTAGTTCGACTACCAGATCTTGATTCTCTGCCGTCTATCTTGCAATGCTATCTAATATCTTGATTTGTAGCAAGATGACTGTACTGCTATACAAGACAAAGTCATCTTCGAGCCACCAGGAATTATCCCAAGGCACCTTGAGAAGAATTGGCCTTCAGATAATCGTACACAGTATGTACCTCGAACGGCACGGACCTTACCGTTAATGCGTGCACGAGAGTTCGGCTGAGGAGCCGTCGAAGCTGCGTCAGCACTATCTTACGTCCAATCACCAGTCTATGGGTGAGTAATTCATCTCGAGCACTATTTTCGTTGCACAGGTCGCTCATTGCACTGCACGACGTCATACCACATGCTTAACGGGCCAACGGTACGCCATGACTGTACATGAAGCATGCGAGGATCTGCTTTGCAGCCGCATCGCCCATCCCCCTCATCTTCCGCTAACGTGCATGTATTATGTGATCAGAATAGAGTGACGAGGTCATGCGCTCCGCGGATGTTTTCTTCTGTCATGCTTCTCCGGCTAGTTTCTACAGACCAGTGCAGCATTATACCAAAGTCTCACTGATCGTTCTGAGTCTTTTCTCAACGAGCGGAATCCTCTAAACCAACCCATCCACTAAGCAACCACAAGCCACTAACTGATGCAGCTTGTAAAAGCCCAATGCTCGCGGCCGTACCGTTCTTGACCTCGCTGCCCCAGCATTAAGTGCTCTAACATTTACGCACCCTCTGATCCCACTTCCCGTCCCTGCACCGGCCCAATCTTACCCACTCCGTCCTGGCCTCCCATCTATACCTTCGGCAGTTCCTTCTCCTCCTCCTTAGGCACCTTCGTCCCCACAGCCCCATCCCGATTCGCTCTCCAGACCCCCTCCCCACCCTCAAACTTCTCCAGCTTCCAAATCTCCGCCCTATCCTTCGTCATCTCCAGCGCCTCTTCCCCCGCCAACCATGCCGCCTTCCTATGCGGCGCACTTACCGCAATGACAATGCTCTCCTCTGCAATCGGACACTCGCCCAGCTTGTGGCTGATGGCAATCTTGGTGCAGCTGTGTTTCTGCAGGATCGTGCTGGCGATCTTGTACAGCGTGGTCATGGCTAGCGGCGTGTAGGACGTGTAGGCTAGGGCGGAGACGGGCTGGTCGTTGAACGAGTCGCGCGTTGTGCCGATGAAGAGCACGGTTGCTCCTGCTGAGGGGGAGCGCACGAAGGTTGTTAGTGCGCGCGAGTCCAGGTCGTGCGGGGTCAGCTCGATGTAGATGTCGTCCGTGGCTTTGACGACGGGCTCGGAGGGGACGTTGGACGTGAAGGTGGAGTCTTCGGTTGTTGAGGGGTTTGAGGCCATGATGGGCGGTAGGATTGCTGGGTTGATGTGTGGTCGTGTCCAAAGTGATGGTAGCAATTCTGTGCTGATGTCGGTGGTGAAAGGATTAGATCCTGGGAATCTTGACTTCGTCAGTAAATGCTTCTTAACAACACCCAGCATAGACCAGGTTGCTTCTTCCACCGATAATTCAGCTTTGAGATATAGACCACAAGTCACATGTTGCAGCACTTGGAAACACTTTAACGCAATAAAGTTGATCAGGGTATATCGTGTAATCGTGTAACAAGACAGTGCAGAGCATAGGAAACAATCGAAAGCCAAGACACGCAGTTATCAGAAATG
Source organism: Phoma sp. RAV-16-625 (assembly GCA_004335185.1). Lineage (NCBI taxonomy): Eukaryota > Fungi > Ascomycota > Dothideomycetes > Pleosporales > Didymellaceae > Phoma > Phoma sp. RAV-16-625. The sequence goes on from SAUA01000020.1 coordinate 270,239, forward strand.
AGACCCTACCTACCGTATCCCCAATATGGCTGTATTGTGGTTGTTACCAGGGCCCGACACGCTCCCAAGCTGCAGGAGATGTAGTAGTGACTAAGAAGTGTGGGGTTAGCCTTGAGCTAATCTGATTGGTTGATTCTACATGAGCTCCAGCAATTAGTGGAGAAGTACAAGTTTGGTGACGCGTGATGTCATAGCAACATTTGACTTGAGTCTGACTGTAGTATGATATCCAAAGGCCGTGATTGGGACAAATGTGAAACATGCTCCTTCTCTCCCTCTATGCAAAGTAAACAACAAAGCAAGTATCGCGGCGTTCAAGCCGCTTCGCATCTAAATCGCACCCGTGATGTGGATTGTAGCACGTCTAGTACCGCTGCCTGTGGGTAGGGTATGAAGGACGATCATTCCCAGCCATCATGGCAAGACGAGCGGGATGGATACCGACATTGTCCGGCTCGACAGCGGCCTCTTCCTCCTCTCCGCCCTTGGCACCCTTCTTGCCCTTCTTGGCTGCGCGCTCGGCCTGCTTCATTTCAATCTCAGCGCGTCTCTCGCGGTCGTTGGCGCGCTCGTCGTGCAACTTGTTGTTCTTGGCTGTGATCTTTTCGCGTCGTACTTCGCTGTTGCCGCCGCCGCCAGCGCTGGTGTTTGTCAGTACATGTGGTATTCAGAATGACAGGGTGGTATTTTGGAACTCACCTCAGCTCCACGTTGATCTTGCGGCCCTCTTTCTTCTTGCCGTCAGGGAAGACGGAGTGGTGGTACTTCTTCAGCGCCGTCTCCATGCGGTCAAAGCGATCGAACTCAACGAAGCAGGTGCCCATGAACTTGTTGGTACCCTTGTATGTGCGGAGGCGGATCTCGGTTGGCTTGATCTTGGCAAAATGCTCCTCGATCTGCTCCTTGGTCGCGGTGTAGGGGAGATTGCCTGACATCATTAGCTGTGGATTGAGCCGACGTATTGTTCGCGAGACGCACCAACGAAGACAATGAAGCGGCCCTTCTTGCCGGCTGCCTCCTCGTTCTCGCCGTCAGCTCCTGCTTCGGCCTCCTCTGCTGCAGCGTCACCGTTAGTCTCGGCAGCGGGCTCTTCTGTCGCTGCAACGTCGCCGTTGGTCTCAGGCTCAGCAGCCTTCTTGCTCTTCTTCTCCTTCTTCTCTTTCTTGTCCTTCTTCTCCGCCTTCTCCTTCTTGTCCTTCTTGTCCTTCTTCTCGGACTTGTCTTTTTTCTCCTTCTTGGACTTCTTCTCAGCCTTCACTTCGGCCGCGGTACCGTCGTCCATGACGGTGTCCTCAGTTGTGCCATTTGTTGTAGCAGCATCCTCGGTGGATGCGCTCTCAGCCTCAGCCTCAGCCTCAGGCTCAGACTTGGACTTCTTGGACTTCTTCTCCTTTTTGTCCTTCTTTGCCTTCTTCTTCTCGTCTTTCGAGGCTGCGTCGTCGGTCGCGGCGGTCGCGTCGGCCATGGCAACATCGTCGTCCACCTTGGTGGCTTCGTCGCTGGCTTCAGCCTTCTTCGACTTTTTCGACTTTTTGGACTTCTTCTCAGATTGCTCCTCAATAGGCGCGGCTTCTACGACGGCCTCTTCTGTAGCATCGTCGACGACATCCTTGGACTTCTTTGACTTCTTGGAGTCTTTCGACTTCTTCTCCTTCTTCTCTTTCTTGGTCTCTTCAACTGGCGCTTCCGTGGCTTCGACGTCCTTGGACTTCTTGGACTTTTTCGATTTTACCGGCGCCTCAGCAGTCTCCTCCGCCTGCCTCTTGCGACTCTTCTTCTCTTCTTTGAGCTCTGATTTCGACATGTTGGACTTGAAAAAAATGGTGGAGGGTCGAGCGCGGAGGTTTTGGCGCGAACACGGAAACACGAAATCCCAACTTTTCTGCCGGCGGTAGCGGCGGGCTAGCGTGGCACTCCCGACAGGTGAGCGCCATCTCCGCAAGCTTCACCACCCAAGTTGCAAACAACAATGCCACCCCCGGTCCGTCGAACACAGCTGCCGCGGCAGGCGCTGCGGTCCTCGAATGCACGACCGATTGAAACCACTTGCCCTCGCCAGTTCTCGTACAAGCACCCACGCCAATTCCTCGTCGCCCACCCAGGCTCCTCGCGGCCGCAGCTCCCCTTCCTCTACCCCTCAGGCCAGCATCTCTCAAGCGGACAGATTGCTCGACTGTTTTCGATAAGCGCAAATCACAAGAAGTTCATCAAGGAGACGGCAAAATTGAGTGTTCGATACTCGATCCTCATCTTCCTGGTTTCGTCATGCGTCAGCATTGCTGGGATGGGGATTTTGAGCGAGCAGCAGGAACGCGCATTCCCGTCGCCACATGAGTGGAGCTTGATCACAAGATTCAGATTCAGGAGGGGAAAGTGGTGGCAGGTGCCTGAGAACAACGAGGAGGAGGGCTTTCCCAACTGGGCGCGAGTGTACGACGAGCTTGACTATGCGCTCAGTCGCTTGGAGGACCCAGACAAGGACGGCGCAGGCTTGACAGAGCAAGAAGAGGGAGGCATACTGGTTCCTGGAGTCGGCAAGGCAGGATTGGACATCACTGCTAAGAGCGAGGAATGGCGGCAGGGATACTACGAAGTCCTCATAGACATGGCAGCGGCTTCGGAGCGGTTAGAGGGCTGGGTGACGGACAAATGGAGGAGGAACGTGTGGGCGCCTGAATTCGTTGAATCAGCATCGAACCCGCGACCGAAAGCTGTACTGCCAGGCATGCCAGAAGTGCCGGACGAGGACAATCGCGTGCCTGCCAGCGACGCTCCTGAGACCTTCTATCTCAAGATCATCACTACGAAGGGCTTTACCACACACCAACGAGTTACGGCGGCGCTTGGCTACGCCGACTGGCTCAGCTTCAAGAAGCTTCCCGATTCTGCCGAAGAGATGTACCGCTGGGCGCTCGACATTGCCATCGCAGGCCTGCCGACTACTGATCCGTCCGCCGTTATCGATCGGCAGACTACCGTGCTCTCTTCGACTGCTCCGAGGGAGCTTATAACCCCCAATATTGTTTATGCTGCTACGAACCTGGCCACGTTCTTTGCAGAGCAAGGCAGAGTCGCCTCTTCTCTACCCATCCTCGTCTCACTTCTTCGCGCACGTCTATCCGCAGAAGACGCACCGCCCCCGCCGAAATCCAATGTACAGGACTCCAGTGTGGTAGGCACAATACTGAGCTTGCTCAAAGAACCAGATTACCCCGCAGTGCCACCTTCTGGAGACGAGCCTCTTCTTCGTGACGAGAAAGATCGCTGTGAAGAAGCTGCACTCAAGAACTACATTGGTGAGATCCTCTTTGCTACTGCAGGCTCTTCTTCCGAGCAGCGTAAGCAGGGACTCTCCTGGGTGCGCGACGGAGTCTCTACTTCCAAGATTGCGCAAAGCCTGGACTCCATCAGTGGCAACGACGAGCTTCGTAAGAAGTGCGAAAAGTGCGAGGAGATTGGCCTTGAATCATGGGGCAAAATCATGACATATCTTGCAGCGGAAGCCCGGGACAAGCGAGATGCTGCAACTAGTGGTGGTTTGACAGGCCTGATCTGGAAGATGCGTGGTACCCAGAAGCTTGAAGAGGATGTTGAGAACTTCGAGGGCGAAGAAGAAGGCGTTGTGATGAGGCTGAACAAGCTTCGAAGTAAGATGCTGAGGGACGAGTACGCAGAGTTGGACCGCAAATACGCAAGGACATTTGTCTTCTAGATTTGTAATATACATCGCTACAAGCGATGATTTAACAACGTATCTGAACGGTGTCAATGAGTGCATATCTGGTTATTGAAACAAGCTTCAGTGGTGGATCTGGAAGATGATATCACATCACGCTAGCGATCCTGCATCTCCACACGTGGTATCTCCGGCGTCCGATCCCCGCAGCTCCAACGCGCCTACTCCCATTCCTCACCGCAACAAAATCTGGAGTCGCGTTGTTGGCTCCTACCCTAAAAACCAGCTTCCATGTCGTGCTTGGATCACCGCTGAGCTGCTTAATGCCTGTCACACCTCAAGCTTTTCTCTAGTACCGCTCGCTACGACCGTATTCAACTCGTGCTAGAGGTCCACCGCGTGACCGAACCCTGAAGCTCTCGTCCCTTCCACTTTCAGCAGAGCAGCAACGTCTACGAAACAGAGCTGGGCTCTTGGAACACGATTGACACAAATGACGAGCGAACACCGGACGTGAGACAACAGGCAAGATGAACGGGACTGGATCCTGGGCGTATGGGACCTTGTTGCAGACGTTCATATGGGGTTATCTGATAGGCGGTTTGACGCTATTACCGGCTGTTGCTGTCTTCGCTTGGTACTGGACGACCACTCCAAATGATGCAAAGCTTCTTGAAGAACCTCCAAACAACCTCGCAGACCAGGAACGACGGAGGAAGTCTGACGGGTCTGTCAAAGAAGGCAAGGACGCATATATTAAAAGCCTTGGGGTAGGTTTGGACGAACAAATACTGGAAAGTCTAAAGGGCAGGAACCACGAGGCAGATGTGTTTGCAGGTTACTTCGCCGTATGCCGCGAGTATGTGCCGGGCGGTGTCAACGGCAAGCCTCCAGAGCGCACGACTCCTGCTGGCGCTGTAGTGGCTATGGAGAGTCCCAGCATATACCAGTCAATGTACAGCAACATCTTCAACAGGAACAAGACGATGAGTCCGTCGCTGGACGCGCCCAACACAAAGACGAAGAAAGCCCGGAACGTATTCTACGTTGTCTTACGGTAGGGTGCCGTTCGTAGCCACGCTGCCAATCGCCAAGCTGACCGCGTCCCAGGCTAGGTCATCTTATGTTGTACGACAACGAAGACCAACTCGATGTACGCCATGTAATCTCACTCGCGCGCTACGAAGTGGACATATATGCTGGAGGCGAACGCATACCGGAGGGGGAGCTGTGGATTAAGCGGAACTGTATGCCATGACCATTATGCCAGATGAAGTCATCGCGCTTACACTCACAGGCATTCGACTGAATCAGAAGCTCGAGAGCGATCTAGGTGCTGAAGCCAAGGCTTTCTACCTGTTCTCCGACAACTGCTCTGAGAAGGAGGACTTTTACCACGCTGTGCTACAAGCTCAGGAGCACCATCAAGATCACGCAGCTCGCCATCCGTCGCCTACACCTCTCAAGTTCGAAACACCAGATCTAGTTAAGCTTGTCCAGCAACTGCACGCGAATGAAGAGAACCTGCATACAAGATGGATCAATGCGCTCATCGGCCGAGTTTTCCTTGCTCTTTACAAGACGCCTGAGATCAAGAACTTCATAGCGACAAAGATCACCAAGAAGATTGCCCGTGTACCAAAGCCTGCTCTAATCAGCAGTATCGAACTACGCAAGATCGATATGGGTACATTACCACCCTTCGTCACAAACCCAAAGCTCAAAGAGCTTACAGTCGATGGCGATCTCGTTGTCGAAGCCGACGTTAGCTACAAAGGCAATTTCCGTATCGAAATTCAAGCCACTGCTAGGATAGATCTGGGTCAGCGTTTCAAGGCTCGCGAAGTCACACTTGTCCTTGGCTGCTTCCTGAAGCGGCTAGATGGGCATCTGCTGCTTCGTATTAAACCTCCTCCTAGCAATCGTCTATGGATGACATTCGAAACACCGCCACGCATAGAGTTGTCAGTCGAACCGATTGTCAGCTCACGACAGATCACGTATGGTCCCATACTAAGAGCCATCGAGAGTCGGATCAAAGAGGTATTGAACGAGACACTAGTCTCTCCGAATTGGGACGACATGCCATTCATGGACACGATTGCACAAACTATCAGGGGAGGGATATGGGAGGGCGAATCGAAGGGCAAGGAGGAGCTCGATGTGAAAGTCGAGGACAGTTCTGGTCTTGACTCTGTGTCTGTTGAAATTGACAAGCTCGACACCGATTCGATGCACTCTCACCTGTCTGTCCCCTCGAGCATTGACTCTGAAGAGGTCGGATTGGGTGTCACTTCTGCAACCGACTGGAAGTCAACGCCTTTGACAGCTCGCTCATTAAGGTCTGCTCCGTCAGTGAGACTGGGGTCCAACAACGCATCAACGGACACCCTTGAGCCCAACTCAAAGTCAACTCCGCACATCACTCCTCTAGGCTCACCATTGCGATCTAACACCTCAGACTTTGCATCTGCATCTCCAGATAAGTCTGCAGAAGACGTTTCGGCCCCGACGCTCTGGTCCGAGTCCTCGCACTCGACCCCTAACCTACCGACTGAGCCTATACATGCCAGGTCACAGTCAAGGGAGGATCTGACTCCACAGCAAATCGCCGCGGCTGCGGCTGCTGCTGCTGGGGCTCACACAAGTACAGCGAAGAAGCAGACTCTAAACCAGTCCTTCAATGCTGCCGCTGGGGCTGCTCGCAACTGGCTTGCTGCCAAACAAACTCCGGGTCAACCGCGACGCAAGAACAGCAGTGTCGATAACACAAATCTGCCAGCCGGTGTACACATCCGCAATGGACAGTTTTACGATGGCGAAGCACCGGTCGAAGCCCACTCACCACAGCCTGTCACGAAGTCTCACACTGAGCCAATGGGCCGTGGTCAGCCTCTACCTCCACCAGGCACACCACTCCCGCCCCCACCGGGCAAGCAGAAGACATGGGGCGTTCCGATACAGGCAGCATCAGCTTTAGCGAATCTAGCGAAACGAAAGCCTCTTGGTGGCGCAGCCACTACTAGTACAGGGACGCCCGAGAAGAAAGACCAAGAGCGGCCAAGCTCATCCAAGTCATCGTCCGGTAACAGTCTGTATCAGCTGCAACAGCACGACAATCATGAGTCTCACTCTGGTCCTGCCAATACACAACAAGACAGGGGTGCACCGCGCCGAAAATCGTCAACAGGGAGTGCAACCTCTCAACATGCCCCACCGCTGCCGCGACGAAGACAAAGGCAGTCGAGCGCGAGTCAACACTCGAACTCCTCGATCCGTCACAGTGCATACCACGATGGTGCAGGCGAAGAGGTCTTTGTTGTAGAGGCACCATTGACGGAAGTCAGTGCGCCGCCGAGTCCAGCGGTCGGCACAAGCAAACAGCTTGGAGACAACGAGGCATCTTCAAGAGGTGACGGGGTCACAGGAAGGGTGTCTAGAGGCTCAAGCATACGGTCTAACAAGGCCGATGTCGACGAAGGGCGTAGCAAGTTTCCATTCGCGTAGAAATTTGGGAGTATACGTAGATTGTAACAATACTGTTCGACTGGCCGTTCAGCAGCTCAGTGGCAGTCATGTCATTCAACCAAACACGCTCTCCCATCACAGATTTACCTGCGCAGCACTAGCAATCCCGTCTCTAGCGAATCTGGGTCATCGTGTGTCTTCCTCGCCTTCCCCTGAGGATATTAGCAACCCAACAAACCCAATTCTCATGAGATCAAGAACCACCCCTAGTAATACAAGCAGGGATACAAACGAGAGAATCGCGATACAGAAGGGCGGAACGTGTAGCCGGTGATGTTTGTTGGTTCCCACAAATCCGATTCCGGTGGATGTGAACCACATTCTGGCTGCATGAATCGTGGGTTTGAAAAAAAAATCGAAATTTGGACTTTGGAACTTGGATTTCCGAGTTTTGGATTTATTCGAGCACGAAAAATCCAAGGACGTATTAGGTGTCGGGTTGCAGTTTAGGTTTGCAATGCGTGGGACATTGGGACGTTTTATCGTGGGCTCTGGTTACGTCTGTCGTTTATGGAGGCTGTGGATTTAGGATCTGTAGGTAGGTGCAGGGTCTCTCTCTCTCTCTCTCTCTCTCTGGTTTTTTGGGCGGTTCGGGAAGGGAAGGGTGGGTTTGAAGTGTGTTAGTATGAATGTGGTACTTGGTGGTGAAGATGAAGTGGACGTCGGACAGGCAGTCAGACAGCACTGGATAAAAGAATGGCATGAGCTTGCTACTCCAGCTACGTGAGATGTATGTTCTACGGATCTTGCAATTTGGAGGAAGAAGCAATGGTAGGAATAGTGGCAATAAGGAAAATGGCTGAGTGCTGATGGACTCGCATCCTAGAAGTGCTCTCTCACCTGGCGTGTTTAGCAAACGACGGGTTGCGAGGCCGCGAGCGTATAAGAAGCCCTGGCCGGTGTGCGAAGTGTCGATTGTAGGCTTCGAGGACAAGCATGCTGCTCTCCAGGGAACAGCCAACGTTGGACGCGGAGCATCCCCATTGAGACTCGGAAAACATCGCCTTATGGGATCACTTCGAAAATCTGATACGTGCAGAGCAGCGACGGTCCGTGTCAATTTTGGATGCTCTGTCTGTGGCAGATTTCGGTTGCGGACTCGTCGGTATGGCCGTTGGTAGAGATTGGAAACTGTATGTGAGCTAGGCTGTCGTTCTTGACGCCTTGTCCGAGACGACTAGTTCGGCTCCCACAGCTTCCGTCCACCTCCACCACGTGCTGGGCTTGGTCGCGTGACTGGACGAGCATATGAGTTTGGATCAATGGGTGCGTTCGGATCGTGACGAGGGACTGGCGGGGCGCGAACTGGCGGTCCTGGTGGAGTGTACGCTCCACGAGGGACGAAGGCGCCGCCGCGACCTCGAGAGGAAGGCACACCACGACCTCGAGGTCCAGCATGTCCCCCGCGACCTCCTCGTGGCGACTGCTGCTGTTTGGTACGGCCGAAATCGTTGGGGTCCCAAACGCGCTGGTTGCCCGTCGTCGCCGCAGGACCACGAGGCGCACGCTGAAACAGAACCACATCCTCGTCATCAGAGCCGTCGTCAGGTCTGTCTTGGCTGGAGTGGCTAGAGTTGGGGCGCTCGACGGCTTTGGGCGTAGCGGGCGCAGTCTTCTTTGCAAGGCTGGACTCTGATTCGATCCTGTGTAGAGTCAAGTGATTTTTGTATTCTCGATCCTCGCGGGCGACCGTGTCGCGCAGTTGCTCAAGACGCTTAGCACGGATGCCAAACTTGGATGCAATCATCTGCTTGGCAGGGTCGTTTGTGAGGAGAATGTAAGAGGCGAGCGCTGCATCAGGGTTCGACTCCTTGTTGATGCGCCAGAGGACGTGGTTGAACAGTGGCTTCAGATAAGCAGGTACAGCACGCTTAGGCGACCGTCCTCCACGAGATAGCTCGGCACTGTTGCGCGCAGTGTGGTCGGGCGACTCCAAAGCAATGGCGTTCACGTCCTCGTTGCGTGCCACGTCTTGGTGCTTGTCGAGCTTGCTTTTGCTCAAGAGCGAGCGCGGGGACTCTGGCGTCTTTGGCGCAGCGTCTTCGAGGCTATGGGTGGAGCTGATGGAGGTTCCGTCGGACACGTCGAGTGCGTTGAAGGAGCTCTCCAGATCCTCATGGTAGTCGTCGTCGTCCGACTCGCTGTCGTCCATGGAGAGGAGTGTGTCGGGCAGCATGAACTTTTCTACTTGTTCCCAGGTGGTGTAGGCTTCTTCGACGCCCTCGAGCAGCACACGGTCGGCGGCGTCGCCTGAAGACATGGAGGTGACCTCGTCGAGCCATTTGACGGCCTCGCGAGCATCTGCGTTGATGCGCTCGTTGCCGTTCTTGAGGCGGTGGAGGGCAGTGAGTGCTGGTAGCGTGTTAGCAGGGAGGAGAGCAGGCGCGCTCTCTAGGCATACTGTGCAGCGGGACGAAGATGCAGATGGCGCCCTGCGAAACCCACTTGCGGATTCCGTCACGGGTGCTCTTCTTGACGCCGGCGATCAGGGCCGTGTCGTCGACTATGCAGTTGAAGACCTTGCGCTTGGGCGGTTCGGGCGCGCGCATGGCGGCGTTGTTCACCGTAGCCCGGGGCGGATACGTGCTGCCACGCATGGTGACAGCGCAGTGCGGGGCGCACGTGGGTGTTGCAGGCAGGATGCAGGCGGGTAGCAGCGAGGGGGAGGGGTTGTGTGTGTGTCGAGGAGGGTCGAGGTGGGCGGGCTGGCAATTTGGCAGATTGGCAGATGGGCAGGCTTGTGGAATTCGGGAACCGTGGTTGGCAGGCCCAGAGAGAGGAGCAAGAGCGGCTTTGTCGGGCAGCAGAGGCAGCACCAGCTTCGGTGTAGGCACAAAGACTCAAGGCGCGTGCATGGTGTGCGCGCGGCTTAGTCGCAGCGCAGCGGGTGAGTCAGTCGTGGGCAGGACACAGGCGCTCATGTTCGGGGACGTGAGGGAGTGGGCGACGAGGGAATGGTCGAGTCGACACCACCATCATTTGCCGCCCTGCGCGGCTGAGGTGCTTAGACCACCACCACCAAGTGGGATGACACCAGCCACACATTGCTTTCTTCTCTGCCATTTATTCCAAGAGATCGGTAGAACACAGCTCTGTTTACACAAACTGGCGATTTATCTGATCTCTGTTTCTTCAAAGCACAAGGAATCTGATCCTGTCCTGGATCTACCAACCATCGTGCTTAGTCATCCATAATTTTCCCTCCAAGCTCAAGCTACCTCACCCATCTTCGACATCGTACACGCCAGAAAGAAAAAAGGTCACTTCGCCGTCCAATTCGCAATCCAAATTCTCCTTGGCCTCAAACGTCAGCAAAGTAAATCACACCACACGGCATGGCTGCGCCAGGGAAAGGCGCCGGGCGCGTGCCCACTGGATTTGCAGCCGAGACATACATCAGCGATCACACTTTCCGCCAAGGGCACCGAGCGGTAGAAGGCGGGCAAAGCTCCAAGAAGAGGAAGAGGGAGGGCAAGGGTGATTCGAGCGTCGTGACTGGCGCTGGCGCATACAAGGGACCCTGGGCACGCTATGAAGAAGAGAGGCCAGACGCAGCTTCAGACGACGAGTTTGGCAGCGATGAAGAGGTGGAAGTGGTATATGAAGAGGATGAGATTGAGGAGAACCCAGAGGCTGCGCCCAAAAAACTGGCTGGCACCGACTACCACGATACCGAGGCTGAGGGCGAGACGACCGAGTTCAAGGGCAGCGAGCAGTACGATTACCAGGGCCGGACGTACATGCATGTCCCTACCGACCTCGACATCAAGCTCACTGGGGAGTACGAACCGAAGAACTTCATCCCGAAGAAGCTGGTGCACACCTTCAAATACCACACCAAGTCCATCACCCAAGTACGCTTCATCCCAGACAGCGGTCATCTCCTTCTCTCTGCTTCTGCAGACTCGAAGATTGCCATCTGGGACACTTACCACCAGCGAGAACTACTCCGAACCTACTCAGGCCATACCAAGTCTGTCAACGACATCGACTTCAACCCTGATGGATCGCAATTCATTTCCGCCAGTTACGATCGTTTCATGAAGCTGTGGGATACAGAGACGGGAAAATGTTTGAACAAATTCACAACTGGAAAGACGCCTCACGTCGTGCGCATCAATCCCAGCACACCGCACGAGTTCTTAGCGGGTATGAGCGACAAGAAGATCATGCAGTACGACACAAGAAGCGGAGAGATGGTGCAAGAGTACGACCACCATCTCGGACCAGTCAACACCATCACCTTCTGCGACGAGAACCGCCGCTTCGTCACAACATCAGACGACAAGTCGCTGCGGGCTTGGGAATACGGCATCCCTGTCCCCATCAAGTTCATCGCCGAACCGTACATGTTCTCCATGGTCCGCTCTGCCCCCCACCCTTCGGGCAAATACGTCGCCTTCCAATCTTCAGACAACCAAATCACCGTCTACTCTTCCACCGACAGATTCCGCCAGAATCGAAAGAAGAGCTACCGCGGTCACAACGTGGCTGGCTATGCGCCAGACGTCGCCATCAGCCCTGATGGTCAATTCGTCACTTCTGGAGACAGCGGCGGTTATGTCTGCTTCTGGGACTGGAAGACTTGCAAGATGTGGCACAAGATCCAAGCCAGCGACGCGCCCGTTCTGGCAGTACAGTGGCACCCGCGCGAGACTTCGAAGCTGGTTACTGGTGACTTGAACGGTGTGCTGAAGTACTGGGACTAGAGCGCTGACTTGGAAGCCCACGCAAATAGTCATATTGGTGGCGGACAGATGGCGCTTTCAGAGTAAAGATAGTTGGAGCGTGTAAAGTGATACCCCAAAAACAACCCGCGATTAGCGTTACCTCCACTTCCTCCCCGTGACCCTGATGCATCGCATGTTCAACCCACAACCCCAGTCCGTGCATGCATGACTAATCAACATTTTCCAACACCGCAACACTCCACCCTCGCTCGAACCATCAAGGTAAACGCACCTCGCCGCGTTGACGCCCACACCCCTCACCAATCTCTCACGGCCCCTAAACACCCGCCAAAATGCTCCCCCGAGCCGTCCTCCTGCCAATCCGGCGCACGCTCTCCGCGCTCCGCACACCCGCCCGCTTCCTCCACACAACCAGCACACGCCCAACACTCCTCACACACAGCGCGCGCCCCAGCCTGCTCTCGCGCGTCTCCGGACTCCTCACAATGCCCGCCACGACCTCGCCAATAGGGGCACTGGTACAGCAACAGACGCGCGGCATGAAGGTCCGCAGCTCGGTCAAGAAGCTGTGTGATGGGTGCAAGAGCGTGCGCAGGAAGAAGGGGCGGTATGTGTATATTATTTGCTCGAAGAATCCGAAGCATAAGCAGAGGTGAGTTAGTCCGAGATATATGTGGATGGGGGAGATTGGGAGGCGAGGTTCGCTGACAGTGTGTAGGCAAGGATAGAGTGGATGTGGTGGGGGGAGAAAGTGGAGAGTAGAGTGTGTGGGAGATGGTGGGATGCGTGGTTGGATTGTAAGGGGAAGAGGAGGATGAATTGTATCATATGTATACATACCAGGCATACGAGGGCGTTACACTGATCACTGTATAAGAACTGAACTCGCGAATCGATACCATGAAGAAGCAAACACCCCTTGATCTCATGCCGTTGCGTCTCGTCAGCCCATACTGCCACCACTCCGATTCTCATTGCCCACTAGCCCCGCCATCTTCAACAGCTCGTAATCCAAGTCTTTATCCCCACTGCCCAGATTGATCCTCCGCCTCGCCTCCGCCTCTCTCTCCTGAAACGCCCACTCCCTCCTCTGCGCCTCCGCAACATCATCCCCACCACAGCCCCAAACCTCCAGGCTATCAATCTCAAACCGATCCTGCCAGTCCTGGCCCTTCCTGCAGGGCAGCTTGCTGGGATAGAAGCTCCCGCCGCCTTCGGCAAGGTGGGTGAAGACGCCGAATTCCAGCGCGTCGTCGAGATGCAGCGATACGGGCGCGGGGCGGAACACGCCGTACGAGTGGCTCGCTGCGGAGGACTGCGTGGGCACCGGGGTGCCGAAGCCGACGCCGGCGGGGTGCGTGGGCGATTTGTTGAAGTAGATGTAGTCTGTGCTGAAGCTCGAGGCTGAGAAGACGTCGTGGGTTGGCGAGAGCTGGAAGAGCTTTGCGGATGCGTCGCCGAAGCAGGATTTGCCTGTGTGCTTCCATTGTGTGGGGATGTAGGCGCCGTAGGTAAGCGTCTGGTTTTGAGACGTCTCGGATACGCTGTTGGGGTGGCGTTTGGGAGGGAGCATGTCTGCCAGGGCGCGCTCGCGGGTGCTGGAGGGCGTCGTGGGGAGAAGACGGCCTGAAACTAGGAGAATGGTGGGTGCTCTCCAATTGAAGACCTGTTTCTCGAAGGAGCCCATGGAAAAGCCGTGGGTGTTCCCGCTGTAGAGAGGACGCAGGCGTCGGAAGAGGTTGTTGCCCTTGATGAAGAACGACAACTGACTGAGCGTGGTGAGGTCGAGGATCTCGCCTGGGTTGCGCAGGATTGGCTCTGGGTCTACTACAGTCTTCGGAGGTGGGATGACTGGGTGCGATTCCTGTATTGGAGAAGTGGGGTCTGACTTGCGCTTTGAGAGATCGAAGTCCTTTGCGAAGAGGAAGTGCTCGAATAAAGGGTTCAGCCCGTCGAACAGGTACGGTAGACTTGTGGAGAGGACGGTGTCGAAAGTACGATATGTAACGCCGGGATGCTTGTCAGTAATGAACGACGACAGCACCACCTTTGCAGTCCGTCGCAGATTCTGGATGCGCTCATCTGAGAGCTCAGGTGCCAACGAGGACAGACTCTGTTGCGCGTCGATTGGCGCGATGAGCAGCAGTAGCTCAATAAGTTTCAGGAAGTTGTCCGTTGGAATGATCGAGTGATGTACGTTCGTCTGCTCGCCATGCCTGAAGACCTCCAACGAGTCCATCGAGTCTAGTGCTGCCAGAACCAGCTCATCATCATCGTCCTCGTCTCCATCTTCGCCATCTTCTGGCACGTCGACAGCGAACCCCATCTTCTCAGTAACCTGATCCTTATCATGCTTCTGTTCCTCCAACTCGGACCGTATGCCCTTGTCGTATATGGCCAAACTCCTGTATAGCTCACGTAACCAGATCTCACGTCCTCTCTTCTTCAGCACTGCTCCATATCTCTCCGTAAGAATAGTGACGACCTTGAGCAGCGCCTCGTTTGTAAGGATAGCCGGTGCTTGGCTCGCAAATGGGAATGCGCCGAGATAGCTTGCCATCTGGAAGACAACCGAGCCTACGCTCAGCGCATCTGGCAGTTCCAGAAACCGACATAGTGTTGCCTCACTCCAGTATTGCAATCCCGATTCGGTATCCGCCAGCGACCGGAAGACGGATTTGAAACAGTACAACTCGAGCGGCGTGTAGCTTTTCTTCGCAAACGTTTGCGCAAGGTTGTGACTGAGCTGTTCTGCACGGTGTCAGTAAATTGCCCAATCTCGCATCGTAAGCCTTCTTCTCGTACCCTAGGTAGCTTAGTATATCACGTACCGAGCGTCAAGTGCTGCGCCTCGTGAGACGTTCCCTGACCCATACTGGCAATAAAATGTATGCTTTTCACGTCATGCGTTGACGATGTTGTCGCGCTCTGGTGAGCAATGACGGCATGTGGGGGTTATCGATAAGGCGGCTGTGAATGCTCGTGGTCTGATGGCACGACAAGCACGGCACCAACATGCCGTCCGCAAACGTGGAGATTGATGTCGGAGAAACTGCAGTGCCTGAACTCGTGGTGCGCCTGCCAGAGTACGGAACTACCATCTCCTGCCAGGACCAAACACCTGATGATTGCGTGGCATCACAGAGAGGGCGGGAGAAAAGTAGGAGATTGCATCTTTTACGAAGTTTTAACTATGGAACTATCTCATGGCTGTCAGTGGCAGTCAAAAGGTAGACTGCTAAGCCACCGTGTATGCATCGCCCTTGTATCGTAGGCGGCGGGTGGCTCGAAACCCGCGGTATTGTAGCCCGTACCCTTCTGGATCAAGGGAAGCTATGCTCGACTGATGTTTGAATGCGTTCAGTCGCACAAGATAAGTCGAAAGCACTTTTGAGGTCGTAGTCGAAGACAAGACGTGAACGGGTCACCTACCAAGAGGCAACTTTGTCCTCAGCTCCGCCGGAGAAGCCGCCATCACCACCACCAAAGCCACCGGCATCACCAGCGTCACCAGCACCACCAGCATCACCGCCGAAGCCTCCAGTGTCCTCACCACCGAAGCCAGCGCCGGCGTCGAAACCACCTGCGTTAGCACCGAAACCGTCAGCAAGACCATCATCCGACTCGTCGTCGGTGCCATCGCGCCACTCGATTACGTTAGGATCCTCAGGCTTGAACTGCTCGAGGAAATCAGGTACTTCTTGCTTAGACTCTAGGAGAATCTTGACAAGGTCCTCGCCGATATCCTCGTTGCGGTCGTTGAAGAAAGAGGTGGCCATGCCCTCGTTGCCGATACGAGCGGTGCGACCGATACGATGCACGTATTCGGTGATACCGTCGTACTGTGTTGATGGCAGGTCGTAGTTGATGATGTGCTTGACATTAGCCACGTCAAGACCGCGAGCGGTGACACCAGTGGCGACGAGGATGGGACATCGCGCTGTGCGGAAGGAGCGTCTATCCCGTTGTTAGCGGCACGTTGCTTGAGTGAGGTTGGACCGCTTACAGAGCATCCTCGCGCTCTCGCTGGGTACGATCGGAGTGAATCGAGGTACAAGGCAAGCCCTTGTTGTAGAGGAAGTCATCGACCATGTCACACTTGCGCTTGCTGTTGACGAAGATAAGTGTGCGCTGAGGCTCGCTCGAGAAGATCAGATCGAACAGTGCTTGGTTCTTCGCAGACTCGTCGACGTAGACAATGGTCTGGGTGATGTTCTGGTGCGTGCTGCCGACACGTCCAACCTTGATGCGCAGGTAGTCCGTATCCATGTACTCCTTCGCAAGACGACGAGCAGACTTGGGGAAGGTAGCAGAAAACATCAAGTAGGTGTGGTCAGCGTCCGCGTTGACGTCTGTATATTGTTAGCAAGCTAATGTACACTGAGGAGAAGCAAACGCACCGGATCCAGAGAAGAGCTTCTCCATAGCCTCCTCCCAGCCAGAGGAGAGCAGCTCGTCAGCCTCATCGATGACGGTGAATCTGTCTGTGTATTAGCGGTCATGCGCCTCGATCGATACAAGCTGTGAGCTGGGTCTGACTTACTTCAGGCGGCGGAAAGACAACAAGCTGAGGTTCTGCATGAAGTCCATAAGACGACCGGGAGTGGCGATGAGAATGTCGCAGCCCATCTCTAGTTGTTCGCGCTGGTTGCGGGTGGGAGCACCACCATAGACAACGCAAGGACGCAGCATGGTACGGTAGCACAGACGGCGAGCTTCGTCAAAGATTTGGCAAGCCAACTCTCGAGTTGGGCAGACGACGAGAACTAGAGGCTCCGCGCGGACACGATCGGTGAGCGGGTTGTAGCGCGCCGGGTTGGGACGAGGAGCTGCAAGCTGGCGAGCCTTGCCCATGAGCTTTGACAAGATGGGCAGCAGGAAAGCAGCGGTCTTTCCAGATCCTGGATGCGATCAGCAAGAGAAGAGCAGATTTCGTTGACGAAACATACCAGTCTGAGCGATAGCAACGACATCGTGTCCAGTCAGGACTGCAGGAATGCAGTAAGACTGAATGGGTGTGGGTGCTGAGTACTGACAGAGTTTGACGTTCTCAAGCATGACGGGGTGAAGACCAGCGTCATCGAACTGGATCACAATTAATGAATAAGTAAGGTGAGTAGAAGGCGGCATGACCTACCTCACGGACAGGAAGAACCTTCTCCGGGCCCTCAACCGTGACCTCGTATGAGAGCGCCTTGATTGCGTTGCCGGCGCGCTGGACGTTCTCGTCCTGGAATAGCATCTTCTCCAACTCCGGGTTGGGCTCACCAACGTCACCAAACTCATCGTCCCACTGGTAGATGGCCGCGTCAGATAGCCAGGCAACGCCATCGCGGGTTTGATCGGGCTCAGCTTCTCCGCCGACAACAGTCTCGTAGTTGAAGGGAATTGGATTGTTCCTACACTTGTCAGTGGCCGCTTCAGTGTGTTAGGGCCCATCAGACATACCAGCCGGCATCCTTTGCACGCGCAAGATCCTGAGCGAGCAATTCCTTGCGGGCAGCTGCAGCTTCCTCGGTCAGTGGAGGAGGGGCGGGACGAGTGCGAGCTTCAGTTTCGCCTGCGTCAGACATGATGGACAGAAATAGAGGGAGAAAGTACGGTGCTGCTGGAACAGAAGTTGAGAGTGACAGAAGTTGAGGCAAGTGTCTCGTGGAAAGGCCCGGCAGTAAGTGGGGAGAGGCAGTGCTGTTGTTTATGTACGCTGAGAGAGCTATGACCCGGGGCTAGAGCTTGGCAGAAAGTGACGACAGCGAGGTCGGACTGCAAAGTAGAGAGCGCGTGTACCTCCGAGACTATCCAAGGTGAAGTGAGAGAGTGTTCGCGCAATTTGAAGCCGTTGAGCCGAGGTGAACAATGGTATGTTCAAGATGAGTCTAGGAGGATGCTGTGAAGGAGGCGCTGCATCTAGCAAGGCAGTGAGAGAGTCTAGGACAAAGGAGCTGGCTATGGCTTTACGTTACCACGTAGTCACTCGCAGCAAGCTCACAGTGAACAGTATAAGCAGCAGAGCGGTGTAGTTGCGCCCTCGACAACGGCTGTTTTGTGGTATCTTTGCTCCCTGATCTGCTCTGTATACTATGACTATTTGAGACTTTAGAATTGAGCAGGCTGCGTGTACAGCGCAACGTTTGTCTGCACAGGACCGGTAGCTTACGCCCATTGTGTCGTAGCAGTCTCGTCAGCTCCTGAGGTCAGAGCCTATGTAGCTATTGCAGTATACAGCTGATGGTCGCATGTCAACGATGCAGGCCCTCTCACCATAGCTCAGCTATCAGGCGAACCCCGCGAACCCAGAGAATGAGTAGTTGATCTGTGCTAGAGCGAAATGGTGAATGACGTTCTTTAACAGGATTTGGTATGGTTTTGAGAAATTTGAGAGAGTTTACGGAGGCCATGTAGCCTTGGTAGAGAAGAGCAGCTTCAAGGCTACATGCAGAGACAGTTGTTTGCAAGTACCAGAGAAACGGGTATCGTCACTCTGCGCTCGGCTGGAGAAATCGCGAACTTTTGTCCTTGCTAGGCGTAGCAAGTCTCCCGCACCACCCAGACTGAATGCTGCTTGTACGTAAAACGTTGTAGAAACAAGGAAAAGCCATGGTCAAACCTGAATATTAACGGGAAAGAATGTGTGGTGTGCCGCTCTGAGAAATCCCAGCGTGGTGGTGAGGAATATAACGGCAGTGTAGTATGCAATCCAGGCTTGTCGTTCGATTCTGAACCTTCGGAGGACGCGACTCGAATCTCCGTACTCTCATGAGCATTGAGTGGAAAGCACTATGTCGAGACTAGACTGAACGTAGTAGACCCTAACCCTGTGTGCGCGAAATGCGCAGATGCGCGAGATGAAATCGATCGGCTTGGAGGTGTGACGGACCACCGATTGGTCAGAAAATGTCCTGCATCATCGACCCATAGCAACTAAAATTTCGGAACGCGGCGAAAAGTAAACACTACGACTTCCTCTCGTTTCCATTCAGAAAGGGTCGTGACGTTGGCGTGACAGATTTGTGAAGGCTTTGTTGTCTTTAGTTTTCAATTTTGCATCTTTCCGAGCACTTTGCTGCGCTTTCTGACCCCTTCGGTCCTTTCCTTCTCTACCCCTGAACCAGCCATGTCGCAACGAGTGACGCGGTCGCAGGCGGGCTACACACCCAAGTAAGTTCAGACGGTCCACTCAGACATTGAGAAAGCACACGATCGGCAATGGCGGCTGACATGCATGCGCAGGAAACCAGAGAACCCGGGATTCGTCGAAACACCTGGTCGCAGAAGGTCGCAACGCCGCAAGTCAATTTCTACCGAGGACACGGCATTTGACAGTCCCAGTGGCTTCATCAAGCGCAGCGAAATCAACTCGACTCCTGAGAAGATATCCAGCAACGGCCATGCCAATGGTAATGGGCACCTGAATGGCAACGGGCACTTGAATGGTCACACCAACGGATATGCAAATGGCAACGGGCATGCAAATGGCAATGGAGCCACCAACGGCTTCGCCAACGGACTCGCCAAGGAAGAGAAGATCGCGTACGCATACGAAGTCGAGGCAGCCAAGAACTTCCCACCCAAGGACAAGGGCGGTTTGCACGAGTTTGGCGGTGCTCTGGGCATGAGCGCCATGATGACCGGATTCCCTGCGTTGATGTACTACATGTGGATTGGCGCGACATTCTACGATGGAAAATTCCCCAAGCCAGCCGATGGACAGAGCTACTCCGACTTCTTTGGACACATGTGGAACCTCGTCAAGACAGAGGCATACCCCAACAACCGCGCATGGCAGATCTACTGGTTCTTCGGACTCACTCAAATGGCTTTCTACATGCTCATGCCTGGTGTTTACCGCAAGGGCAAGGCTCTTCCTCACCTTGGTGGGAAGCAGCTCGACTACTATTGCTCTGCCATGTGGTCGTTCTACACCAGCATTGTCATCATGCTGGGCCTCCATTTCACCGGCATTTTCAAGCTCTACACTTTGATTGACGAATTCGGACACATTATGAGCGTCGCTATCCTCTCCGGTTTCCTGTGCTCCATCATCGCATACGTCTCAGCTCGCGTGCGCGGCGCTACCGTTCGCATGACTGACAATGTCATCGTGGACTTCTTCCTCGGATCTGAGCTCAACCCTAGACTGTTCGGCATCCTGGATTTCAAGATGTTCCTCGAAGTTCGCATTCCGTGGTTCATTCTGTTCTTCCTTTCTCTGGGTACCTGCCTGAAGCAGTACGAGAACTACGGATATGTCTCAATGGAGGCCATCTTCCTGCTGTTCGCGCACTGGCTGTACGCCAATGCTTGCGCCAAGGGCGAGCATTTGATCATCACTACATGGTAAGTTTCTCGAGTTACAAGAATTGACAGCTACTCATACATTACAGGGACATGTACTACGAGAAGCTTGGGTTCATGCTTATCTTCTGGAACATGGCCGGTGTACCTCTTTCCTACTGTCACTGCACACTCTACATCGCCAATCACCACCCTTCCGAGTACACCTGGCCGTCGTGGTTCGTCGCTCTCTTGACGCTTGGCTACCTTGGCATGTACTACATCTGGGACACAACCAACAGCCAAAAGAACCAGTTCCGCCAAGAAGAGCGCGGTGTAGTCGACGAGCGTACTACCTTCCCATACTTCAAGTACGGTCGCATTGCCAACCCAAAGACCATCACCACCAAGCACGGCAACAAGATTCTCGCGGACGGGTGGTACGGCAAAGCCCGCAAGATCCATTACACCTGCGACCTGTTCTTCGCCATCTCGTGGGGTCTCATTACTGGCTTCAACTCGCCATTCCCATGGTTCTACTCAGTTTTCTTTGCCGGTATGATCATTCACCGTGCGCTGCGTGACATTGCAAGGTGTCGCGAGGTTTATGGTGAGGCGTGGACCGAGTATGAGAAGCAGGTGCCGTACCTATTCATTCCTGGTATCTTTTAGACTTTCTGGCAGCAAGGCTCTTCTTTCGAGCTTTTCATTGGGCCTTGGCTTCTTTTATCGCGCCGCTGGTCGCTATTGCTTATTCTGTTCTACCACATTCCCGGTCACCTTGTCACACCTTATGTACTATAATGTTTATGTCTTTCTCGCTTGCTGTAGGATAGAGAATATTGACGACGATAATGGGAATAGTAATGCATGATGTCTACCACGAAATCGAAGGTAACTGCTCTTCTACCACTTTCTTTAGTATTCTGACAAGTGGGCCTTAAAAATCATGTAGCCGTTTACACATTATGTAAGCTCAACTAATGCCAGGTTGCGTCAGACCCTTTTGTCCCCTTGCCAAAATATCACCAACACCCCGCAAACCAACAAACACCAGCACAATGGATGCCCTTCGCTCCGCCCTCCAACCCATCACTCACAACCTCCCCAAGCCCATCGCGGATCTGGGCGAGTCTCTGCTTGGCCCCGTCTGCTACCAGACCCTCCTGCACGACATCGATCTTACCAAAACCGAATGCGTCAAGCTCGCCGTCTCGAAGGGCCTCGGAATTGGCATCATTGGCGCGTCCTCTATCGTCAAGGTCCCGCAGCTGCTCAAGCTGCTGAACTCGCAGTCCGCAGAGGGTCTCTCCTTCCTGTCCTACGTCCTTGAATCTGGCGCATACCTCATCTCGCTGAGCTACAACGTCCGCCATGGTTTCCCCTTCAGCACATACGGCGAGACGGCGTTGATCCTGATTCAAAACATCGCGATCGCGTCTCTAGTACTCAACTACAGCGGCAGGCAGCCCGCTATTGCGGCATGGATCGCAGGTCTGGCTGGTGCTGGGTGGCTCCTGTTCAATGAGAACCAGGTCAACGAGGCAAACCTCAGCTTGGCCATGAGCGCCGCAGGCATTCTGGGCGTTGCTAGCAAGGTCCCGCAGATCCTGACCATTTGGTCTGAGGGTGGTACTGGGCAGTTGAGCGCTTTCGCTGTAAGTTATCTACACTCCGTCTCTGGTTGTTAAGCAATCGCTGACAACGAACACAGGTCGTCAACTACCTCCTGGGCTCGCTCACGCGCATCTTCACCACACTCCAAGAAGTCGACGACCCGCTCATCCTGTACGGTTTCATCGCGGGATTCGCGCTCAACCTCGTCCTGTTCTTGCAGGTCGTATACTACTGGAACGCGCCGGCATCGAAGAACACGGAGAGCAAGAAGCTCAACAAGCCTGTTGCGCCAGCTGTCGCGGCAAACAAGGAAGAGATGAAGCGCGCCGTGTCCAGCGGTGCTGCATCCAGCTATGCAAATGTGGCCGGCAAGAGCCCTAGCACTAGACGCAGGGGCTAGATACTCAAGTCGTTCGTTTTGAGCATCACCAGCTGAGATGATTAGACAAATGAACTATATCATTGCTACATGCACTTTCTACTTTCTCTGAAGTCGTCATGCTCATTCGTTTCAACCTGAAATCTCCCTAGCTTCGACTGTTCCTCTCTCCTCAACCATTCTAACTCGTACTGACGGCTGATTCTCGCAAGCCTACTTGTAGTGCTTGCGAACAGTCCATAACGTCCTCAGCCTCCACGCTCGTGTTCTTTCTCGATCAGTCGCAACGACCAGGAAGCAAGGACATGTTCGAGTAAAAGCTGACAGCTCATACGCATGTATCTCCTTGGAGAGTGCCGATGCCAGTCTTGATGGAAAAGAAACGGCTTCTACCCGACTGCCACCATACTCTGCTTTGTCCTTCGGCCACCACACTCTCCCTCCACTTAAGATAGGGCGCCACTCAGACCCGACTTGGACAGCTGAGGCCCCTCTTAACCAATTCTCGGCTCAGTGCTCTTCCAACCGCATCACCTTCACCCCCTCGCACTATGGACATGCGCATCCTCCGGGCGAGACAGAACATATCCATACGGCGGCGGCGGCGCCTCAAATCTTGGTTCGTACCTCGGCAGCTCCAAACCCGGATCCTCATCGTCGTCGCGACGCCGGGTCATCGGTTCCCGCTTCCTGTGCATCCGGTGCGGGTGCACCAGACCGGGCTTGAAGCGTGTTGGGCCCGGGTGGGCGGCTGCTCGTCTGCGCAGACAGTAGAAGAGGAGGATGGAGGTGGTGAGAAAACCGATTGCGATTATGACGATGAGGATGGCGGTTCGGTGCGGCTGGCAGGGTGTGTAGGAGTCGCATGTTGAGAAGGTCCGTTTGAGTAGGGTGTGTAGTGGGTTGGTTGTGTTGACGGGGTTGGTGGTGGTGGGTGCCATTGTTGCGATGCGCCTGAAACAAGCTGGAACTGTGTAGCAACTACTTTTTGGTATTCGTAAATTCGGTGTATGATTCTGAGGACGTAGAGTTTGTGAAGGTGTAAGGCGAAAACAGCATGGGTACAGCGGTCTACATATGCAACACACTTGGGGAAGAACACCTCGCACGAGGCTGCCTCCAACCTCTGTGACTGTGCCTCACGATGCACCTTGTGATTGCTGAGCCTTTGTGAGCCTTCGCGCCGGCCACTGTCAAGCTGCGGCGTGAGGCTTTTGTGCGCGTGCACTGCCTCGCAGGATGCCTTGCACGAGGCGCTTGCGTGCCGCAGGCTTACCACCAGCGCGCCTAACACTGCCTGCATACATTTCACTGGTCAAGACTCGTGGCGAGCGAGTTGTCGGCGGGATTTGACGGTAGGAGATGCAAGGAGATGCATGATGAGGTGGGAAGGTTGACGCTGTGCGTGTAATTCCCGGTGCTATAGAGGTACAGGCTCACCACGTGACGAATCTAGCTGTAGGAGACTCGGCCTCGAAGGTCAGCATGCGCTACTTCATCGTGAGAAGAAGAGCTTTTCTTTGCACCTGCTATGAGGTAATCTCTGTCGATCCAAGAAGCGGCTACCAGGACTTTGGAAGGCCAGTGTACGTCGGCGCTCTTTGGGTAGCATGACGTATACTGAACGAATTTGCACGACAATCTTTGATGTCCAGACGCGCAGCCACTGGGTAGAGTTCACTTGCGATTCCACTGATGATGATGTTGCTGCTGCGGTGTCCGGTCTTGTAGCCTCCAAACTCTTGACGAATTCTCGTAAGGCGTCCAGCACTACAGAATAGAGCCGCCAGCCTTGTGCCTAATGTATCGCCAGTGTCGCGCTTTGTACACATTAAACGCACTCTGTGCCTTTAGGCGAGCAAGGCGCGTTCCGGTGAGATCGTTCAAGCTGCATCCTCGTTCCAAAACGAAGTTCCGCAACAGTAGGCGAAGCTGGCAGTATCTTGGCTTCACCAACGCCAGACTGTTGCATTGCTCTGAGTTCTCAGATATTAGGTAGGTTTAATCATTGGTGGAGCCATGATTCACTATCCAGAGATGAATGGTTTTTGATGACGCCAGGAATTCCAGTCTCGCGCAATTTGCGAATGTGCGTCTTATACTTGTTGTCTCGGCCTGTGCAGTAGAAGAGACTGGTGTTTTCAGGCAGCCCTGCCATACAGTGCTGTGGGTTGAGCGTTGTTGTGGAGCGGTAAGCATGAGCTTCGAGAATAGGGCTGAGGATGTTTCTGCTTTTGCACTTCGCCGGCAAGGTCGTGAAAGGCTCACCGAGATTTGGCGTTTGAGATGTGTCATGGCGTTGACGATGGGTGTGCGTGAGATGCGAAGAGTCTTCATCCCCCACAACGTGCTCAAGCGGCGTTGGTGCGATTGAATTTCACACCTGCAACGGCCCTCACGATAATGACCCACTGCAGCACCGTGCGCAGATTGTCGGAATAGATGGAGGCCGGATGTATCTCCGCAAACGATGATTGCTGTCGTCACAACAATGTCGGGCTTCAAGGACCAGGACTGCGCACCCTGCGTACAGCTGTTATGTTCGGCGCCGGACCTGGTTATAGAAGTCAAGGCAGGATTGCCTGCACGCAAGCGTACAATTTCATTGTTCAGGTTGCGATAACAGGAGCAAGGGCGTCCCTTGGTACAACAGTCCAAGAGGGCAAGGACGTGGCAGATCCGGCACATGATCCTCAGAATCTCAGCATTTCATTAAAGTTCGGTGCACGTTCTGTCATAGTCCAAAGCGAGGAGGCTGGCTGCAAGCAATCCGTATTGCGATGACCCGCTTCAGGTACCCACCCCAGATACCGGGCTCTTGCCTGTGAGGCGCAAACGCATTTCTTGCAGAAACCACGCGGAGCAGCACGCCTAAGAAGCGTAGTCAGAGAGCGGGTAGTCTTACGTAGACGTTTCCCTGCATCGCTTCGAGGCTGCCGAGGCCTGTCTTGGAAGATTTAGGTTGATTTGGAATGGAATAAAGCTTGGTTGTGGAGGAGTGGAGCATGGAGAGAACTTCTAGGTAAACGGATCGTGACAGCCGTAGCTTGCTCCATGATGGGAGCGCAGCATGTCATAGGTTGACTGGTCTACGCGGTTTTCTCCGCTTGTTTAGAGTTCGAGAACGAGTTGGTGCTCTTGCCAATCCCGAAGTTGCGTCTGCAAGATGGCTCGGACGTGTAGGTTGGCGCTAGTCCTCGAAGGATTTTAAATCGACGCTACCGGTAGCTGGATCTGCGGCATCCTTCGCTCCCCTGACCTCGAGTCATTGCAAAATGCGCCTCCCTCACATCTCAGCATGACGGTTCTTGCAGCATGCTGTGTCAGGCGTCGCAGTTGTCGTGGAACGCCAACCACACACATCCCATGTGAAAGGCGCACGGAAGAACCGCTTAGATGATTGCGCTGCTTGCTACTTTGTTACTCGGCGTACGTCCTTGCACGACTCAGGCGAAAACACTGCGACTTTAGCAGACACGATAGCGAGGGACTCAACGGGTACGCACTTCTAGTCGAGCAGTCCGAGCAGCCCGAGCCCACCCCAACGGCTGGACTCGGTCCTCCGCGGCCCTGTGATAGGGCCGTCTTTCTTTCCCACCAAGATTGGTAAGTTGAGACGACTGAGAGTTTAACGTTAGACACCACACTCGTATCCAGCCAAGACAGCTGCGGCGTCACCTCACGTGGCACTGCACAGCACGTTATTATTGATCCTGCTGCAGCCTTTCCCCGCTGGGTCCGAGAACTGGCAGGATCATCGTCTTTCAAAGTGGCCTGTGTGCTCAGCGCTACCCTGGTATCCAGTGATGTGCTACCAGCATGCTAGCCAATGTGGCACAAATTCGTCACGCTTGTTAGGTTCTTGTTTGGGTAAGACTGGAAGGAACACACCTTCTGGACGCCCCGCTGTTGAAACATATCAGGGAGCTTGCAATCTAGCGCCGGAGGCTGACCACTCCCATGCCCTACTCCCCATGTTTTTCCTCATCTCGTGGAATCTTCCCCAATCTTGCAGCTGTCTACTCATCTACACCTGCATGTTTCTTCTTGTACTCGGAGCAGGGCGCTCACCAACAACGCTAGGATGAAACTGCCTCCCATTGATGTAATTCTCCTGCCATTTGTACATTTTGTTCGGGCTGACGGTGGGATAGGTGATCCTTACATGGCCCACGCCAAACTACGCCAATCCTGTGACACGCGGCGATGCTCTGCTTATCGTCAACTCCATATTCATTGCGCTGGTAGTCATCACTGTCGGGATGCGCATGTACACGCGTTTGATCATCAAGAGATGGTTTGGCATCGATGATGTCTTCATCCTGTTTGCTTTAGTACGCATTGACTGTGACTGCTTTTCAATCATCTCTAACATTGACAGGTCTTTGCCATTGGGTTGACTGCCGTCGTCCTGTTGGCAAACCAGCGGTATGGCTGGGACAGACACCTCTACGATATACCTCTCAATAAGCTCGTGCCGACCTTGAAGATTGCCATGGCCGCCAAGTTGGTCTTCACGGCAGCAGCAACATTCACAAGGTTATCTCTTCACTGCTTCTACTACCGTCTGGTCGCCGACACAGGAAGAACGTGGTTCAAGTGGCTAATCCACGCCAACGTTGCTTACACACTTGGTATCTTGGTGTCTTATACGTAAGTCTACATCTCGTCGACGATATGTTGCAACGAGATTCTTGAATTGACACTTGGTAGTTTCATCGCCATTTTCCTGTGTAACCCCGTCTCGGATTACTGGTTGATCGGTTCGCCGGAAGGTAGTTGTATGAACGAAGGCACAGCGACTCTCGTGTGCGGAATCATCAACTGTATTGCCGACTTCGCCACAACAGTAACGCCGATTCCACTCATCTTAGGCGTAAGTCCGCATTACAAGTCTGACAGCGCAGTACTTACACAAGGTCTAGCTGCATATGCCGCGTCGACAACGCTACGCCGTCGCCCTTCTGTTCGCTATGGGTATCATCGTCACGGTCGCTGGTATCGTTCGCACCTGGTTCATCTATAAATCGTTGATCACTACTTACGACAATACTTGGTATGAGCGTTTCGGTCTCTTGCAACTTCGATCATAGCTGATATAATGGCAGGTATGCTTATCCCCTTTGGATCGCCGCGGCCGTAGAAATCGATCTGGGCGTCATCTGCGCATCAGCTCCAGTCCTGAAGCCTCTCCTATCGAAGATCCCCTTCAGTTTATCTGGGACCCTCTCCGGTGGCATCTCGCTCAAGAAGAAATACGTTGGCACCCCCTCCGTCTCGAAGACATCCAAGATTTCGACCACTACGATTGGAGGCTCACGGAGCACTCCGAGTGCAACCAGTTCTTCATCGAAGCGAAAGTCAGAGGCGATCCGAGCTGCGCCAGATCTATACGAGGACAAGGGCAGAAGCTACGAACTGAAAACCTGGGACGAGGAGCGCGCCATCACGACTCCCGAGTCTATCGATCAGCCAAAGAGGAGCCAGAGTCAGGACGCCATGCTGAAAGTGGATAGCAACGAAGAGGCGTCCAAGGGCGCAGGCTTCCAGAAAATGTGGCAAAAGATGCGCCCCCGGGAATCCAACTCAGACTCGGAGGACATGACAATCACCCTGACCTCTGAGGTCGAGCTCTCCAACGAACCAGCAAGCGTCTATAACTCGAAACGCAACTCGCGGCACAAAGATGTCTTCAAACAACATCACGCAGCCAACGACCATCAACCTCCGGTCCCTCCACCCAAAGACAAGCGATGGCTCGGGAGCTGAAACTGAATAGCGACGGCTAGTTCTGCGCGATTGTAATAACAGTACCCGTGGTACAGTCTTGACGACGATCCATGATTTGCATTTCTCGGCGTTGGGGTCAGGCTTCCTTATCTAGAAGAGCAGCGTATGATACCATTTCCTTAGATTCTTCGGTACAAAGGGCGCTCCTTTGTTGGATATCAGGCCAAGAACTGCCGCCGACGCGGCTGGGCTGAGATTTGGCACACACGATTAGAACTCAACACGCAATACCAAAGTGTGTAATACATAACCCACATTCTTCCGACTGCATTTGCCTTGTCATACGGGACAGCCATCATCGGCTTCGAGAGATGCGGAGAGCCAGCAACAACCCTTTCTCGAAATGATACCGAGGTAAGCACATGTGCGGCAAATGCTTAGTCGGGGAGTATGGCGGATGATTTTGAGTTATTGTTAACAGCTCAACCGACACAATCATCCTCCATCCCTTAAACCCACAATCCAACACATCCTGCTCGGCCTCTAAACCTCCAAACGAGTATCTACAACCCTCATACCTCCGCCTTCACTATCTTGCAATCCGAGAAAGACCGAGCCGAGTTCTTCCACGCCACGGCAGAACATCAATTCATGCAAACCATGCGAGAGCAGCGCAAGATTGGTCGAGTGGCTTGTCCGTGTGCAGCTGAAGCAATAGTACTGGCAATTGCAAGTACGCCAGTCTGTTTACGGGCACACATTGCAGTGATATTCCTTTCTTCAAGTTCCGCATACATCTTTTGACGCATAATACAGCTTGGGAGAACAGCGCTCGCCGTTGCCTTTCAATGTCATATGCGGAAAGTTGAGATGTGCAACGCGGGAAATCCGAGATTTGCGTGGCTGAGTGTCAGCAACGGCGGGCCGCAAGTCGACTCAAGTAGTGTCTGATGTGAGGTTGATAATCTAGCAGCGATGGAAGTATATGGATTGATTGATTCCAGACTGCGCAGGAGCTATAAACATAGGACCTAGCATTATATAAACGTCTGTGATGAAGCATGTTGACTGTCGTGCGCCTAAAGACCAGAAGAAGAGCGCACGCTCAACCTGGCTTGGAAAGTACCCCGACTTGAGCATTATACCTCAAGGTGTAAATAACCAGCCAAGACAAGTCACTTTTTGAACGGGCCCTGATAGCCTGGTTGGCCTGGCCGCTTTCCATATTTTCTTGACTGGGCATGGTGCGGCAGAAGCTTTCTCTGACACTTGTGGCAGACTGCCAACCCACAACGAGTGCACGATATCTTTCCTTTGACCCTTGGCATGTTAAAAAGATCTAGTAGTTGGCCACAAGAGCGACTCACTCATTGCACGATTTGCACAGGCCATGACCGAAGCGTTCCCAGCGAGTTTTGTGATGACAATTCTGTAGCGTGCTACCGGCGTGACCTGCATGGATACGAGGCACAGTGGAAGTGCCGGCTCTTGGTACTGGAAGGGGGTTGGTCGTTGCGGGCGTACCCGAAGGTGAAAGCCATCGAGGAGTGGCCTGCGATGTGAGAGGACTTGGCGTTATAGTTGAGCTCCCGGTGAGCGTTTGCGCAGTATTGCCAGCCAGTTGCTTGTCGGCCATCTAGCAGATGTTAGCAAGATGTAAATTGGATGAACAAAGGCTACCCACAACATCTAGAGCTTGTTGATTAATGAATTTCGCACTCACCGCTCAACGTCAGTCACCGCTCAGTCACCAACAGGCGTCGTTCTACTTGCACAAGAGAGCGGCGGCAGCAGCAATGGCCATGATGGCTGTGTATTGTATATTGCACCGAGAGTGGAAGATTTGTATACAGTGTGTGAAGTGAGTGTCTGATGCAGGTCTGAGGATCCAGTCAGGCGGCGAGTTGAGAAGCTGAAGTGGAGGATTTGGAGAAGTGACGGAGAGCGAGAGAAGATGATGGACGGCGAGCGAAGTAAACAATAATGCCAAGCCGGCTTCAGAGCGAGGAAAGGGCGTAGAGATTGAGTAGCGAGTCGTATGTGGGCAGGTGCAGACGAGGTGAAGGCGAGACAAACGATGCCGGTGACAAAGGTGGAACATCAAGGTTGGTGGACATGATTGTAAGGTGATAACGAAGCTGAAATGGACAACGCTATTAGGAAGGTGAGGAAGTAGGGTGGTTCTGTCATGTCTTGGTCGTTGACGCCGCTGGAGGCCATGTCTTTCAAGACCGTTGGCAGGAAAGCCGGCAGCTTGTTGATTGAACCCTAGGTCCTTTTGTGTGATATGCGCACAGAAGGTATTTCAAGTGTGTACGAATATGTTTGCTTTGCGGCATTCAGCTGCTTCCTGCGCTGGCATCACACTCCTTGTGATCGGTTTAGTCTGCCACAATCAGCGCGTTAGTCGGCCATGCCCCATGGACCAGTCACGGCGCGCCTGAACCCTCATCCTCCTGCTTCTCAGTCAGCGAGACATCAGGCATGTTCTTGTCGATAATTTGAACTGGCGCATATCCCAGCTCCGACGCCTTTGCAAAAGGCCTTGTGGAATTGACAGTCTGCATCTGGGATAAGGGACCCTACTTGCCATGACTCGTTCGACGAGGGTGTCGTAACGGTACATCCTGTTCGTGTGTTGGAAATGTTCAACATGTTTAACATGTTTGTCCAAGCTGATTATCGATTGATCTAGCAAATCATCGTGCAGAGGAGCCACACAAATTACTGTCGGTCGAACAAGACTATGAACACTCCGAATCTATCAAGCAACAATTAACATGTCCAACTGCTTTACGCCTTGAATCGAAAGGCGAGAGCAAGAAAGATGAATAGCAATTGTCGATCAGTTACAAGGTGCACAAGGAGCTGTTCAGCGGAGTGTTCGATAGGCGAAACGGCATCGCCCACAAGTCCGTCTTACCCCAGCCCAAGACCCCGAGAGCATGGGTGGGTTGCGGACCTCACTCGCCTTGAGCGTTCGGCTAAGAGTGGAGCGCGGGAACGACAGGTGCATGCAGTTAGTGGCTTGGCGTGCACACTAGCCCGATGGAGCACCCCTGCCCGCGCACCTGCAAAGGACGCAACCTCACCCGGGGAAAGAGGAGGCGCTCCTTGACAACGTGCACGTCTCGACGCCCGCGCAAGCCCTGAAAGACCGTCTACTGCTTCACTGTCCATGACCATACCGCTTCCAGCTTGCCTGGCGGACTTGCGCTCGCGGTAGCCCCACCGGCAGATAACACCAGTGCCGGCGGCGCGTCTTCGCGACTCACCCTAGCTGGCTTTCTCAACATTCCGCAGCCCTCTACATGGCGCCCGTACCTGATACACCCACTACGCGCATACGAAGCTCAGAACGTCCACGCAGACGCCACATCTCCGACTCGGTCCCCGCCAGCAAGAAGCGCAAATACGTGCCAGGTGGACCAGGAGGCGGGGGACGCTACGTGGATGACGAAGGCGTAGAGACACCCGTTGGAGGAACTGGACCAGGCGGCTACGCGTACATCGGTCCCCGCGGCCGCATCGGACGCCTCAACGCTGAACGGCAAGGCGTCACTCTCCCCGAGCTCGCGCCCTCGCCCTCGTCGTACCCACGACCGCGACGCGAAAGGCCGCCTGCTGGACCGCGTTCCAGCTCGGCTGCTGCAGTCGCCGCCGCCGTGGCGCAACACGATGGATACAAGCCCAGGGAGGAGCGGAGCTGGGATGAGTTTCACCCGGATCTCGACATTGACGCCGAGTTCCCCGTCTACAGCGCAGATCTGATCGATGGCATCAGTCCTGCAGATTCGAGTCCGGGCACTCCGGGGCAGGTGTCTTCCACAGGTCAATATGCGGTGGACAGCGGTATCTCGGCCATGCTCGACGGTCTGCGCGCGCAACACACGCAAGATGAAGACCTGGAAGATACCTACACCGGCCCAACCAGCATCTTGGCCACTCCCAAGAGGCGGCCAGGCCGCCCACCGCGCAACAGAGATTCCATGCTTGCTGGGCTTGGATCGCCTCCCCGGCCACGCATCCTCCCCTTACCAACCATGAATCCGAGAGAAAAGCTGAACTTGCCGAAACCAAGTGTGCGCAAAGTCGACCCCTTCAAAGCCCACGAGGAGAGCGAAGGGGTCAAGGTCAACTATGTCGACCGAACCATGGCCAACATCGGCTACCAAGAAAGCGAGGTCTTCGCTAGGGCCGAGAACAATTTGATCCGACTTCCTGAGGGCTCCATAGAAGAAGACCTCGATCTTACTCTACAGAACGAGGTCGAGGGGTCGACGACAGCAGTTGCAGTTGGTCGTGTTGAATACGACATGGACGAACAAGACGATATGTGGCTAGATGCACTCAATGTGCAACGCAAAGCCGAGGATGTCGAAGCCATCAAACCTGCAATATTTGAGGTCACTATAACTCAAATCGAGAAGGAGTGGCATGCTCTGGAGAAACGTAAGTGCTGGTGACCTATATCTTGTGCGCATCAAGCTGCTGACACTACCAAGGTATCCCGAAACCAAACCCAAAGCCACCGCAAACACATCGGCCACGGTCTAGCAGTGCGGCCGCTGTGAACGGTGAACCTGCAGGACAAGGTGAGGAGCAGGATACGAAATGCGCAATCTGCGACGACGGCGACTGCGAGAACACCAACGCCATCGTATTCTGCGATGGGTGTGATTTGGCGGTCCATCAAGAATGCTATGGCGTGCCGTTCATACCAGAAGGACAATGGCTGTGCCGACGGTGTCAACTGGTGGGTCGCGGTACCCCTGCTAGCGAGCTTCCGGTATGTCTTTGCCTGTACAATTATGTTGGACTTTACTGATCTAGCATAGGGCTGCATATTCTGTCCGAACGGAGACGGCGCGTTCAAGCAGACGACAGCTATGAAGTGGGCGCATCTCCTATGCGCTATGTGGATACCTGAAGTGTCACTTGGCAATGTAACGTTCCAAGAGCCGGTACAGGATGTCGAAAAAGTTCCCAAGACACGTTGGAAGCTGGTGAGTGCATATACCTTTGATTGGGGGTCTATGCCATGATTAACTGAACCCGCAGTCTTGCTACATATGCAAACAGAAGATGGGAGCATGCATCCAGTGTGGTCACAAGTCGTGCTTCGAGGCCTTCCATGTAACCTGCGCGCGCAAAGCTCGGCTGTGCTTGCGGATGAAGTCTTCCCAATCATCGAATCCGCTCGATTCCACAGTGCTTAAGGCGTACTGTGATCGACACACTCCTTCAGATTGGAGGCGCGAGAACGATGTTGAGGGAGCAATTGCAGACGCAAAAGCTTTTTACCGACACACGATGCGCCACATTCGCTGGCCCGATAGCCAGGCTTATGCTTTGTCGATAGGCTCAACACACCCAGCACACGCAATCGACGACGAGGACGACGGTGTCCCAGGCTCCAACAAGCGAAAGCGTGGGCAGCCAGCCAAATCTTGGAGGCTGCCATCTGGTGCACCAGTCGTTCCTCAGGCCGTCTACCACAACGTTGAAAACGCTTTGATCAAGTTCAACGTCCGCAAACGTAAGGAGTTTGTGCAAGAAGCCTGCAAATACTGGACGTTGAAACGTGAAGCACGTCGCGGTGCAGCCTTACTCAAGCGTCTCCAATTACAGATGGAAGCATTCTCATCTATGGAGATCACCCGCCGTAACTTTGCAGGGATGGGCGCTGCCGGTCGGCCTCGGTTGCAGCGTCGCATCGAGTTTGCTGAGCGGTTGGAAGACGACATGGAGCAAATTCGTGTCCTTTGCGAAAACGTCAAGGCACGCGAGGCTGAGAAGTTGAAAGACGTCATGATCCTCAAGGATATTCTCGACTGCGTCTACTTCCCCATCCCGCATATTCTCAGCCCTATTCTGGATAAAGCGATCAAGTAAGTGGCATACTCCTTAGTCTATCCTTTCCATGTTGACTAATCAACTCTTCAGCCACGACAATAAGGGTGTCTTCACTGAAGGCTTTAGTAAGCTGAGAGGCAAGCTTGACGACAAATATTACACATCTGTTCAGGTGTTCAACGACGACTTGCTTGCAGTATTGAGCGCCCAGATCGACTTTGTACCCATCTCCAACGTGGGAGATTTCGAGAATGAGTCGAGTAAGGCAATCCCTCACACCATGACGTCCGAACAGAAAGAGACGAGGAAGTTGGTCAAGCGCATTATCAAGGCTGTTCAACCGATGGTGGAGGACGCGCTACGCAAAGAGGCCGATATGACAAAGTTTCCAGTCGAGAAGCTCCCCAATCTTGAGAGCATTCTTGCACAGAAGCTGCAGGGCAGGCACGATGCTCCCTCGGCCGAGGATGCTCCTCAAGAAACGATTGAAACAGGACATATGAACTATGGCCATGTTGCTGAGCCAGCGACAAACGGCGTTGGCCATGAAGAAGCAACCAAGAAGGCAGATGATATTCAGCTTGCGCCTACGCCCGACGACAATGCCAATGACAACAATCTCTCGATACACGACGAGGCTACAGACGAGGCTGCCATTGCAGCTCAACTCGGGCAAGACGCCCTACATGCGTCTAACGGAGAGCTCCAGGGTGATGCGATGGAGGTTGATGTCAAGCAAGACAGTGGACGTACGGAGCCTCTCACGCCACCGAGGTCCGAGAAGAACCTACTTGATCCGCTTCACAACGGAGGCGTCCCATGGTATCTCAAAGCGTTTGATATCCATGGCACAACGGTGCACGAACCCATCTGGGAAGGCCCTCAGGTACTTCGAGACATGAGCGAAGATCTCAGCGAGCTCGACGACGATGAACTCGACGAACTCGCTGATTCCGACCCAGTACAACCGGACGAGAACGCTCCTGACGCTCAGGCAATTGAGTTGCGTAAAGCAGCCGCGCGCAAGAGACAGAGAAGGTCGCGAGCGTATAGATGATTTTGCGTTTATTTTCCCTCACATCTATTTCACACCGGCATGCACCTTTCGGTCGTGTCATGTACCACTTTTGGCTTTGTAGCATATCTCCCGATTTGATAGACGAGGCGCAAATGGTGTTTGGCTCTTATGGGACGGTCAGATGCCGCGGAATTACCCTTGTGGGATCTTGGAGTTGATGTTTGCGAAGCATTTCAGCAGGGAGTAATGGGACGTGAGACTTGCTGCGGGCCAAGTTCGGCAGTGGTAGTAATCCAGACACGATACAGATGTACTTGTTTCAACCTGATGCTTCATGCTTGCTGCTAGTCCGTAGCCAAAGACACACTTCGCATCTGTCACATGTACTCAAAGGGCTGTAGCAGTGGCAAATGCAAAGTCATCGACAAGTGACGTCACGAAGATACGTGGAGACGTGGAGACTCTCCAGACTCCAGCGCTGCAAGCTGGAACAGGTCGCCGCGACAGGGCGCTGCGACAGGGCGGGTGCGGCTTCCCCCTGGCCTTTGCAGTTGCCTCACTTCATCGGACGCCAAGAGGCGAGGCGCCTGCCTTTGTTCGATCTGTCCCCAGCGCACGATTGTTCAATAAAGGCTCACTCACCACCTGCTGCCCATCCCTTAACCACCGAGCACCAAGGACTCCGTCCAGCGTCAACAATCCACTATCGTCCGTCGACTACCTATTGTGCACCGTTGCCCCCACTCACTTGCAAGGTTGCAACGTCTCGCTGCGGCAGCCTGACTAGCGTGAACGCTTACTAAATAAAGGCGCGGCTCTGTCGATCAGCCCTGCTAGAGCTGCCAAAAAATCCAGACCTTACCAACAAACACCACCTCACACTCCGTCATCTCCCATTCCCCATCACCACTGCAACCCGCACCGCAACACAAGATGGAATACGAGAACGACCAACGCGGCTACGACGGTTTGTCTCGATGGCCTGGTGCCACTGCACTACTCGCTAACATGGACGCGTAGACGAGCCTCGCGGCTATGAGCGCGACCGCAGCAGGTCACCGCGCCGTGAGAGCCGTGACAACGACAACGTGCGCGCCCGCAGTGCTTCTCCCAACGACCGTGACAGCCGGTATGTGCCCACCAACTCCATGCTGATGACCACCTTTGCTGACACGCGCCTCAGTGGCCCGCCGCCCCAGCCTCGCGACCATCAGACAGACGAGAGCCGCAACGAGGGCTCCAACCTCTTCGTCACAGGCATCCACCCCAGCCTCACTGAGGAGGAGGTCACGCGTCTTTTCGAGAAGTACGGTGAAGTCGAGCAGTGCAACATCATGCGCGATCCCCACACCAAGGAGTCCCGTGGCTTCGGTTTCGTCAACATGGTCACCTCTGACCAGGCAGACGCTGCCAAGGAGGGCCTGCAGGGTGAGGTACACCAGGGCAGGACACTGAGCATCGAGAAGGCTCGCCGTGCGCGTCCCCGTACTCCCACTCCGGGCAAGTACTACGGTCCCCCCAAGCGTGGTAAGTATGCATGCTCCCAATTTTGTAGCACAGGCTGACAACAGAATAGAGTTCGGCGGCAGCAACGGTGGTGGCGGCAGGGGCGGAGGTCGTGGAGGTCCCCGCTACGGCGACCGCTACGGCGACGACCGACGTGGCGGAGGTGGCTATGGCCGTCGCGATGACTATGGCTCTCGCCGCTACGAAGACCGTGGCTATGGCGGTGGCCGACGAGACGACTATGGCCCTCGTGGTGTAGATCGCTACGCTTCTGACCGTGGCTATGGCGGTAGGGAAGGCGGCAGGGAAGGCGGCCGGGAAGGTGGCCGTGATGGCGGCCGTGATGGTGGTCGTGACGGTGGTCGTGACGATCGTCGCGGTGGCAGCAGCGGTGGCGGCTACTACGACCGACCCCCTCCCCCAGCTGGTGGTTCCGGAGCTGGCTACGGCGATGCTCCTCCTCCTCGCGAATCGTACGGCGGAGGCCGCTCGTACGAGGGTGGTGACTACGACCGTTCTTACCGTTAGCTCCCCTGCTAATCAAGGTAGAACCCAAGCGGTACTGAGCAGGTTTCGCAGGACTACCTCTGATCTAGGGCGGGCTACTCTTTCAGCACTTCACGCATGTAACCCCATGGGTACGCCAATGGGCTTGCTTTATAATACGGCTTCACATCACAGGGAATGGTCGGCAAAAGTTCCTCGATATAATTCGCAGCAGCGCACGGTAGCACACTTCGATAGTTTGCCATCTTGCGGCTCGACAATTCCCACACATCTTCGGCTCGGTGGTTTTCCTTGGAGAAACGGTTATCAGCACTCGGTAAAGGCTTCTGGGACATCACTCACAGCCCTTAAGAGCATCAGTCGTCTTGAGCATCTACATCGACACCAAATTGTACTTCTATAACTTCCCTTACGATGCAACCTGGACGTCAAATAATTCATCCGCACCACCTTCCGCGCCACCAACACTGTCTAAATATTGTCAATATCACCCATCATAATCGCGCCCGTGTCAACAGCCCGCGACAAGGTCAAAATTAGTGGCCAGCAGTCATCGCCTTCCGGCCACAACAGCATTCACCGCCAGGTAATTGCGCGATACCCTGTCTCGCCTAAGACGCAGCGATAAGAAACAGATCCACCTTGTACTACACCATCCAAAACTGGCTGCGATGCGCTGTGGGCAAGCAGTTTTGAAGCTCAAAGCTCTGACCCGCGTCTTGCCAGTGCCCGTGACGAGAATGTGTAAATGGTTTCTGAGGTTTGTACTGAAGCAAACTGGTGCTGCGATGTCTTACAGGTCGCAAGCACTGGCCGACGGGCAGCTGCAGCTACCAACGAAGGTGCGTGTCCCGACTTCCGTTTGTATACTCTCCCTTTGGACTTGCAAGCACATCTTAGCTTTGCTGCGATCGCGCGACTGTATGTCTGCTGTATGCGAGATATGGTAAGAACTTAGATTGCATCGTGTCCTATTTCACTTCCGGTGTAGCTAGCATGGGCTACACAGTAGCATCTGTGCCAGGTAAGCGTCTTACAATCTGCAATATCTGCAGCTGGAGCATTTATTCTTGACAAACATTGCCCTTTGCACTGTTTAGGGTCAACCTTTCTTTGTCAACCAGAGTTCATCATCGTCCACAGAGTTGTGGACCGCACTCACGGCTGCTTGCTGAGGTTGTCCAATCTTGACATCCGCATGCATCCGCTACGGTGGTCTTCTCGTGAGACGGGTTCGTACCTGAGTGTTATTGCATTCGCCATACGTTTGACAGGCTTGGATCGGCGCGGCGGAAGCTTACGTAGACATGTGGGGGCTCCGTAGATCTCGTAGCGTAATTTAAATCGTCTGTACGAGCTGGTCTGTATCTGGATTACTCGTCGAAGCGCTCGTCCTGTGAACGTCTCAACAGACAACAGAGCAGAGCAGCTGGAATGCATGCAGGAGAAAAAGCGCCACTATGTATGGTGCCTTAGAGTGCAGCTGTCTCAGGGCTGGCGTTGTACCGAAATAGGCACTAACCCCTGGGCCCGGGTTCTGGACAGCGACTAGGACCGTTGCATCCGGCCCATCGTGGTGAGCTGACGTTGCTCGGGCTTGCAGACGATGGGTGCAAATACGAACTGATCCCCTCGGGGATCTCAAGTCGCTTCTCTGTTCTTTGTGCAGCCTCGTGTGCTTCTTGCTGGTCATTGTGTATAATAGCGACTCCATGTGAGGGAGGCACCCATTGTTCACCTGCTACTCTTGAACGCGACAACGCGCCGCGCGGCCACTCCATTGTAAGCGCATGCCATCTGGTATTGTCTCTGACTTGAACATGCTAACAATGTGGTTTAGAGTACATCTAGCGCCCTCTTTTTACGTTGTAACGATCTTCACTCGCTCTCCTCCACCACGTACCCTATCCATTTCTATCTTCGGCACCATACAATGACGAAGAGGAAGGTCGTTCCTTTCCTCGCCTTCGCTGCGACTGTCTCCATCCTTCTTTTCTTCTTCTCGGGCGCTGCGATACACAAGACATGGAGTGGGTTACCGCAGCACATAGGGCTAGGAGAACACATAGGGAATAGCCATGCGCAGGAATCGTCCGCTGGCGGCGGCCAGCAGGAGCCAGATTATGCGAATTGGAACCCCCGGCCGGATTTCAAAGCTGGCTCAGCTTTACCAGCAGGGCACAATTACACATCAACCCTCGTAATCGCGCGCACAAAAGAGGAGAATATGGATTGGTTGCAGCACGAGATTCCGGAGCAAGAAACAGCTATATATGTCGTAGACGACCCTTCAGCACCACTCCATCCGCCCAAGAACAAAGGTCATGAGGTCATGGTATACCTCACGTACATAATCGACCACTACGACAACCTCTCCGACGTTTCGATATTTTCGCACGCCCACCGCTTTGCATGGCACAATGACGAAATCCTCGGTAACGATGCTGCGAAGATGATCTCACGCTTGTCCCGCCCGCGCGTCTGGCGCGAAGGGTATGTCAACTTGCGCTGCAGCTGGCACCCAGGGTGTCCGGACTGGATGCATCCCGGTGAGACTGCGCAGAACGATTTCAAGCAAGAGGAGGTCCTACTTGCCAAGTCATGGTCAGAGTTGTTCCCGCTCGATGAGGTCCCGAGCGTGCTCGCGCAACCGTGCTGTGCGCAGTTTGCGCTGAGCAGGGAACGGATTCAGGCGAAGAGCCATGCGCAGTACGTCTGGTACAGAGAGTGGCTGTTCCAGACGAAAATTCCAGACGAACTCTCTGGCCGCATCTGGGAGTATGTGTGGCAGTTTGTGTTTACTGGGGAAAGCGTGCTTTGTCCCAGTGAAAACGTTTGTTTCTGCGATCAATACGGTACATGCTTTGGTGGAAGTGAGGAATTTGATGATTTTAGGAGTCTGAAGAATGAACTGAGCGACCGCGAGAGAGATTTGAGGGATTGGGAAGATAAGGGAAAGGAAATTGAGAAGGCGAAGGCGGACGGTGATCAAGAGAAACTGAAGAAGCTGGAGAAGCCGGAGCCGGGGAAGGACAGACAGTATCGAGCCGAGATCGATCGGTTACGGCCAATGGTGGATAGACTGCTGTCCGAAGCGGAGGTGAGAGGGAGAGATCCCAAGAACAGAGCGAAAGAGGCGGGGAGGGAGTGGCATGACGGCGATGGGTTTTGAGGGAAGTCATTTCTAGGTTCGGCGTCCCGGTACGGAAAGCAACTGGGAGGATACCCATTTTCACGTTTAGACTCTCTACAGGATTGAGTGCAACTGTAACGTAGTTACTCGGGAAGAGTCCCATTTTCTCACAATGCATAATACTGCCCAACGTATATCGATTTGCCCTGTGGTCCACGCTCGGACTGACCACACACGCCGGATTTGGCGATGTAGAATGCAGCAGTTTTTGCGCGCCCACTCGATAATAACAACGTCTTCTGACCGAATTTACAAGAGTGGTATGCAGCCCTCAACAAGCACCAGAGATAGGCACTCGGACACTGTGTGCTCAGTTCTGAGGGTACAGCCTACGCTGTTTGTTCAGTATCAAGGTCGACGTTACGTAAGCAATACGTGCAAACTTGACGCGCAGAGTGCAAACAACACAAACCTAACCCACCGCGAACCCACGAATGCTGCGCCGCCGCTGGTCGGCTGCCATCTTTTGCTTGTCACTTGAACACGGCAGGGACAACCACTCGATAGCAAGCACCAGCACACATAGGTGCGCAAACCGCCATTGCAACATTGTCTCGTCCCCGATGTCTTTTTCTTCGATTGAAGCAAACTTCACCTGCATGTATCGAATGCCACAGTACCATCGCTCACACAACGTCTCTCAGCCTTTTGGCATCTCGTATTCATTGTCAAACCATCTTATCTCACATCAAACGTCGTTTCCTGTTGCTGCGGTCAAACCAAATCATGTGCTCAGGTCTTGTCAAACCAAACCCGCTGGGATGCAGCATTCAAAAGGGCTTCGAGGCTGCTCGAGAGCCTGACTTACATCGAGTCCATTCGTTGTTACCTGCTTAGTTTTTTGACACGTACTTACGGACGATATTCTGACAGTCTACCTTGTGCGGTTACACGATAGTTGTTTGACGTCGTTCGTTTGTCCAGTCCTGGTGATCAGCAGCAATGGCGACGAACGCGCCGTACTACCAGATGCGCGCCGGTCAGCTTTCCACAACTACCAACGCTGGGAACGTTGCAGCGCAAGATGGCACTTTTCAAAACAGAGAGGATGTTCCCACACCCTCCAGCACTATTGAGCATCCGATTGAGAATCAGCAACTGCCTCTGTACCTTGAACGTGCCACCCATCAGATTGGAGCAGACAACCAGCGACATACCTTTGAGGAGAACCACAACCTTGTGGGACTGCTTGAAGCTGCAACGACGGCTGCAGATCAAGCTTCTTCGGCCATGGCCCATACCGGAACAACACCGGTAGCACCGCTTCCACAAAACAAAGGCAAGAGAAAGAAGGGCTCCACTCCTTCAACAGACGCATACACTACTACTAGTCAACCCACATCTCATAACCGCATGAGCTCAACCGCAAAACGCCAGTGTATCGACCCATTGTCCGACAGTCCCAATGTCCGAACCATCGACAAAGACACCGACACAGGATCTCCTATCTCACGTACTAGCCCATCGCCATCAAACGAAAACCTCGTCACTGATGCGCGTGCAGCAGGAGTTCATTCGGCGGCTGCACTTTTTCGCCGGACCTCGTCGCTCACAACACGCAAGTACACTCGCCCACCTATGTCCAAGCTCTTCATGTCCCTCAACATAACGCCCGAGAACTTCATCGCCCTGCAAGCCCTCGCGAAAACGTACATGCTTTCGCCCGCACATCCTGAACGACAGTCTTGCGTTGGCAGTCGTGGGAAAGGGGACACTGACATGGTTAAGCTGCGTTTGTTCAACTGCGTGCGGGACTTTCTTGCTGATGGCGGCGTGGGTGAGCAATTCTTTGGTGAACACGTCGAGAAACCTGGGGAGAGGGAAAATAGTGAGCTTGCTGCGGTGCTGGGTGAGGAGGGTGGTAGAGGGGAGAAGTTGGTGTGGCCGAAAGACGGAAAC
Organism: Phoma sp. RAV-16-625; assembly: GCA_004335185.1. Taxonomy (NCBI): domain Eukaryota; kingdom Fungi; phylum Ascomycota; class Dothideomycetes; order Pleosporales; family Didymellaceae; genus Phoma; species Phoma sp. RAV-16-625. The sequence continues at coordinate 312,113 of SAUA01000020.1, forward strand.
AAGATCATCAGTCTCGTTACACCATTGATGCGAAGAATGGTTACGAACGAGCGACAGAGGCTGTATGCTATTGACACGAGGAAAGGTGGAAGAAAGGCGGAGAAGGAAGACGATGTTGAAGCTGGCAGTCACAACAATTCGCCCTGTGCTTCTGCACACGAGGTGGAGCAGCACCTGCACACAGCCCTTGATCCCACACTTGAGCGTCCTACTGCTCTCCAACAACCGTCACCTCCCACGCTAAGTCCAGCAATGAGCTCCACATTTCCACTCAACACCACCGCTCCGCCCGCCTCGAATCCACGACTCGTCTCTTCACCAGCCTCCACCCTGGCAGCCTTACCCACCGACTCAGCCGAGCCGCATCTCTCACACATCAACATCTTCTTAACCTACACCCCCAACAACACCAAGCAGAGCATCAAGCTAGACGAAAAGCGAATTTTCACAACCCGACCCGCGCACCTGACCTTCTACAACTATAACGCCTTCATAGAGCAAGTCAGCTCCATGGTCGCCCAAGCCGAGACGCGCCACCCCTCTCTGAGAATCCCAGAGTCTACTCGCGCGACCACAGAGGTAGGGGACACCGAGAACCTACGCGGTCTTGCTGCCGCCGCAAACGCCCTGCAACCGGACAAAGACGACCAGCAGCCACGACCACGGCCACCAACACCACCACACGATGCAGGCTCGCGCCACACCGTGAAAACCATCGGGCCCACGGGATGGCAGGTCGTCGAAAACGCAGAATCGTGGTACCATGTCCTCACTGAACGCGCGTTTGCAACCTGGGCGGACGGCGTGTGTAATTTCATTGTTGAGCTGCGCGGGTTCGCTCATGTGGCGCCGCCGGTGGGGAAAGAGAGGGGCGATGTTGAGATGGAAGGGGTGTGAGTATTGGTTGCTAGATGGTAGGTGGTATATGGTGTATGGAATTGCGTTGAGTTTGTTACGGGTTCAATTTTGGGGAGCATCTGCATCGTTCTAAAAGGTGGGAGTCTGGCTCAGTTTCCAGTTAGGGGTTTGGCATTTTGTTATGCTCTCTTCAGATCTTGTACATATTCACTACAGAAATCTATAGTCTTCATCTTATTCTAACGTTGCATTCTTTCGCTTTTTCGACTTGTGCATCTTGGTTCTAACACACACCCAACCTCACGTATTCATAATCTCACTCGCAAACTTACTCCTCGCCCTAATCCTCGGGCCATAGAAGACCAGAATCCACGGCACAACCGTCAGCAGCGTGCCAATACCACCCAGCAAGCTGCTCGCGGGGCCGTACCCGAGTTTGTTGTACATTTGCGTGGTGATGAGAGGGAAGATGCCACCTATGACGTTGCGGTCAGCCAGGTATTCGGACATATCATGGGGGAAAGGCGGACGTACCGAGGATGTTTCTGCAGAAAGACTGCGCTGCAAGCGCCGAGCTGGCGTACCGATGATATGTATCGGCGAGGTAGTTGAACACGCTGAGATAGATGGTGAAGATGCCAATGGTAGCAATGGCCACCGCGATCGTAGGGACAATCCAGTGTATATTCGGCCCACTGGTCCAGCCGAACATGAACAAGCCAATCGGCATACACGCGCTCTCCACGCATGCGAAGTACAGTCGTCCCTCGGGGGTGTTGATGAGCTTACCGTGCTTGCGTGCAAGCTTTTCTTGGTAGATGGATAGCACGCTTGCGATTAGTGCGCCCACGCACATGGCTGCAAAGACTGCGTTGGCTTGTTGCAGCGAGAAGCCGTGGTTGTTCTGGAAGACGAGGGGAATGGCGGCCAGTGTTAGGTATAGGACAGCCCAGGAGAAGGCCACCCAGAGAGAAAACCAGAAGACGACGGGTTCTGTGAGAAGGAGGTGGAAGGGCCGGTAGAGGGAAACACCAATCATTGTTTTGAGCGAGGCACGTTCTTCGTCAGACTTGACCTTCCAGCGGATGCGTTGGGAGATTGTGGCTTGCGGTTTTTCGGAGTCGGGCATGTTGAAGCCGTAGTAGCCTGCCGCTTCTCGTTCATCGTACCACTTGTTGAGTGCCTTTGCCTTCTTCGAAAGGAGTACGGAGCCTCGTGTTTCTTTGAAGATCAAGCAAATGAAAACGACCATGACGGCATTCATAATAGTCTGAATATAAAATATCCATCTCCAAGACAAGTTCTGCGCGACAAATCCAGAGACTAAAGGACCCCAGCCTGTGCCGAAGAGTGCAGCCCCAGAGAAAAGGGCCATCGGTGTGTTGCGGTCCTGGGCATGGTAGATGTCGGACACAACACCTCCCACCATTGTCGAGAAAGTGGAGCCGCCTACTCCAACTAGGAAGCGAACGACGAGCATACCTGCATACGAATGCGTGAAGCCAGTGCATAGTTGGCAGATGACGAACAGAATGCCAGAGGCAAGGAACACTGGACGGCGGCCATTGATCTCGGAGAAAGGAGCCAGGACCATAGGTGCAACAGCAAACCCTAAGCAGATTATCAGAGACGTGTTTCCAAATTGACGTGGGTTCTTGCTCGGACAACATACCTGATGTGAATGTGGTGATACCAACTAGGACAGCAACATTACTAACGCCCCATTCCGCCGACATCTGCGCAACGCCTGGACTGTACGATCCTGCAGCATAGGCAGTCAGAGCCGTGATGGCACATGCGACCCATATTGTAAAGTTCTTCCTCTTTTCAGACCAATCGAATGGGTTTGTGTATTTCACAAGGTTTGGCGGCTCGGGAGGTGGTCCGTGGTCGCTGCCCGTCGTCGGATGTATCGACGGAAGCAAGCTCGTCGGATGCGGAAGCTCCGTCTCGAATGTCAAGTACCTCCAAACAATTTCTTCAGTGCTGGAGTCGACAGGACAGTCGTTGTCACTTGAATCCCCCTCTTGCTCGTCGAACTTCTCGTTCTCCAGGTCTTTGGTGTGGCCGAAAGCGGGGTCAGAACTTCTTCGAAAGTCAGCATCCGGGAATGCTGCTATTCCCGTGCTATGACCTGAGTTCTCAATTCCTAATTCCGAGTCCTTCGGCAATTCGATCTCTGGGCTGGCTGACATACTGTCATCCAAGTGCTCAATGCCTCCTCTTTTCGCAAATTTCGTTCAAGGTCAGGGAGCTGGTGAAGTTCGATATAAGATATAAGACAGGAGTTGGGGATGATGATGTATAAAATCTAGAGCCCCGTAGCTTCGAACGGTCCGTGAAGAGCCCACCCGTGTGGGAAGCTGGGCATCCGTAAGCCGATTCTGGGACCAAGCGAGCGAATGAAGATCAAGCTTCAGCCGGGTTTACTGCTGGTTCCATGGAACCTGGGGCACTGGTAAAGCATCTGATAATTGTCGGGAATAACATCGGCTGGCTGAGTTGGTAACCCGATGGGCCGGCAGGTCACTCTCTGGTAATGTCGAATTAGAGCTACCATAAATACCTTCTTGCTGGAGTGGCTGCATGATCTTGATGTAAAAGTGGTGGGCCACTCATGACCTGGGTGCAATGAAATGAGGTGGATGAGATTTGCTGCACGTGTACCTGGAGGTCAGACTAGGATGAAGCTTCCGGACGCATAGAGTCATCGTTGTCATCCCGCGCGCTGCTAGCGCGTTAGTTCCGCTGGTAGAAAATACTTGCGACTCGAAAAGTTGTTAGGGAGACAAAGCGAGGGTTCGTAGTGCAATAGGAGATAAGCTGGAAATTAGTGTACTTTCGGAGAAAGTCACGATGGAGAGGATCATTAAGCGTTCTTTCGTCTTGTCTCTAATGGCTCACTTGACTTCAACAGCCTGCTCCAACCAGGTCAAATATCGCAAAAAAATATCGAGACGAAACGTGGATTCTACAAACAGCTATCACATAATGTGCATCCTTGTCAGGTGGTGAGATGAGAAGTCCTCCACCTGTCACGATCATCAATGAGCATTATCCATGCACTTGAAGTGAAAAGGCTCAAAACCTTACCTTTAATTACTCAAAGTAGGATTATTCGGACAAGCAACGCAAGAAATCTACTAAATGCACAATAAAGATCGGCGCCCAGTGACTGCGGATACTGCCGTTGACAGTGCCGAAGGCTGCATGCAAACACCCTCGCGCCATGGTAAGCATAATGGCGTGAGCGCTCAGCTCAAGTCTTCCTCAACGTGCCTCTATTACTCGCTAAAAAATCTTGGCTGATGCAAGTAGCACCCTTCGTTTATGACCAATGAGACAGTCTCCAATACTGTAGCTGGGTGTAACTCGGAGGTATGCAGTGTACAAAGGGATCTGCACAGTAGAGCTACCTTCCTCTGGGTCTGTACAAAAGGTGTAGCCTATCAGCTGCACCCAGTCTCTAAGTCGCCGCTGTTCAGAGCTTTCCTTGCCGGTTCGTTGGCCAAGCCAAGCATCATGGTCTGGTGGAGGTTGGTTCTGGTACAATTCGCCTCCATTTCAGACACGTTTAATGAGTTTGCACCCACAGATCAAAGCTTTGGAGGGCACTCAGTGGCTGCGAGTGGACCAGGCGTCACGAGCCTCTGTGGACGGCATTACAAGACCTGTATCCTCTTTATATTATTGAGAAGCCAAAGACACCATGATGATTCCAGATGGCGCATGTTCAGTCTGCTTTTCCCACGTGTCCCCCCACCGTCTGGGCATGAGGGGCATCATTGGCACTCCGATACCGCCGTGTATATGGAGTGCGGGATTGGTCTAAATCCACTAGACGTGGGATGTAGTATGATGGCGGAAAACTTCACGTGAGGATTGCGCAATGCCCGCTAGCTGCGTTCGGTCCTCGAGCTTCTGTTGTGGAGGAGTTAGAAAAGCGTAAGAGTGCCTCATTGCCCCTCCGACCTCTACTTGCAACTTTCATCGCAACAATTGCACTTCAGATACCCGTCTACAAGACAAACTAGAATAATTTGTAAGGAACCTCCCCCTGAGCCCTCACCTGAAGCGCCTTCCTTACCCCGCGATACCCCGCCATCACTGATGTCCGCCGCCTTTGAGCCTCACTAACGAGGATGAGCAGAACGCACAATGTCTAGCGAGACTCTCCGTCTGGGCAGCACTGCCCCCAACTTCAAGGCCGAGACCACCCAGGGTCCTATTGACTTCCACGAGTTCATCGGCGACAACTGGGTCATCCTCTTCTCCCACCCCGAGGACTACACACCCGTCTGCACCACCGAGCTCGGCGCTTTCGCCAAGCTCGAGCCTGAGTTCACCAAGCGCGGCGCAAAGCTCATTGGTCTCTCTGCAAACACCATTGACAGCCATGAGGGTTGGATCAAGGACATTGATGAGATCTCCGGCTCCCAGCTGAAGTTCCCCATCATTGGCGACAAGGAGCGCAAAGTTGCTCTTGCATACGACATGATCGACCACCAGGATGCTACCAACGTTGACTCCAAGGGCGTTGCGTTCACCATCCGCTCCGTCTTCATCATCGACCCCAAGAAGACGATCCGTTTGATCCTCTCTTACCCCGCCTCCACTGGCCGCAACACCGCTGAGGTTCTCCGTGTTCTCGATTCCCTGCAGACTGGCGACAAGCAGTGAGTGTTTCGCTTTCCAATAAGACTGAGACCCTGTAGCTGACGCCTTTCGTAGCCGCATCACAACCCCCATCAACTGGGTACCTGGTGACGACGTCATTGTCCACCCTGGTGTCAAGAACGAGGAGGCTAAGACACTCTTCCCTGACTTCAGGATTGTCAAGCCCTACCTGCGATTCACTCCTCTCCCCAAGGAGAAGACTACTGCCGCATAAAGGCCTCACGCACATGCAAGGCGTGGGCAGGGTCGTATGACGTACCTCGAGTAGGCGCGAAACATAAGCATTGGGCATCGTAGATGGAGAGCTGTAATTTCAGGCTGTCAGCCAAACAGGCTAGCCTCGACAAGTTGGACCTCATGCTTCTCGAATGACGGTGGATGCTTCTGAGCGTCCCATTCGATAGATGTTTGTAGACACGATCTACTTGGTAGGGCTGAAACGCTCTGCATAATGAAAAATTGACGACCCCTGCATGTTTCAGTGCGTGCATGTTGGACTCGCTGCCGGTTGTTTCCCGAGCGATCTTGGAGGCGCGGCATTGACGTGTACGATTTATCTAGTGATTCGTTCTAGGCAGCGGACCCCATGTGCCTCGTTTGACCCCAGGGATCTCTGCCTAACAGCGGCCTGCGACCAGACTACGGCTTCGTTCCATGAGCCCCCGATTCGCTGCGTGTCCAATTGACTACCTGCAGGCATTGCGGTAGTTGACTGAGTTCAAGGCAGGCACCAAGGCAGTGCCAGATTGGACGGTTCGGCCTGCAATCAAGTCGTTGACTCGTGCGCCGCCGTACGCCTGCCAAGGAAACAGGCCCAGCTCAGCCCTGATGGTTGAGAAACAAAACACATCTGCTTCATGTCTTTTGCAGTAACAAAACCGATAGCCACTCTCGTGCGCCACCTGCCAGGTACCCGATCTTGAGACCAGCGCGTCAGGACGCCGTACATTCACTAGACGTTTAAGTTGGGACGAGCTGATCTTAGGTACAGGCCAGACCACGCGACGGCGCACACCAGGCCTAAATCAAGACCCGCATTGCACTTGCTCCGCTTACTGTCATATCGCTCAACCGTTACCGTTATACCTTCCGTATCTTTGAAGCACCCTTTTGTCGACATCTCACTCAGCCTCTGCTCAGCTGGCCCTTGGTGCAAGGAGTGACAAGGCCTGGAGGACAGCAGCTCGACGCCGAGGGGGTCCTTGCCGCATCTGGACTGGTTCCAAAGCCTCTGCGCTCACCTCACCCTCGCTGCTCCGGTGGACTGCCTCCACAGCGTCTGTTCGCAACACGTCTTCCTTTCTTCCCGCGTCGACCGCTCGGCTGTCGCTTTTTCCCCGCCCGCTACTTGTGCAAGGCAAGGTTCCTGAGGTAAGGCCACGCGATCTCCTTCTGAACCCCTCGATTCCCTCCCACCACCTTTCTCTCCGTTCCCGGCTGCCACACGTGCTTTTCTTTTGTCTTGGAGATATTTCCCAACTCGGTCTTTCAGCTGAGACATGAATTGTTCGAACAATTTGGAACTGCAAGATTACATTCTGCCCTCCACCAGCCTCTGTGACACCTGAGGGCGCTTGGTGCTGCAAGCTGCATCCTGGTACACCTCCAAAGAGTTGCACAACAGATGTGTGTCATTTCCAGATCTGCAAACATGGCTTCGAGGCCGGTTGCCATTCGCTTTGTTAGTGGTCAACCACCTTGCGGCAAGGCCTGCAATGGAGATTTGCTGCAGCTGGCAACGTCTGAGGTACTTAGAGACCAGGGCACTCTCCTCTTTCTGTGTTTCTCTGCGTCTTCCATGTTCTTCCTCGAATTTTGGTTACTCGAGTAGTTCTGCCACTGACAATGGCCGTCCCACTAGGTGTTTTCGCTTTCTCCGCAGCAGCCAGTACCGAGCCCCTAGACAACGTTCCATCCTTCTGGAGAAAACCCAAAGCATTAAAGCTCAAACGGGCCTTGTCGACTCAAAGACGAAGTTCCCACGAGTCTACTGCAGGCTCCCTTATCCGTTCTTACCGCTGGACCCATTCGGCAAAGCAGCCTAGCGAATCTGATTCGTCGTCTCCTCTTGGAAGTTGCGCTTCGTCGCATCAATCGCATTCGAAGCACGTTCCCATTGTCGTGCCAGACTATGATCTTTCCGTAGCACCTCAAAGCCCTTGTACCTCTGTTGGACTCAGCTCTTCTCGTTCTTCGACCATCGATTCCAGTCGCCACCCCAGCCTCTCCAGTTTCCCGTCCCCGAATCGAGGTTCAATCGGCGATACCTCCAGCCTGAGGTCTCGGCATGTCGAGATCGTGATACCAGATTGGGTCTCACCTACGCACCGATATTCAACATCACCAGTTAAGCTCCCCTTCGATTCTGGCAGAGTCAAGACCCCTGTTCTCTCTTATCGGCCTCGGAGTCCGATTAGGATGGCTCGGCAGACGCCCAACACAAGCCGAACCAATACCATAGATTCACAAACGTCGGCGCCTTCACCATCGCAACTGTATCCGGGCGGGCTTCGAAGCGGTAGTGGAAACTACAACTCAAGTGTCAATAGTAGCCAGACTAGCTTGCATCAACAAGATGGTCAGGATGGCGTACCAGAGCGGCCGCCGACGTCTTCTGCGCGCACACCAGTGTTGAGCATGACTCCTTCACCAGCTGTGGCACAAACAGCAGGACTCGCGACACCCACCAGTTCGACATCGGGACTCTCTGGACTAGTATGTAATGTACACCGCACTACTGGCCGCGAGCCACATCCTTTGGTGGGTGCAACCACCACGATCCTGGGCGACAAGCTGTACGTTTTTGGCGGGAGGAGGCTATCCCGGACAAGACCCCAGCTCACTTCAGATTTGTATGAACTGGACCTTGTCAAGCGTCACTGGACAAAGATCGAAACCAAAGGAGACATACCACCCCCGCGATATTTTCACAGTGTATGTGCACTCGGCGACACGAAGCTCGTCTGCTATGGCGGTATGTCGCCAGCAACATCGCCAGCAAATCAGTCAACCCAAGTACTGCAGGGGACTCCGGCGGATGCGCAACCTGAGGTAGTGGTGATGTCTGATGTCCACATATACGATGCGGCTGCACGGACATGGATGCACGTTGGGACCAACGACGCACCGCAAGGCCGATACGCTCACTGCGCAACAATATTGCCATCGTCCGCTGTCTTCAGTGCGACTGGTGCTGCCATGACAGCCATAAGACACAACCCCTCATCACACAACCCCAACCAGGGGTCGATAGGTATCAACCTCGATGGCGATGGTGGTGCTGAAATGGTCGTTGTTGGTGGGCAAGATAGCGCAAACCACTACATCGAGCAGATCAGTGTGTTCAATTTGAGAAGTTTGAAGTGGACAACCACAAGCACATTAGGGAGAAGTTGCGGTGCATACCGTAGTGTTGTGGCGCCTTTGACAAGCATGCCAGCCAACGAAATAGGTGCTGGAGCACGTGGAGAGTCTAGAACAGGCGAGCAATCATCGAATCCCACCGGCGAATCATCAATGCTCATATACTCAAATTACAACTTTCTCGACGTCAAGCTCGAGCTGCAAGTAAGGCATCCTGACGGAACACTGTCAGAGAAGCCAATGAATGGCAACTTCTCACCGCCTGGGCTGCGCTTTCCCAACGGTGGAGTGATCAACAATCACTTCGTCGTCAGTGGAACGTTTCTTACATCTTCGAAACAAGAGTACGCTTTGTGGGCACTAGACTTGCGGACACTCAGTTGGGGGCGGATTGAAGCTGGTGGCAATATCTTCAGTCAAGGAAGTTGGAACAGAGGTGTGTTATGGACACGCCGAAACAGCTTTGTCATCCTGGGCAATCGCAAGCGAAGTCTCGTTGAAGACTACAACCACCGACGGATAAATTTCTCGAACATGTGCGTTGTTGAACTCGAGGCGTTCGGACTGTACGACAACCCTCGCAAAGTAACACCAGGTTCAGCATTTCCGTCTGTTAGCGCACCGCCACAAAACGATCGGCTTGATTTGTTAGCAGGTGGAAGAGCGCTATCGCCATCAGCCATCGAACTTGGCCAGATCGCTTTGGGAATGCGCGAACTAGCGGATATGGACTTTCTCGCTATCCACGGCGAGCGCATACCAGTCAACTCGCGCCTTATTGCGCGTCGTTGGGGTCCCTACTTTAATCAACTCCTCCGCGAGAGCACACTCAACGCCGAGAAAGACAGCGCCGACGCCGCTACCCTGCGTCCAGCAACTGGCGGTCATCCTTCTCGCATGTCTAGCATAACCATCACGCCATCGATCCGCACCACCTACTCCGCCGCAACGACCCTCACAGCTAACACCATAACACCCTCGGAACTAACCGCCGTATCGAGCACATCATACAATTCTCTCTCGCCACCAGACCCAACGACCCAACCGCCTTCCCAGCGTCCCCGCACGCTGTATCTGCCCCACACGCACCTCACCCTCCAAGCCCTCATCCATTATCTCTACACATCTTCTCTTCCACCACAAAGTTCTCAGCTCTCTACACCGCAAATCTTGTGCTCGCTACTACAGCTCGCACGGCCGTACCACATCGACGGGCTGCTAGAAGCTATCATCGAACGTCTGCACGTCCTGCTCGACAACAGAAATACAGCAGCCGTCTTCAACGCGGCAGCCATGGCGGCAGGTGGAGGCAGTGGAGTGGCGTTCATGGGCGTCAACCATCTCTCCAGCACCAACGGAACCAACGGTGTCTCATCCCTCAATGCAAACGGCGAGCCGGAAAGCAGCATGGCCGCCAGTCTGCGGGCGTTGAGGATAGATACCTCTGTTCCCCCGTCAGAAGATGAGGTGAGCTCTGCCGTGTCCGAGGGAACCAGTGCAAGTGCAAGCGATTCTGGAGAGTATGGGAGCCGGGGCATCGAAGACCGGGAAATTTGGAATGGCGTTGTAAGTGCGGTTGTTGGGCTGCAGAAGAGAGGGCTGAGGGGACTAATGGAGGGGCGAAGGATCAGAGAAATGGGGAGGGGTGGACGGGAGAGGAGGGACGTAAGTGAAAGTGGCATGAATGGGGATGGTGTGGGCTTGGGATTGACTTGAAAATCGAAAGACCGAGCGGAGCGTGGAGAAGCGAATGAGGAGAGTGAGACTCCTGGATATTGAGACTTTGCGAGCGTTTGTGGGAGCTGCAGGGCGTTTGGGGTAGATTTCCTTTCTGTAGATAGCTTGAAGTAGGGTAAGTAGCGTAAGACCAAAAGAATCTGATATATCCAGGTCCGGTGTAGCCACATCTACCCGAGCCCCCGTGAACCAGATAACGCCATAACCGCCTCGGTACGCTGCCGTGGAATCCTTCCATGCGACGAACGATTCGACCTTCTACGCCACCCATGAAAACCTCAGAACCGTCCCCCTTTCTTCCCTACCAACCGCCCGCGCACACACCGCACTAAACCTGCTTCTCCTCCTCGTCATCACCCCCATCTCCATCCGCACCGACCCACATTTCCTCCGGCTCCCTCTTTACCTTGACTTCCTCCTCCTCACCCTCTCCCAAGCCAAGCACGGCCTCGACATCACATTCATCGAAGCCAGCAGCCTTACCAGCCTTCTTAGCTCTCTTCTTGCCCTTCGGCGCGCCAGACTCATCGTCACCGGTGGTGTCCGCGGTGCGCTTCTTGGCTACTCTGCCCTTGGTCTTGGATGAAGGGGTGGTGGCTGGGCTGGCGCTGGTGCTGGTGGATAGGGTCTTGAGCTTTGTCTTTATCTTGCCGAGAGTGAAGCGTGCGCTGCCGACGGTGTACTGGGTTGATTAGCCGTGTCTTTCGAGGAGAGATGGAGATGGGAGGAAGGAGGAGGGGTGTTGAGAGGATTCTGGACGGTGGTGAAGAGAATGTGGGGTATGTACTGCGGTGTATTAGCATGGCTCTTAGACTTGAGTGTCCGAGGAAACAGTGAAGCTGTGGGATGCACTTACCACCAGAGAGACCAGCAAACTTTTCCATGTTGACCTGATGTCGATCAGTAATGGGCAAAGCACTGAGCGGGGATCTGGGAGCTCACTTTGGGGTCGGCCTCGAAGCACTGCCACGCGAGGGCAAGGACCTCATTCTCGCGAGCGGAGAGGGTAGTGGGTTTCTGTGTCATTGTAGTTGATTGAGTGTCTGATGCGACGTTGTGGTTGTGGTAGTTGTTAGTGGTTTTGGTGTTGTTTGACTGTACTTGGGTCTGGTGAAAGTTTGTATTTAGGAAGAGGTGTGGTGGAAGAGTGACGAAACAGGGAGGTTGAGGGACAGCGCAGGTTGAGGTGAGTCTTTTATACCACAGGCCTAGAACAGGCAGTAGGCGGAAGCTGACCGCAATAGAGAGCTTGGTCTCACTTCTGAACGAACATTTATAGTGATGGTGAGAGCGGGCAAACACGAGTGAAGGTGAGAAAGAGAGGTATAGTTTTCCATTTCTATCCTCCTAGGACAAAGGCAAAAGCGCCTCGTGTTTGATCAGGTACTATCGCGTCTGACAGCTTGTCGGCCAGACATGCTGAGGTGCACACATGAAAGTGCAGTGAACTGAAGACTGCCACGCTGGATCTGAGCGTTTAGAACTATACCAATCTCCATCCAACCGTAATTCTCGTGGCCAACCTATCTACTTGAACCTCCTGCAGCCAAGAAAGCCCTCAAATCTGATGGTCATCAGCCATGGCGTGAGCATTTGCCTCCTGGAAGAACGCATCTGCGCCGCTGGCGATACCCTCGGCTTCTTCCTTCTTAACGTTGAAGACGGCAAACTCCTCATCATCGTCGTCGTTGGCGGAGAGCTTGCTGGCCTTCTTGCCCTTCTTGCTTGGAGTACCAGCAGCAGCGTCCTCGATAGCGCCGCGCTTGGCGCTCGACTTGGGGGTGCTGCGTGGACCGCGGTTGTTGGTCTGGCGCTTGGGCGTAGCTGGGTTGGAGGTGGTGACACCGGCAGCCTTGTTCTTGAGCTTGCGCTTGATCTTGCCCAAGGTAACAGAAGCGCTGCCCGGAGTGTACTAAGCGGAGGTTAGTAGCGAAGCAGGAACGCACTTTAGAAATGGTGCTACGTACGCCTGTGAGTTGCGCAAGCTTGTGGGTGTCGATCTGGTTGATAGTTAGCATGAAGTCGCTCATGCCGGGTTCCTCTGTTGAGGGCAGCAAATCACTAACCTTGGGCTCATTCTCCATGCATTGCCACGCCAATGCGAGAACTTCCATCTCACGAGTAGTGAGGTCGTCGGGGTTGGACATGTTGTAGGTTGGTACTGTTGTCGGGTGTGAGTTGCACAGGCGAGATGTTGATATGTGTGTATTGAAGTGTTGTGAAGGAACGAAGGAAGGGAGACCAACGCGTGTGTTTTATGCTGTCACAAGCGCGGCCAAAGCGCACGGAATTTAAGGTGAAGTAGCCATTGTTGGGTCTTTTCAATCATGGTGAGAGGCAGTAAGGCGAGGTGAAGAGAACAACAATAGGCTCTTCTAGCCAGTTTGGCCTAACCTGCAACTCCATTCTAGAGCTGCAAGGCAACAGCTAGCCCTAGAGGGTTCGAGTTTTATTCGGCACAATGTTCTGGGCACATGTGATGGTGACGGTAGTGGATCCGAACAAGATGGCAGTGAACAGTACCCCATTTTCGTATGCTCTATTATGCGAGGGCCCTTGACCGCTTCTATATCCGTCGGACCTCCTTGCCTTTGAGTTCAGGCCTCTCTACATCCAGTTCATCCCGTAGTGCAGCAAACAGTGAGTCACCAATGATGACCGAAAGACCAAGACTCCAGACCAGGGTGATGGCGTAGAAAAAATTGGCATTGCCAGAGCCGGCATAAATCCAGAGATGGTAGAACGCCGGTCCCAGGAACGATGCATATAATACAGCCGCTGATGCTAGGAAAGTGTAGCGCATTACTTTGAAGGTGTCAGTGTTGATCTCATGTGTGCGGTGGCGGGCAACTTACGAGGGAACAAATGGCGGAACAAAGGCACCAACGACAAGTACAACGCCGCGTCTGCAATGCTGGGGTATGGTGTGAAGACAGCAAAAATTCCGGTCAAGGTACAGGCAACGAAAAGCGGTTGCTTGTGCAGTCGAATTGTGAGACCAGGCATGTAGGATGCCGCGTGCAGCCAGAAAACGCCGAGAAAGAACTCGCGGAAGGAGTCAAACATTTCGATAAAAAAATACCACCACAGGCCAACGTTTGGCGTGAGGTCTGGCAGCAGGAGACGCACGCCATACGTTGCGGCTAAAAAGTCCCAAGAGCCGGTCAAAAGGGCAGAGGCAACGAGGAGAGCGCCGCTCACGGCAGCAAGACCCAGTGTGTGTAGAGCTGTGAAGGACCAGGCGTTGGGTGTGGATTTTGTCTTTGCTGCGCGAGCATCGTAGAGGAGGACGAGAAGCGGCGGGAAAAGGAGTATAGGATGCATGCCCAGATACGCGGCGAAGGACAGAGCCAAGACGAAGGTGATGCTGGCTCCTTGGGACGCCTTAGCCATGGCTGCCAGGATGAACATGTTGGTGAGAGCTGAAGTCGAGCGTGCGAGACATGTCAGGACAGTGAATGGGTTGTAGAGGAAACTATCATGTATCAGTACGTAGCTTATGCGTAGCGAGGTGAGCCGTACCCTGCTGCAATGGCTGTGCTGCTCCATCGTAGGTCCTTGCGCGAGGACGAGAACAGCCGTGAGACGGCAGCTGTCCCACTGTGGGCGACTTGAGCCAACGCATACGCACTCAGGAGATCGACGATAACAAAGACGATGTTTGTAGCGATTGGATAGTGCGAGGGGTTCGGCAGTAGCGAGAAGAGCGGCAAAAGGAGGGGTGCCTGGTGGTAGAGGCCGCCATCGTAGGGTGAGACGTTGTGCGTGTAGAGAAACAGTCCTTCTTGTACTGGAGTTGCTGTCAGATATGTGCTCATCTCATCTGAATTGAAACTGCATTATAACATACACCTCTTGAAGCTCGTCACTGGAGTGGACACCTCGACACGGCCAGCGAGCAGATTGGGGAGACTGGGAAAGACCGTGAAAAGCAGCAGCCTTAGTGCAGCAGCACCTCCAAAGAGGAGTGCTCTCTGCGTGTCAACGGGCATTTTGGTGCAATTATGGGAGGAGACGCGCCATGGTCAGCACGTCAAGCATGGCGGAGCTCTGGTGGTCTTCTGGCGTGTCGGCGGACCCCTGCTCCTCTAGCGCGGCGGGCGGGTCCTCCTCGGCTGAACTCTCAAAAAAAGTAGGAACCATCTTAGTCCCGCCTTCCAAAAGTTCGCGACCTCGACAAACCTGCGAAGCATCACCAAACTCACAATGGCTGGTCGCTCCAAGAAGAAGGGTATGTCCGACCGCCTCACATGTCGGCCGATGTACACTAACACACACAGGCACCTCTGGTGCGGCGAAGAACTACATCACCCGTACCCGCGCCGTGAAGAAGCTGCAGATTTCGCTTCCCGACTTCAGACGACTATGCATCTTCAAGGGAATCTACCCCCGCGAGCCGCGCAACAAGAAGAAGGTCTCCAAGGGCTCCACCGCCGCAACCACCTTCTACTACACCAAGGACATCCAGTACCTGCTCCATGAGCCGCTGCTGGCCAAGTTCCGCGAGCACAAGGCCGTCGCAAAGAAGATTGGCCGTGCCCTCGGTCGCGGTGAGTCTGGAGATGCTGCGCGCCTGGAGAAGAACTTGATGCCCAAGGTCAAGCTCGACCACATCATCAAGGAACGCTACCCAACCTTCGTCGACGCCCTCCGCGACCTCGACGATGCTCTTTCCATGCTCTTCCTCTTCGCCAACCTGCCCTCCAGCGAGCACATCCCCGCAAAGACCATCGCCCTCTGCCAGCGCCTGACCCGCGAGTTCGAGCACTACGTAATCACCTCCCACGCCCTGCGCAAGTCCTTCCTCTCCATCAAGGGTATTTACTACCAAGCTACGATCCAGGGCCAGGACATTCTGTGGCTCGTCCCTTACCGATTCGTGCAGCGAACTGGTGGAGATATTGACTTCAGGATCATGGGCACGTTCGTTGAGTTCTACACCACACTGCTTGGCTTCGTCAACTACCGCCTCTACACCTCTGTTGGCCTCGTCTACCCTCCCAAGTTCAACGCCAAGAGTGACGAGCAGGGTGGTGAGCTCGCTGCCTTCCAGCTTGAGGGCAAGGGTGTCTCTACAAACGGTGCTGCCAACGCCGAGGACGAGGATGCAGAGATCAACCCCGAGGCACAGGCCATCGCAGACAGGATTGCGGCTGAGGGCGACGTTGAGGAGGAGGTCGCTGAAGCAATCGTTGCTGCGGCAGAGGACGATGACGAGGACCAAGCGACGGAAGGAATTGACAAGTTCGAGCCCACCGCTCAGGACGGCGACGTTCTGCCGCAGCCCCAAGCTAGCCGCGCCGTAGCTGGCTCCCTCTTCGCCCCCTTCACATTCTACCTCTCTCGCGAGACCCCAAGGGCATCCCTTGAGTTCATCCTCCGAGCCTTTGGTTGCAAGCGCGTAGGCTGGGATAACATCCTTGGCGACGGCGCCTTCACAACCAACGAATCCGATCCCTCTATCACCCACCAGATTATTGACAGGCCCTCTCTCGCCAACGGCGCCGCAGCCCCCGTGTCCGCAGAGTCGGAAGATGGTAGCGCCCCGAAGGCGCAATGGCCGCGCTCCATGATGCCTGGCCGTACTTACGTCCAGCCCCAATGGGTATGGGATTCGATCAACCAGGGCAAGCTTCTGCGCCCTGATCTCTACGGCCCTGGTGCTGAGCTTCCTCCTCATCTGAGCCCTTGGGTCAAGCCCAAGAAGGGCGAGTACGACCCCAACTTGCCTCTCGCAGCCCAGCAACCCGAAGGCGAAGCCGAGGCTTTCGAGGACGAAGGCGACGAGGAGACATTCAACGCAAAGGACGACGACGAAGACATGGATGCCATCGTCGACCGCGGCGGCTCTGTCGAGGCTGGCGAGGGTATGGATGTTGATGGGTCTGACGATGATGACTCTGACGCTTCTTCCTCGGACGATGCAGCGCCCGCTGCCGAAGACGACGACGAGTCGGATGCTGAATCTGACATCTCTGAGTCCGAGGCCGCTCGCCTTCAGCATCAAGCCGAACTTGAGGCTGAGGCCACAGGCAAGACGCTCAAGAAGGTCGCACCCACTAAGAAGGAGCAGAACGCTGCTATCCGCAAGAAGGCCGACAAGGCTAGGAAAGCAGAGGAGGAGGAGCGCGAGAGGCAGAAAATGATGTTGTCGAACAAGAAGAGGAAGCTGTTGAAACGTATCGAATACGGCGCCAACAAGCGTGACACAGAGTCCGAGGGTCTGAGGAGAAAGAAGGCCAAGCTTGAGAAGGCGAAGGCGGCTGCTGATGCATTGTAGAGGCGGTAGGGCTGGACATACCAATAAAAGGGCAGGCGTTTGGAGTATGTAAGTGCGGGATGACTATATGCACTTTCAGTAGCTTGTTGAATCTTAAAATAGCACTTTGACTGTCAACTTCCATCACGTCGAAATACCATTTACCAAGCTCTGTAAAGATCCAACGAGGCTACCGTTAGACGGGGCGAAGCAGAAGCAATACTCCCTCCTCAGCTTGATCAGTACCAGCCAAACAGCCCTTTCCAATATACACAGCACAGCAGGTCACTGCGCCGCCCAAAACTATCGAATCACTTGTTTTACTGCTAAAGCATTTCCTGTGTCAACTATCCAACCTCGCGCCGCCCCGTAAAACATATCCACGCAGCCCTCCGCAGAGTGTTATATATCTGAGCTAACCTGACTCCACACAAGTTTATGCTGCCACGAAACACTGCTTGCAGTCTCAGTTGTGCGTGCTGTACAAGTGTTGAGCAATTATAACAGACTACGTTGTTGCTCGTAATTGCACAAACGCATTGTGTGTTCTACTCTTCACCATATGATGGGACTCTTATGATCTTTTGTTCGAGTGTCGAACGTGTTAGAAGGCGAGGTTGATAGGGGGAATGCTTTGATTGGTCCACGGTATCACCAGGCTGGAAATTCTATGTCAGGCTCGGTATAGGGCGGGCAGGTAAGTATATCGGTGAGCTTGACCAGGGTGCGGAGCACAGCGAACCAATATTAGCAACCCGCTGGTGAAGGCTGCAGCTTTCGATGCGAGTGATGGCGTTGCGCGCGCGGATGCGGACGCACGACTCGACAGGGTTGCCAGTTATAACAAAACAACTAGGCAAGGAAGCGTTATTTATTACGACAGCGAGTAAGCTTCAGGCTGTCCGACCTTTTTTGTGCTAGTGCTATGCCGTGCTATCCATGCTGTTCCGTGTAGTCCCTTTGCGCACGCGCGCACATGGTTGATGCAGCCACCGATCCGCTCGCTGTAATGTCCTACTGAATGTGGCGTTGCACGACTGTGTAACAAGATGGAATCTCTAGGGTTTGAAAAGCGAGGAATATGTGGAAGCAAGTTGTATAAGACGGGAGCCATCCCTCCATGAATAGGGCATGCACTTTGCTCCGCTTTACAATACTATACAGCCAATCTTAGCCCTTGTTGTTGTTGTCGTACCTATCCCCAGATCTTGACCATGACATCGCAGACGCGCGCTTGTGGTCCACAGCCCATGAACCAAAAACCTGAGACCAAAACCAACACTCAAGAACCTGGAGGGCCGGCAACCAGTCATCCTCAGGCCTACGCCAACAATGCTTCAACTACATTCACCACCAGCGAGCCCAGACCTTACACTGATATGATCGCTTGCAATGGTACATACTCCATACGTCCTCAATCTCTTGAGCCCATGGCCTAATCATGTATAGGCTCTTTCGATGTACCAATAGGCCCTATGAAAACTGCCAGTATAACAAGTTCAATGGAAGTGGCTATTGGCTCGGGCGTTGAGGAAGTTGTTTCAGGTTATTGCCAGACTCGAAGTGAGGCAGTGGACTCGAGTAAGCTCATCGTTGTTGTGATTGCGTGCAAGTCCTGAATAGAGTGACAAGATGGAAGTAATTATTCTTCTATGATCGGATTGATCGTACAAGGTTGTAAGCAGGCATGGGGGAAATGGATTGTGTGTCGAGGTCTGAATTAAGTGGAAATGACATAAATGAGAGGTGAGAGCATAGACCATGAGAGGAGAGATAGAGACATGAGATTTTATGTGTTGCACATCGAAGTTCAATGTTCTGTATGTCATCAGCATCTTAATCTGATTGCCTCATATGAGCGAACGTAACGTCTTCGTCCTTTTGCAGCTGCTTACGTGTTGACGAAACTGCGGTGAGCATGTCTGTTTCGTATTCAAACAATCCCATTGGCGTTTCTACTTTTCGCATGTTCGTGGTAGGATATATGCAGGACTTGCAGATGTCAAGGACAATCGATGGTTCACTCAAACAAGCTCGAACTCCCGAGTTCGCCGGTGCCCCACCTGCACCTGTCATCCGCCCCACCTCAAAAGTTCCATGTAGAATGAATAGCAAAAGCTCTCTTGAATTGTCGCACATTCACCACCATGAACACAGCCGGCGACATTACCCCTCCCATGGGTCCCACCCAGCTGGCAGCAGGCCATGCGCCTCCCACCCCACCCCACGAGTCTGCCCTCGACGATGTATACGGCTCTGCGCCAAACTCTCCATACCTCGACGCGCAAGCCTCAGACCGTACGCACGAAATGCTATCCGACCTGCCCTCGCGCCAACGTGCTCTCGACGCCGATGCATACCGCGAAGGCCTAGCGTCTGCCAAAGGCCAGTACGTGCAAGAGGGGTTCGACGAGGGCTATGCGCTGGGCGCAGATCTGGGACTACGCGTTGGCTACATCTTGGGCGTACTCCGAGGCTTCGTAGGCGCGTGGAGAGGGCACGACCAAGGTGTCTATAGTGAGGTGGCTGTATTGTACGACCAGGCGCAAAAGGAGCTTGCGATCGAGCAGTTACTGGGGCAAAGCTGGGTCGACGAAGAGGGGATATGGAAGTGGGAGGTCAAGGGTGCAGATGGCGACGCGACGTTCAGGGAGGTAGCAGCGCAGCATCCTGTTGTCAAAAAATGGGACGATAAGGTCGAGGAGTTGGCCCGGCGGTGGGGTGTTGATCTGAAGGCTGTGGAGAAGATGAGCAGCAAAGAGGAGCAGCAGTCGTGAAGAGCCGGCAGAACAGGACTTTGGGCCTCTACAACCATGCAGGCCGCGAGACGTGCAGTCGAGTCAATCGACGTCATGTGCGTACCTGTTACCCACTCGACATGGTGAATCATGTCTTCAGCGGCGACTGTAGAACGTGCGACATTCGTGGAACGTCCAGCCAGACAACAGGCAGCCCGGTACTCTTTCGGCGCTGGATCGAGGGCTTCCCTCAGCATGGAGACAGGCAGCATGGTTCAGCCACCACATCCGGCTCTGAGATGTCAATTGACTGGGAACATTTGGTGTGAGCAATATCATGCTTGAGAAGATGAGGGCAAGGTGGATCAACAGTTGGGGTTGCAGGTTGGAACGCATCGTCGCAATGAGGTTAAAAGGGTGCCAGACCCAGTAGGTGGTATGCAGACATAAACAGACCACGAAAGTGCAGACAATATCTCCACAAGCTGTTGACTACGGTCAGGATGCGCGGAGCGGTGACATGGATCCCTCCGCGCCGGTGGTCGGCAAGCCGCGAAAAGTGCACGGACGAGACCCTGTGCCGTATGCCGTCATGACTTGATAACCAAAGAAAGACCGTTGCCTTCTGAATTCACCATGCTTCTGCCTGACAACTGTATATTGTGTTGTTCGCATTTCACAATTTCGCGACAACCATGATACATGGCCTGCTCGCTCTGCAACGAGCACCCGCAAAATATGTCACCTCGCAGCTAGCACGCTTTGCCCCAGCACGATCACCACACACTGCCCTCGCGCGTCGCATACAGTCGCAAGCATGGGAACCGCTGCGCCCTCCCAACCCCGCCGACCTGCCTAAGCCGCGAATACGCAAAGTCAAGCCGCCATTCACAAAACGAACATGGGTGCGCCGTCTCGCCGCCTTCTCTGCGGTCCTCGGCGTAGGATATGCCATTGACAGGCACTTCTATGCCTCCTCAGTGACCAGGTCCCTCCGTACTTTCAAGACCGGACTGGTGATTGGTATCGACTACAAGATCAACTTCCGCGCCCACCCTCCCTTTGCAAACAGCATCGAAGACGTGCACAACCGCAATGCCGAGCGGATATTCAACCTGCTGCGGTACAATGGCGGCCTGTATCTGAAGATCGGTCAGGCGATTGCAATGCAGAGTGCGATCTTACCGCCATCATTCCAGCAGATGTTTTCGAAGATGTTTGACGATGCGCCGCAGAATGAGTGGTGGGAGGTCGAGAAGGTTGTGAGAGAGGATTTTGGGAAGAGTGTAGAGGAAGTGTTCGGTGTGAGCTTTGCACATGATCAGAGCGGCATGGGCAAGGGTGTCATGGAGAAGACGGCGCGTGCAAGCGCAAGTGTTGCACAGGTACACTGGGCGCGATTAGCCGACGGCCGCGAAGTCGCCATCAAGGTTCAGAAGCGCGAAATCGCATCGCAAGTCGGCTGGGATCTGTGGGCGTTCAAGGTCGTCGCCAAAGCCTACACATGGTGGTTTGGCATTCCGGTTTACACTCTCGTACCTTACATCTCTGAGCGCCTGATGTTGGAGACTGATTTCGAAAACGAAGCAGACAACGGCGAGGAAATGCGCCGACTCGTCGCAGGCGAGCCACGATTGAACGGCAGGGTATACATTCCACAAGTCTACCGCGAGCTTTCTAGCAAGCGCGTCATGACTGCTGAATGGATTGAAGGCGTGCGTCTGTGGGACAAAGAAGGCATCACCGGCAAATGGCGCGGCGGTTGGCGACGCGGTTCGCCAGGCGCTGGAGGCGTACAACTTCCACCTATCCCTTCGACTACTACATACGACCAGGACGTCCCCGCCGACGCGCCCAAGAATGAGATCATCAAGCCCAGCCGTAAGTCTTGGAAGGGTAAAGATGGAAAGGGCGGTCTCGGAGTGTCGTTGAAAACGACCATGAACACCATCGTCGACCTCTTCAGCGCACAAATGTTCCTCTGGGGACTGGTTCACTGCGACCCACACCCAGGCAACATCTTCATCCGCCGCCTATCCTCTGGCCAGCCTGAAGTTGTGCTCATCGACCACGGACTGTACATCCGCATGAACCCCGAGTTCCGTCACCAGTACGCTCTATTCTGGAAATCGTTGCTCGCATTCGACAACGCCACCATCGCCGACATTGTCACCTCTTGGGGCGTCAACAACCCCGATATCTTCGCGTCTGCAACGCTCATGCGACCGTACCAGGGCGGCGACAAGAAAGTCATTGACGAGATCAAAAAGGGCGTGCACGGCAAAGACGCAGCAGAGCGCGCATACGACATGCAAGTCAAGGGCCGCGACGCGATCAAGAGCATCCTCGGCGACGACAAGAAGTGGCCTCAGGAGCTGATCTTCATCGGTCGCAACCTGCGCATCGTGCAAGGCAACAATCAGTTCCTCGGCTCGCCTGTCAACAGGGTCAAGATCACTGGCTTGTGGGCCTCGAGAGCGCTGGCGGAGAGCAAGGAGCTGAGCACAGGCGAGAGGTGGAAGAACTGGGTCAAGCATCTGCGGTTCAGGATCGTGCTGCTTCTTTCAGATGGCGTGTTTTGGTGGAGTAGGATTAGGCAGGCTTTTGGCGCCGAGAGGGGGCTAGAAGATATCCTTGAGGATCAGATGAAGACCATGGCAAAGGACTTTGGCGTTGAGCTCAACCATGGAGTGTTTGAAGGATAGATGCGGAGAGCTACTTGTACAACATGAAAGATTTCAAGCATGGGTGTCTGCGTGTAGATGCGCTGTATACCCTCTTCGGCAAAATAGGATCAAGGCTATGAGTGGACGACTTTCAGGAACGCGAGAGCATGTGGGGCGGGGAACACTCCGTGGGGTAAACGATCAAGGAGCCTCTGACATCTGACTCGCGGGGGTTCTCGCGAGCTCCAGACAACATTGATGCACAGCGCATGCAGACGAATGCTTCAAGCGACGCATGCAATGTGACATAAGCCGACACACTCGTCTCGAGCCCACTGTTTCCGCTGAGGCTGCTTCAGAGTGACGCAGCAATGCGCGTCCGAGAGACGAAGGAGGCGTTCCCGCGGCAGACCGAACGCGTGCGGGATGTCCCGATTAGGATATGCCGTTGAGCATCCAGCTTCCCCGCCATGCAACAGCGGCGCGATACTGAAGGACATGGCATGGCCTGGGCTGTCCAAATGGCCGTCTGGTGACCTTGGAATTGGACTTTGGTAGAAGCTTAAAAAAGGTCCATTGCCCCTCGTGCCGAGCAGGGTAACGTTCCCCGTTTCTCAGCGTCGGCTTCAATCTGCTTTAAAACCTCAGCAAGGTGCTTCTGGTATACTGCTAGCATATTCTGCTCAATCGATCTGCTTCGGACTTTCAGTGATAACCAATCGCACAATGACGTCTCCGAACCTCGCCCCTGGACTGCCGGAGTTCAGTCTGAAGAACAAGGTGGTTCTTGTGTCTGGTGCAGCTCGCGGACTTGGTTTGACACAAGCCGAAGCACTTTTGGAGGCTGGCGCAATAGGTGTGTATAGATTAGGCCAACGTTGACAAAGTGTGGCAATTGACTCGATGCACAGTGTACGCCCTGGACAGATTACCAGAGCCGCACCCTGACTTCCATGTTGTCGCTGAGAAGGCAAAGAACGAGCTAAACTCAAAGCTCGAATACCGGCAAATAGATGTTCGAGATGTTGATGGACTCCATAAGATTGTCGAAGATATCGCGGACAAGGAGGGGAGACTGGACGGTCTCATTGCCGCTGCCGGTATTAATCAGGAAACGCCAGCGCTCGAGTACAAGGCTGAAGACGCCAACCGCATGTTCGAGATCAACGTCACCGGCGTCTTCATGACTGCTCAGGCTGCCGCAAAGCAGATGATCAGGTTTGGTAACGGGGGCAGCATGGTGCTCATTGCCAGCATGTCAGGCACTGTCGCCAACAGGGTATTTTTCCCCCGCCAGGATCACCAAGATACGTAACTGACGATGCGGATAGGGTCTGATCTGCGCTGCATACAACTCATCCAAGGCAGGTGTAATTCAGCTCGCTCGAAACCTGGCAGCCGAGTGGGGTCAGCACAACATTCGCGTCAACACCATCTCACCAGGATACATTGTAACGCAAATGGTGGAGGAGCTTTTTGCTAAACATCCGGACCGCAAGGAGAGCTGGCCGACTCAGAACATGTTGGGAAGACTGTCGGCCCCCAAGGAGTACCGCGGTGCTGCAGTATTCCTGATCAGCGATGCCAGTTCGTTCATGACTGGGTCTGATCTGAGGATAGATGGCGGACATTGTGCGTGGTAGTATAGTGAGAAGACTAGCAGGAATATACACCATTCAAATGCAGCTCCAATCTTCAGACGACTTGTGAGGGCAAGTGTGATGAAGCAGTCGCGCCAATGAGGGTCAAGGGAGGTCCGAAGCTTGGCTGAGTCAGCCATGTGACGCAGCTACGTGCGTTAGGATCGTTTGAACGCCTGGAGACACCTACCAACAACAAATATGTCAAACAGATAACCGCGGTGCTGGAGCTCGTGCGCTCATCATTCAGCGCCGCTCTTGCATAGCTGTCTGTCCCTCCATCGACACGGCTCAATTGCCCATTTCGCTCGCTGAAGCTCACTACGCCTGAGTGACTTACAAGCTTCACCACCTCCAATGTCGAACGCGACACCGGCCGCCGTCTCCCGCTACCGCCCCGCTGTGCTCGTCCTCATAGGCGCGGCAGCCTCCTATACCGCGTACCTAGTATACAGCAACTACCAGGCTGCATCCAGCGATGGACTGCATCGCAGTAATGCAGTGCGGCGGTCCGACGTACAGAGGCGACCGTCTCGAGTAACCCGTATAATCTCACGCCTCGAAAGCGAAGTATATGCCCTAGGCGAATACAACATCCTTGGTCTGGTGGTTCCACTCAATCCTCAGAACCTCATATCTGCGGACGAGCTCCAAGAATTGCTCATTCCTCTGGTCCCAGATGCCAGTGAAGACGTTATTGAAGTAGAGATGGCGCGAATGTACGAGGTCTTTTTGGACCGGCTGCTGGATACGGCTTTCCCGAACCGACCACTTGCCCCTGCAGAGATGGAAGCGCTTCGTCGATGGATCGGCGACAGATTGTTGTATTCTGACTCAATACCTCGAGGTGCACAGAGGCGTACACGGCGCTTGAACGGTGCAAGACCTGACGATGCAGACGGCGCTGAGAGCATTGCAGCGACAGAACTGTCATGGAACAGTGACGAGGACACCGACGGTGAAGGTATCGATCCTGACGGACAGACACTCCAGCGTACTCTGTATCATATCGCGGAGGACCGTGCAAGGCAGGAGGGCGTCATTCACCGAGGCATCACATGCAATGCTTGCGACGAGAAGCCTATACGCGGTACCAGATGGCATTGCGCCAACTGCGTCGACTTCGATCTTTGTTCCAACTGCGAAGCCACCAACTCTCATACCAGAACGCATGTTTTCTACAAAATACGAGTTCCTGCTCCTTACCTATCTCTAGCGAAACAAGAACCGCTCTACCCGGGAAAACCTCACATGATGCACCATTCGGTCAACTCGTCGCTGAAGAGACGTCTAGGCTCAGAGACGAAGATGGAGGTCGAGGAAATTGAGGCGCTATGGGACCAGTTCACTTGCCTCGCAAGTACAGAATGGGCCAGCGACCCCAACAAGATTGGATGGGCGCTCGACCGACGCGCGTTCAACTATGCTTTTGTGCCTCGATACAACGGCTTCATTTCTGCACCAAACCTCATCTACGACCGCGTATTCGCGTACTATGATAGTGATAACAACGGGCTTATAGGCTTTGAGGAATGGATCAAAGGCATTGATGGCATGCATACAAGCGATCTAAAAGTCAAAGCCAGGATCGTCTTCAACGGTTACGACATTGACGGAGATGGTTATATCTCGCGCAGAGACGTACTGCGAGTGTTCCGAGCTTATTATGCAATCGAGAAGGAAGCCACACGTAATTTCGTTGCTGAATTGACAGAAGAGCTCTCGGTTCGTAACGGCATGGATACCATACGGTCTGGTCAACCCCTAGGCTCAGCATTCCCTCCTAGCAGCCTCCCAACTCCAAACAGCCCGCACCCTAGCCTTGGGCAGAAGCAAGTCGCGACTTTTGAGGACAATTCTCCCGTTGTCCTCGATACTGATTTCGAAGTGGCCACTCGCAACAACATCATCAAGGCTCCTGAGATAAGCCAGCTGCTCGAGGGATCACATGTAAGGGGTTCTGACGAACGTCTGGACAGGATAGCATGGGCTAGGAGGGAGTTTAC
Organism: Phoma sp. RAV-16-625; assembly: GCA_004335185.1. Taxonomy (NCBI): domain Eukaryota; kingdom Fungi; phylum Ascomycota; class Dothideomycetes; order Pleosporales; family Didymellaceae; genus Phoma; species Phoma sp. RAV-16-625. Next base: position 338,057 of record SAUA01000020.1, read on the forward strand.
ATTAGATGAGGAGGAGGGCCTGACAAAACCCGATGTTGCCAAAGACGAAGTTGAAGAGGAGGAGCAAGGGACTGAATATGCTGGCCCCTCGAATTCAGAAGCTGAGCCTGCGCGAACAATGTCCCCACGGTCATCGAAAGTGCATTTCCCGGATGAAGTCAATCACAAGGAGTGGTCCCTCAAATCCAGCCAGAAGGAATCGTCCAGCGAACAGTGGGGTGGGTACGAAATTCCAGAGCTCGAAAAGGACATGGGAAAAGAAGTTTTATATCAGATCACTCAGCAGGCTTTCAATGAGTTACTTGACCCGCTGTTTCGGGCAAGAGAAGACATGGCAGTGGACGCTCGCAATTTGCGCAGCGAGCGACGCAGACACGCCAAGACGGTCGACACGCTACTCGAGAAGGAGAGAGGTTGGGGATCGTACAATTCAGCGATCCTCCACACTGGCATTTTTCGATTCGTTAAGGGCGTCGTCGATGTGTATTGTCAGAGCATGAGCAAGCCAGGCGTCCTCGACACGATCAAGCGGCACGAATACAAGGACGATCCGGGGTGGTACGCCGACTCAATCCGCAACGTGATTGTAGTAGCCGAAGAGCTAGTCCTGGAGACCGTCAAGCCTCACAGGGAACACCCTCCTCCTGATGGTGTTGCCGAGTGGAATGCCGAACTCTTCAGGAAGCAGCTACATCAGGAAATTGTGACGGCTACCCTTCGACTCCTTGCTCCATATGGACCAGGTCCCGCAGAAGAGCAGTCTCAAGTGGTTGGTCGTGATCCTACAATGCCACAGTTTCGACCCAACTCGACAGCTGATATCGACATGGACGCATTGGCAGATACTGTTGAGGAACCTCAGGAACATGCTAGTCCTCCCAATGTTGAGCAAGATCTTGAGAAGTTCGCAGACGAGGATGGACGAATCCGTATTGGCCCGCAAGGCCCATTCTTCGTTTCTGCCCGAGACTCCTCAGAAGAAAGCTCAAATCACGAAGGGGAAAAAGTCGACGATCTTACAACGCCCACCACAACACCACCACTGAGCATCGAACTCCGCAGTAGCGACGGCCGCATCTTCGTTCACTCTTCTACCCCAACAAACGATACACCAACAACTCATACACCAAGTCAAGATGTCCCTGAAGAAGGGGCTTCTTCTTCGTCGCCCGGAGCTGTCAAAATTCCATACGTCATCAACACGCCCTGGCTGCAAATCCTCTGTCTTAACACCTCCCCTTCCGGCGTCCAAACAATGTCCTACACGCGCCGCCACGTTGCGCACCTTCAAAATCCGTATGCGATTGCGCCAGAGCCAGACCAGACAACTGCTCTGACCTCAAACATTCGTCGCAACGCGAAGAATCCCGAGTCGCCGCTGTACACGACTTTGCTTGCGAGTTGTGAGGCCGTGGACCAGGAGAGCAGGGACAGGAAGGGTAATGGCTTGCTGAGTTTCGGAGAGTTTGAAGAGCACTTGAAGAATGGGAAGCTGAGGTTTCTAGAGAGCTGGATGGACTGGGTTAGTGTATGAGATTGTCACCGGATGACTTGCTGGGACGTTGATCTCAAGGACGGGACTGGAGGGATGCAAAACTGGAGAATGCTGCGTTTGATGCTGACCTATTAAGTATATATTAGAACTCCCCATTTGTATTCACAGCTGAGCTGTCGAAGCATCTGATGTGGGAAGAAACGGAGAATCCAGAATATTCCCGCCTACCCTGGGATGCTGCTATCAACAGAGATGACATCGCACTTTTGTTCGTTTGGGGTGGATGAGCATCAACGACCTGCGTTGAATCGTTGACGTACTCGCTTGGCGTCATGAGAGAAAGTATGATGCAGAGGCAGAAGGAGACTGATCAAAATCAAGGTGATGTTGGCCTTCGGAAAGAGGAACGAGCGCTGGGTTGGACGTCATCGGTTGTAACTTCTGCTCAAAAGAAAGCGGTCTCAACCATCACAAGTCTTGAGAAGTCATGCGTCTTGTCATTCGTGCTTCGTCCCCATAGTCCTGGGATACCAATTCTCAAGCTCGTTATGCCCATCGCTAATGTTCGCCTTCTACGCCGTACCTTTGAACGCCTGCAATGCTCGTTGTTTGTGAAAGTCCTTGTTCAATGATCAACCCGGTCTCGCCTCCGCCGCTGTTCTCTTCAATTCAAGCCGTACCACATCGGCATCAGCTTGAGATACACATGAAACGTGATGACCGAACTCAGAACGAAGTCTTTCGTGAGCCCATGGACGGGTCTCTCCTATGAGAGACCCATCTTCGAGCCCAATCCCCTCAGCCCCTCGCCCATGCGTTCGCCCATACCAGAGTTCATTCTCTCATTCGAGCCTTTCTCTGCCTTGATTTCCAGACCAACAGCCTGCATGTTCAGGCGCGTCAGGCGCAGTCTGAGTGTGTGGTCGTAGGTCTCAGCCATCGTCAGGGCGTCGGCGTGAACGTCATGGCGAGGATTCATGGGGGGGGAGATGAGAAGTCGGTCAACGAGGTCTATCCGTGCTTCAAGAGTCTTGTCATTAATCATATGTTCCAGCTCTTCTTCGATTGTCAGGCCCCCTGCGGCTGGGAACTTGGATGACATCTCGTCAAGCGTGACACAGCTGAAAGGAATGAAGTACTGGACAATGCTTTTGGTTCGAATGCGGCCGTAGATGGTGTTCAGTACCTTGGACAGATATACATCGAGAAGATAGTCGCATCGATAACCCTCGAGCACTTCGAGACAAGCACTGTATTTGGAGTTGCAGAAGAGGTTGATGGCGCGGCGAACATGAGGTTCAAGCTCGAGGAAGTTCCTGAAATCGTTGTTGCCGAGCACCTTAGCCTGCAGTTCGCTGCGGTCCATTGATGCGAGTGCACACAGACCGCCGTAGACGGCCACATCGTTGCCTGAGAGTACTTCCTTCTGCCAGACAATGCCTGCGGCGGGCTCGGTAGTCAGGAAGGCAGGCGATGTACCCAGAAAATTTGTGGCGGCTTCCTTAAAATTGCCGATGCACATATGGGCGAGGCCTGTACAGGCGGACACAATAGGCTCGAGCTTGGTCTTTTCATCGCCTTTGAGCTGCGCTGCATCGACTTTGGCCAGGTTGGATTGTACGGTCAGCCACGACTTTTGCGCTACACTGACGTATACGAGGCGAAGTGTCATATCGGCGAGGTGCTTGTTCGAAGTGCAGCTTTCGCGCATCTTCATGTAGGCCTTGTGTGAGCTACTGTAGTCGCCTGTATCGTAGAAGAAGTGGCCAAGGTCTTCGTTACCCATCTGTACGATTGTCAGCTTACACCTCACATCCAGAATCGGTCGGTGCAGTCATACACGTATGCTCTCTTTGATCAAGTTGTTCTTGTATGACTTGAGCTCGTGCTCCAGCCTGTCTTGTTCGCGTTGCGTCTCTTGTGCCTTCTTCTCTGCCCATACTGTGTCTGTCAAAGCCGCAGGATCTTGTGGTGCGATCCCAGCCATCTCTTCTACTAGTTGAAGGTAGAGGTTGACATTCTTGCCTTTCTTCGCCTCTGCGATCGCTAGACGGTATGCATCGAGAGCAAGGTACGGTGAGTGAGAGCCAACGTGATGGAGTCGATCAATTCGTGTAAACCCTTGGAAGACGTCAGCATTTTACGTATACAACCACTCGAGGGGAAGGCTGTACCGGCATAGTTGGCGATGTACGATTCAAGGTCGAACTTGGGAGGATCTAATAGGATCAGCATGTGTTGCTCGACTTGAGGTGGTCTTTCAAACCCTTGACAACTAGCTCGCCTTTCGATTTCCGTTGCTGGAAGAACGGCGACTGCTCAATGTTAGACGCCATGGTTGTTGCGGTGAGCCTGTCTTGCTGTCTTGCGGCGGCGTTGCGGAGGTGTTTGAGCTCCGGTAAGGTAGGCAACGACGACCCCACATTGGAGCTAGGGCGTGGGGCGTCATCGCCAAGCAACCAGCCTCACTCTATAGATTATTCTCAAACACAGTGCAATCATCACCAAAACATGTGGATGGTAACTATGGTACACATATAAAGTGACTCCAATGCTAATTTGTGTCTCTGCTTCTTTCTTAATGCGGGAGTATGGTCTCCGAGTAAGTTTATGCAGTGTATTAATCACCAAAAGAAGCAGGTGGCATTGAAAGTCAGCGTCAAAGCCATTCGCAAACACTTAGAACAGTAAATCGTGCTGGTTCAAGTTGATCTTTCTCTACTACCAAAGGCGCCCTTCGATGACAACGAGACTACCACAGAAAACGATGTTGCCAACGTCTCTCCGTAGAGCCTCTTGCCAACCTGCTCTACAATCTCAACAAATAGGTTCCATTTGACAAACTCGAAGGCACTCCCGTAACGGCTTAGAACGAAAACCGACTGTTGGTGTCCGAAGTGAGCATCCTAGTAATATCAGTAGAACATTCGCACACGGTGCCTTGGGATAGCTTGCGAACCTCAGCCTAGTGATAGATCTCACGAACCTTCAGCGGCTTGTACATCCAGTGACTAAGAAACAGACAATGAAGCTTGGAAGCACTGAAACTTGGCACACGAAGACAACCTTGAAATGTTCGACGCCGAAGATGCTACAGTCACTAATGTGGAACTTTGTTCATGACCATGACTTTCGTCATAAGTGTTTAACAGCTTGCTTCTAAAGGACATTCTAAACCTTGTTGTATTTGCTACAAATTGTCAACTAAAGCTCGATAGCGACTCTCTCGCATCTCAACCAAAAAAATGTCCAGATGAATCAGATGCAGGTATACATGAACGTTTACAACAATGAGAGATTCAAGGATTCGAGTGGGTGCAAGAAAATTCGAGCTACGATCATTTCCATCGCGTACCTTGTATTGATGTCACACAGCTGTTTGCTGAGCCATCAAAGCTGGAAAGCGCTTCTTTGAACTTTGGTAAGCGGGCAAGTCTGGAGAAGCTGTTTCTTGCCGCTAAACGGGCTCCCACTTTTGGAGGGTTGTTTGACAAACTTACACTGCTGTTCTCTCCCAAGTGCCGAAACCCTTTTATCGGTAAGCAGCACTACACTGTTTAGATGCTACGAATAGAGAGGTTTATTCTCGCCAAATCTGTGAGGTCTTGAAGAAACAATACTCATCGCTACTTCAGAAAATACCTAGAGTTGGTAGTAAGAGATACGACTGCTAACGCTTTTGACGACATCGACTGTAGTAAGACCTCAGCGGCTGTAATGCAAGAAAGATCCAACGTGATATCATATGGCCAGTGGCGGACCACATTCGACACCATTCGTTAAGTAGAGACACTGCAATCGTCTGCAGCTGTTTGTGATGTGAGTGGCAGCATTCTCGGCCTAGAATTTAGCGACGGGTCTACAATGTCGTATTCTTTCATCGATCTCTCATTTCTCGTCGTCGCAGTCACAGATGGCCCATTTGGCGGTGCCGACATTATCTTCCCACATGATGCCCTACTTCCACGATTTGAGAAGTATCGACTCTGCGTTGACTGGTCTGTATGATACAGTGCGTTGAGTGAAAGACATGCGATAGGGATTGAATATCAATCTCGTCGCCGCGTTCGAAGAACTATTTGGAGAAGCTCAAGGTCACAACGCGTTGCAATATGAGCAGCTTCTTACCTTCAATTATATAGTTCGATAGGCTCGGACATCCCCAAACGGCTGCATCAAGGCCATCCACTTTGTCACTGAATATCACATACCCAAGCTTATCTTCCGAAACTTCTCAGAAATCACGGGCAACCTTGTAACCATTAAGGTCCTCAATACGATACTTGTGTTAGACCAACCACATGGCGTTCTCGGAGTATCTCTTGAGCGGGCTTCCGAGGGCCAAGATGGCATGATGGAGACCCAAAAGATAAGCGGTGTCGGCCCATTGATGGCTTTCAGAGGGCGGTCGGGCACAAAGCGTACAGTATGTTGGAAGTTTTTAACTAGGTTGACAAATCTCTTAGAGTCGTTCATATACCTCTCTTGAGGAGGAGAAGCTCACCATATCACACTTGAGTTGAATTATCTGACTTCACAAGATCTGTATGAGTCGAGCACATAACTTTGCACTACAAGATACATAGACGAGCCGCAAACCTTCTTGAAGCCATCAACCGTTGAGTCGGCAACCATGATACTCATGCAGAAGTGCGGGTTCGGATTTCCTCGATGCCCTATCGGTCTCACTTTCGACTAGTAGTCATGCTAGCCGATTTTGAACATAACACAACGCAGTCATTGTCGGTTGAGTCGACATCTTTGGGTGAATATACGACGGTAAGATGTAACAAGATGGTGAGTCTTTGAAACCGATGATACTGTACCGAGCACTTGGAACTACTAATCCAAAACAGCCGGTATCGCGATGTGACTTCCTGGGTGACGACGAAAATTTCTACGAGGCCGAAACGATTGAACGAAGCGTTTGAGCTTGAGCTACGGGCTGCAGTATTCCAAGTAACAAGGTCAGCGATGCTTGCGGCGGACGAGCTTGTGGCCGCAGATATGACAGAAAAGGAAATCAGATTCGAACTTGTCGCAGAGCCATCTTTAGCATCGACTTGGACAGAATACACAGAATTCGTCTCTATGCGGAAGACTTCGAAGCTCTAACAGCAGAAGCACTTTTAGTCCGATGTTGAGAGAGGCAGCACTGCAGGTGTTAGACATGACCTTGTACATTTCAATAGCACCCAACAACAGCACCTTATCGCCATGACCTCATCTGACCGACCCACTGAGTAGAAATGCAAACACAGACGCCAGCGCAAGCCCTTGCATCGCAGAACACCTTCATCCTCAATGCACTGGTGCGACGGAGCCAATTCCGCGAGCTCCTGAGATCTCTTTGGTCCAGACGTACGTTTTGGCTGTATCACCACTGCTCCATGGAGAGAGATAGAAATGCGTATGTTGTGTCATTCAGGTGTTAACAATGCTCATTTGTGGTGGATCCCAAGGGTCTCCCTTTGCGCTTCGTGTCGCACAGCGCTCAATGCCTGTCAACAGTAAAAGGCGCTGACACTGCCGTCAAAGCGTCGTGTCACAAACGAGCTGCCGTCGTGGGGTGCGGACCGTTGCATTACAAGAGTTCTGAACCTGGGTCGAAGTAAATTGTCGTCAAAGGAAGAAATAAGCGAAATGGTGTGATCATTCGGTACCAAAACCCTGGTCGGCAATGCTGGTGACCTCGGTGTGTTTATCCAGGCAATCACAATCTGTCGCACATGTTGACGAGCGTGTGGTAGCGAGCTGGGCCACAAATGCTTGATCGGTGAGCATCTGTTCCACCATCCTTTGCGTCGTTGCATTGAAACCTGGCAGAAAAGCGATGCATGCATCGCTATTCAGAGAACCTTGCACGTCCCACTCGGACTCGTAAGCCGGTGTGGATAGGAGGGACACGTGTGTACTGTTATTGTGCGACGCTCATGTATGTCGGTGTTGTTTACCGATGTAAGGGATTCCGAGGTGCACGAAAGTGCATAAGCGCGCGGCTGTGGCGGCAAAAAGAAGAATCGCGTCACATCTCTGTTCAGTATCTTTCGATCGGTCGTACGACTTCTTCGATGGATGTCACGAGCATCGGAGCTACGAGGAGAGCATCTGCTACGGAGCAAATGGCAACATACAGGAATCCCAAGGGGGTTTGGATGCACCTGTGCTTACAAACTGCACGCTTGATAAAGCTTTCGAGGAGCCGCTCAACGATAGCAGGCCCGATGCTATGAGAAGGGGTGGATGTAGCGTTGCGCAAGGGGATGGTGAAGCAGATGTATTATGCTTGCAACGAGGATGGGGATCCTATCCCGAGGCGTAGCACGGTCGTGTTTCCAGGGATGCCCCGCATAGCGACTTAGGTGATAGCCTATGTAGATCTGACAGGGATCTGGACGTGTTCTATCTAGAGTCAGAAAAGGAAATTTCTCCAAAGCGGACAATGAAGATAACTAGCGATGCCCTATTCTGAGCTTCTGATCGCACTGGGATACTGGCGATCCAGTTGACACAAAGTGAGGCGTGGATTTGCTAGTTCCGAATGGTCGATCCTATGGGAAGAAGAAATCGCGGAGATATGACAGGTTGGCCGGGTTTGGAGGATAGAAAACACATTGACAAGTGTCAGGATCCTCAGAAGCAGGACTGGCACAGCCATATGCGTTGGATCGGATGTTGGCGGGTTAGGAAGTTGTGGCAAAGTTGTACCCCTGACCTTTGTATCAAGAGTGAATGACTCTAATCCTGCGTCCTCTTCAGTATAGCAAGCTGGAAATGATTGTTGTTTGTCCCAGCAGTGCCGTGACCCTGGACTATGCCAAGGTGACCTCGATCAAAGTGGAATTTTGATACCCAATGTAGGCATTGCACCGAAAATGCCCCGGGAGAGCGGTCAACGGCGGTGCCAGCATCTGCAGCCTTGAAGAGTCAGTTGATCACTATGGAATCTTCCCAGCAACGGTACAGACCCTATTCGTCAAGGGTCCTGGTAAAGATTCGGCGATCCATCGGTGCAATATACTCCGATTGGTGTCTTGCAGAGTTGATGTGATGGCAAGGATCGACAAGGAGTGCTTGGTTGTAATTGCGTGACTGAAGGTCCAGAACGAGGTTCAGCAGTTGAAGCTACTACAGTAGAAGACACGCGTTGGTGTAGTACATTTCCAGTGCCGTATCGGGTTCAGCTTCTTGAACGCGGCTGTCTCCGTGCGCCGATCATATTCTAACCGGGCAGATGTGACATGCATGTGCCTTTGTTCTCTCCGACGGAAGACCTAGCTGGCACGGCTACTGGCCAAGTACGAGCCTTCTTGTGTACTTGTGCGGTCTGTCATGACAGGTGTCAGATATTGGCGGCTAGAGCGTGAAACCTAAAAAGCACACTCGATATCCAGAACTTGCTGTAGACGACGAAGCTCGGACTGAGCTGTGAACCTTGTCAGCACGGCAGTTCGATGTATCGAGAACAATCAACGAGTTACAGGAAGTGCAAGATCGTGGATTGTGGCAGAAAGCTGCTGGCCGGTGCTCAATGCTGAAGATCAGGTCCGACTACTTTGGTGTCGCCGAGGCTAGTTCCAAGTAACCTTGCCCACGCATATATAGGCCTGACCTTCCGTGGTGTTGAGACGCAATTTGTGTGAGTTTATGAACATACAGAATAGAATGTCCTTCCAATACTATTTTTAGTGCAAGGTATAGCATTGTTAGGTACTGCTCCAGGCATAGGCTAACGGCATCGATCATCTGGGCGTTATTGACAGCCGGCAAGCCGCGCGTGGGCATATCGTCGGCCTATCAACGGCCTACTCCGCACGCAATAAGGTCCGTCTTCGTTCTTATTTTCCTGAGACGCTACAGGCTGAAGATCGTCAATGTGGGTGTGGGTGAGGAACCAGCAAGTACATTGTACACCTCTTGAGCAATCGTGCACGTGGAGTGCCCTTTAGAGACTGTCTATACATAGGACGGGGAAGACCGGTTGCTTTGTCGTGATGGCAGATTCGTAGCAGCATGGTGTTGATGCTTCCACCTGACTCGGCCCATCCTCTTTTGGATGCCAAGCATAATCTTTGGCTGCATTGAGGCCGCCAAAATGCCGACATATTCAATGACCCCGCTGATGCGCATCATCGGGGTGCGTCCACTCTTGTCTCAGTGACTGTTCACAAACCCTGGGTACATATTAGTACAATCCGGGGCCAGGGCAGACCGCACAATGGAGCCGCGCTTTCCATGCCTGCTGAGCCCCGGCAGCTTCAGCATCTGCAGGGAGCCCTGTCGCCATTGACTCGCGAAATGCCGATCAGCACCCACAATGCTCTGCAACCTGTCAATTGCGAGACCGAGTGGAATGAGGTAGGAGCATAGTATTGGCCATATTGTAGTGAACGAAAAGCTTCGATTTTGACAGCAAGGACTCCAAGCATCCATGGATGCCTGCGAGTCGGCCCACAGTAGGTCTTTTGAAACAGCTTGCTAATTGAGATTGGATGCCATCCCGCCTCGCCGGTCCAGGGGCAGAGTTGCTTTTGGTGGCCAGCGTCATCATCCTGGCGCACGTGAAGTGACCTCACGACCGACAGCGTGGAGCCGGGAAGTGGTGGAGGCGACCAGTGATCAGCTCGGATCAATCGACGGCGCTGCGCAGACCGCGGTGTTGGATGCATACTATGACGATTTGGGGCACTGCCCCTGGTGAGCGCCTTCTTGCGTCGTTCGAATCGCGTCGTTCGAATCGTGGGCAGCCCAACACCAAAGTCACTTCCATTCACTAGCTGCCAACCGCGGACGCATCAAGAGAATGTTATCCGTCGCCATGACAGTCGACCTCCTCTGCAACATTCGCGTAGACTCGACACTCACAGGGTGGACTACGTTGCTCTTGTGGTAGCAAGGTGGCTGTGCGATTCAAGAAGTAGGACCACTATGTAAGCTTTTGCAAGCAGCTAAATCCTTCGCACGTGCTACAGCGTTCGTGCGAGCAATGTGACGGTCCAATGACGATTCAGCAGTCTTTGCGCACACCGCATGGCGACGCACGCCATACGATGGAGAGCCTGCGTTGAGGCCCGAGGCGCCCGCCTATTCAGTGTGCACTGTGCAGATTGGATGAATTGTGAGACGACCTCAGAAAACCTTGTCAGGAGGGCGATGCTCTGTGACATCGGCCCGTACTTGGCTGGCGACCACAGCCGAGAATAGTCTTGTGCCGCCGCCAGCATCTTGACCATGATATGCACCCCACGGTGTGCGAGGCATCATACGTATACAATATTTATCCAATTGCTACGTGTACCATGACGCTACCGCCGAACAAAAGACAATGAATCGCTCGGCGTCGGCAGAATCCATCATCACCGCTTGAAGACACAGGTCGGTAGACTGTCTACCGTCACAACTCTGTGATAGGAGCCTCGGGCTGCACATCACTGTGGTGCTTTACGTTGGCGCCGATTGCATTCCTGGCGTTGTTGTTACACCCTGTGCTGATCTGCTAGTCGGACAGCAACACTGAGTTGCTGGGAGGCAATGCGCGCAGGTAGGGCACAGGGCTCGGGGAACTATGATAAGACTTGCGACAGCCAGTAGCAAGGGTCGGCGAGACGAAACAATAGAGTTTCCTTACCTGCCCAGCGGCAAGTGAGAGTGTCTTGGACGAGGTACTCGAGCCATGCTCGTGCTCATCACACACATACGCCCCGCGAAAGCGAACGACCAGGCCGAACGGGTCCGGCAGGCTGACCAGAACCAGCGGCTTTTTTATGACAGCCGGACAGATTTCCGTTGGTCTGTGCAAGAGCCGCAGGGTTCGTCACGGCTCATGCACATGGTTCGGTTTGTGCGGATTCGTCTTGTCTTAGCCTGCGCGCTCTTACAGTGGGGACCTTGGATTCCGCTTCCGCGCGTGGTTCATGACCCACCGTGCAGTAGCGCCCTAGTCGTACAGTACGTGCACTGCATGCCAGCGTATCCTGGCAAGCCCAGAAGCACCGCCTAGCGTGTCGTCAAAAGGCGCCGAAAAACCGACAGGGTCATATGTACTTGCCTTTTTCCTCTCGCGGGATATCGAGCTAGGAAACAGGGGTGGCTGCAGATTTCATGATTTGGTGCCCAGCCGGCGATCTTCCGACCTGAATACTACACCGCACATTCTTATATCACACTCGGCCCTTGCGCCTTCCACTGGTGACGGCCTGATATATACTCCACCGTCCTTCTGCAACTCCATGAGATCACAGCCTCATCTCGGCGCTCTCTACCGACTAGAATCCTTTCTGGATCCTTGCCAACTGATACGTCAGTACATCCACACGGAACTCCTCTAGCCCCAGACATCCTGGGCCCAGACCTGGAATTCAGCAGTCACCACATTCCACCATTGCAGGTGTCGTCTGTGTCTGACAGCCCGAAACTCTTCACTCAACGCCCTGTAACATCTCGTCCATTTCAAGACATTTAGGGTTGTCTTTCAGACGACCCATATAACCTCGTCACCCTGGCTACCCAAGCGCCCCCGGCTATTCAGGCCCCTCACCTCCATTACGCCAATCGTCTAACTCCACCTTACCACGACGAATCCAAACCAGATCGCTCATGGATGGCTCGTCGTTCTCAGCGGGGCCCTGAGGATTTCTTCCCCATGTCACACCGGACGGGGGGGGCTCGTTCAGAGCAAGGTGGAACCCCTCAACCATCACCCACCCAACCTCAGTCTGCCATGCATCCACCTCTTCGCAACAACTCCAGACAGCATTCTGGCAATCTGACACTGTCGCTTCCTCCTCTACGTCAACTCTCTAGCACACCACCGACTCCGTCCAGTCGCAGATATGATAACCCACTGGGTGTCCACTCTATTTTGAACCCCCAGGCCGAACTGATTGAACAGCAACGGGACCGACGACGCAGCGGGTTTCAGATGGAGACGCCATCCCCGGTAGATACTCAGCATTCCAACAGTCTTCCTTCCATGAGTCGACCGACCAGTGTAGATTCTACCCAGGATGATCAAAGATCGCAGAGGCTCTTTCAGCCACCAGGCAGGCCCTCTGCTAGGCATGCGTTGACTCCCAAATCGCCAATTCTACACAGGACTCAGAGTCTGGGTGGACTGAACCGTCCGACAGGCACCATCGATGCCCATCAATCACCATTCCTGACTGCGACTGTGCGTCCGTCAGAGGGAGCAGCCTCACATCCAGCTCTGCCAACTCCTCCTGCTGGGACCAGAACGGGGTATTTCCCGCCGCTTGCTGGGTCGATACCAACAACGACAACAACACCGTCAAACACGCTGCGTACCGAAACGCGTCGGCCGAGCGCACAGTTCCTGCCATCTGGCAGCGCAAGCCCAATGACACAATACTCTCCATATAGCCAGCCAGCATCAATTGCTTCAGGGTACGATAGTCATGGCGCACAAGGCCATTATGTGTCCGCCTCGCATGAAGCTCACCAATCCGGCCCACCACTGGAGATGGAACGTCACCTGATCTCTGTGGCGCCGAGCGGTCAAAGCAGTATACAGATGATGACTTTCAAGAGCCAACAGGGTCATAACGTGCAGATCCCGGTGGATGTTCAAGCTGCTTCCAAGGTCGCTGACGAAAAGAGAAAACGGAATGCCGGCGCGTCTGCTCGATTCCGTGCTCGCCGCAAAGAGAAGGAGCGCGAAGCGTCTATGAGTATCTCGAGGCTAGAACAGCAAGTCCGTGATGCTGTAGACAGGGCTGATTTCTACCGGACTGAAAGAGATTTCTTCCGATCCATCGTCTATCAACAGTCGGGCTCCGAACGGCATTACCCAAGACCGGCTTCACCCATCCTGCGACGTCTATCGTCCGCACCCTCTCATGCGGCATCTTCGATGAACGATGGCGGGTCCGATGGGTCTTATGGAGACTATGAAGAAGATAACTGCGATGCAGAACGTAACGTACGAAGACGTACTAGCAGTTACCAACCTGTCTCCGGACCTCCACCAGCAGAGGCGAACGTGTCTCCGTTTGCTCCTCATGGCTACGCGTCATCTCACGCCCCCTCTGCCCGTGGTCAGCATTATCCTCCAAATGAGCAAGGCCATCTGTCAGCTTTGCCACGGAACACGTATCGTGATTCCTTCGCTTGAAGACTCACCGTGTTTGAACCCGAGCTACACATCAGCTTCTGGTAATCCTATGAGCTATTCTCTTCCATCGTCAGATCAGCTGTATCATTCGAGCTGTGCTGGCGTCTGCAATTTACTTCATACATTTAATCAAAGCACTGTCAATTTGCTTTTCTGCAGCTGTTCGACAGTACCCGAGCAACATTTGCTATATACCCATCTCGAGCGCTAAACGCCTCATCATCGCAAGTCTTTGTCGTCTTTCACTGTCATGGGAAATATAGATATTGCATCCTAGAATAACGTCTTTACGGACACTGTCTTAGACTGATCTTCCTGCTTACCATTTCGTTCTTCAGTGTGTATTTTACGAATGAACAACGTACCAGCATTACAGCCTTAACTTCAATTTCCAACACCACCGTACAAGAGTTCGTCTTGCAGTGCCTAATCACGGGGCCAACGCTGCGCAACATGGAGTTGCCTCATTCCAGTGCTTGACATCCATACATGCTCAATCGCGTTAAGGTTTCAGCGCGTTTGGGACATTCGCACTGAAGTCTGACATCAAGGCCAGCTAAGTGTCGTTCAGCCCAGGCCCACATTCAGTTGTTAGCTTTGGAGCCACTGCACAACACACGGGACGGATGTACTCATGTACGCAACGGCACGTGTCGGAGCCATTTTGGATCCAATTGTTGCACCCCTGACTATTGAGCCTACCAACCACTACCTATCTAAAGAACGATGACTTTGGCGGCACGTCGGCTGCCTAGCTCTTTACCTTGTTCTAGGCCGCGGCATGTGATCCTTGCTATGTTTCCGGTGTTCGATCGTCGCTCACCAAAGAAAAACATGCGCGACATACCTCGGCCGTGAGTAAAACTAAGTGATCGTCAGTCCTTAAGTTCTCTTAGTCTCTACTAGTGAGCTATAGTCCCGGTACGCGGGAGTGGGACAAGGAGCTGATGGGAGCTACGTACGCTATGAAACTCTACGAGTATGTCTAAATCCTCGTGTTAACACCCCCAAGCTGAGACTAACTTTGCGGTTGCGGTTAGAAGCATCTGCTGCGTCTCTGTCAACGAAAGGCGGCCGTGCTTCCAGGCACTATTTGAGCCTCGTAACCGTTCTTACTGCAAGCCTTGTGCGACTACAAAACAACTTTGCCAGCAGTGGCGTCGATTTTGCAGCGTCGTTGTCCCTGTGATGAGGGCAGTTTCTGCAAAATCACGCCACTTTCAAGATGAAGTCCGATCAAGCCACCAACGACAACCGGACTTTACTCCATGCTTTGCACTGGTCACAGACAATTGTATCTTGCACTATATTCTTGTCCACGTGCCCCTTGACAACGCAACTCTGCGATCATTTCAATGTTTCTTTCTACACTACCGTCGCAAGTATTGCGACTCAGATGCGTCCACGTATGCGGCCTAACGTGGACCTTGACCTCGTGGACACACCACGACGTTTTTGACAAGACACACACTGGAGCGGATCCCGTTCCCGATTGCAGGGTCACTAGTCGTGGATCTCGACTTGCTGAAGCCACTGTACCTCTGCGCTGGGTCCTTCTAAAGCGCGCGGCACATTTGGTAGAATCGGAACCATCTCCGGTGCCGGCTGATGGAACGCTGTCAAGAACGGGCTGATATACAAACCTTGCCGATGCTCAAGCTCAAACTATAAAATGCGCAACTCACCCCATTTTCGACAGTGACCTGGTCTGTATATCACTAGTAAGCCCTATTATTACCTGGCCATTGATGGTATACATCGCCTAGGCAATTAGAGCTGTGATTGTTCGATGCAGCATGTCTCGCAGCCATACCATTCTTTGCCTCAGATCCCCGAGTGGAAATGTGGGTTTCTCGTCACAAACGGTCCGAATGTGAACACAGTCAGATCTCTTTGCTTATGTCTTTGATTAAAGGGTTGCGTTCAGGTTCGGCGTGCAGCGCCTCAGACCGCCACCTGCCTTGCTGTACGAATTCAGACTGCGATACGCGTGATGGAGCCTACTGCCAGTTCCCCGAGCATCCTTGTTGTTCCACATTGGTCGGGGTTTCCTTAGCCATCACTTCAACAAAGGTTAATTTAGCAAAACTGCATCTCAATCTCACACGCATACTGTAGAAGTCTCGTGACAGATTATAGTTTCAACGGCTACCAGAAGATCTGCATGGAAACTAGAGCCCCCACAATGACGTTTATTCTGTGTTCAAAATTGACCTGACCATTTTCAACGCTATTCACTGGACCTTATGGCTAGATCTCTCCCGATTTCCAAGAAACGAAACTCTTCAGCAACTACACTTACCAAACAGGGTGATTTGGATATTGCGACATGGGTATGTGAGTAGTTACCCTCAAGCCCTGGTTCGTTCGTCATCTTGCCGCATCCCCGAAGCGCGTCCACACCGCTTTTTCTGGCTTTGCGCGCATTCCGTACCCGGTCATCCTATGAGCTATGTACACTTACTCATCTTTATCAATAGTTAGAAGGGCGAGCTGCCTGCGTACCCCCACCAATGTGTCCACTGTCATCAGGTGCATCGTCAAGTCCACGCATGAAGACTAAGACTGTGTAGGGTTAACGATAAAGCAACATACTGTCAAGAAACCACTAGCCACTCATTCGCAAGTGTCAAGGACGGTTGCTGCATCATACGTGCAGGACGGGATCGGGATTCTATTCCATTGAATGAGAGCTAGGAAGCGGAGCAGGATCTCACCGATTTCCACATTGTCGGGACGAACATGCATGGTCAGAACCTTGCAGTCCAGCTGACTAGGTGTCAAAATCTCAAGGCAGCACAAGGTCAGATCACTCATTGCTTTTGATACCTTCGGCCCGGGCAACGTAGTAGTCGGCTACGCAATCTATGGAGATTTCTCGTTGGAACTCTGGCGCCTCCAACTGTCTAATAACGGCTTCGCAGAGTGCGAATCCGATCGCACCCCACGAGGAGATCTCCTTTCTTCCCACCTTAGCAGCAGTGACGGCGTGTCCGGACAAGAGTATATCCATACTCGTCCCACTTGAACACGTGTGAATCCGCTTCATCGTACGTTCACTTCGTGGATGCAATACATTCTTATCGGACGAGTGTCTAGGTCCGCAATTAGTCTGGTGTCTTCTCACTGCTGCAACGCCATGCGCCTTTCTCCGTCTGCACAAAATGTTTAGTTGGCGCCGTGCCATCCACACGCAGCCCGTTCAAACAGCACACTGGACCGCCTCGATACTCGGCACTTAACGTAGGTGCTGTAGTAGCACAGCATCGGCGCCGCAGCCTCACCACAGCACATGCGCCGCAAAATCTCCTTTAGAAACTACTGCCGAAGAAGGACCTAATAAAGCTACAGAAATGCACACTTACATCTCATAGGCAGGATCCAAGACCTTGTGTGATGCGACAGGGTCTGAGAATCGAAGATCGAAACGAATTTGATTGAGCGTGGGGCGACAGCGGTATCCTGGCAAGCGCTTATGCGTGTGATGATGGGTTGCGCCATATTGTATGAGCCGACTGAGCCTTACGCAAGCCGCCATGCGGGAGAGCCGAACAGCCCTGTAACCGACTGTTGCACAACAGCTTGAAGGCTGGCGACGAGTGTCTGTTGAGGGATGTCACGAGTACTTTCTGTACCTGCCGCGGATAAATTCACTGCCAGCTCATCGCGGGTGTGGACTGGCGCACCCGGCTCGAGCAGGCGCCCACGAGCATTACTCGGTCTGTTATTGACAAAGATCAGGGATCTAGGAACTTTCCTCTCCAGCATTTAGCGAACTAGATCCACCCCCAGCAAAATGCTTGAACCTCGTGATGCGGTACGCTTACGGTCACTCAAATGACTTCAAACAGGGGGATTCTGGCGGGGTCAGGCTTGCAACAGGATTCGAGACTGGGCGATGTGCGTGGCCAAAACCTGCAAGTGGCTGACGGGTACGGACATAGGCCTCTTTCCACTTGCCTCAACACCATGTCAACGTCTTGTAATCAATGTGGGCGCCTGAGAAGGTGGTCGGCGTACTCGATCAATGGTTATGGATAGGCATCCTCTGACACACGTTCAAATGTATCCAACCTGCGCACAGCGACGAATAATAGGCCAGCCACGGCGGCATGTAGCATGGATTCGTAAGCCCCACATATCCCACACCCACCACACCGGTCCCGCAGCCCCGCAGATTGCAGACAACAAATAACATGACCCTATGCATGTCAGCGGAGGTAGCAATCGTTGATTGTCAAAGTAAGGGAATGTGATGCACTCAGCCCGCAAAAAAAGTACGGTCATGTGAGTTGTACAGCAAGGTGATGCAAAGCACGCAGAAAGTAATCATCATCTGCATATGGACCCATTTACCGCTTTCGAAGAGCAGGACCCTGCGAGTACGACGGCAGTATAACCTCTATGCTACGGCAACGCAAGCGTAAACCTGAGACAAGACGCGCATTAGAACTGATATCACGGAACTTCTCAAGAAAGAGCGCGCAACTTCGTTAGACTTTTTCGATTGCGTATGATGACATATTCTGCGGCCAAAATATACTGACTGCAGTGTATAAAGCTTCAGAATCCACGAAGACCAAGATACAACGTGGCCAGTTTCTGTAATGTGCCAGGGAAGCCTAATCGCCAACGGCGCCATCTTGCGCACTGGGTAGGTCGCATCACATCGCAGCACCCTGCCTCTGCGAGGTTGGGTTTCAATGGGCAGTACCGTGCAGCACCGTGCAGCGGGCGCAACGCAGGCGTGATCTTTTAGGAAGCATGAGCGCCACGAGGCGTCACGACCCGGTCTCTCTCCATGTACAGTAACCGTCGAACTTGCCGCAACAACAAATAGCGCCTCTTTATCGAATCTTCCAACATAGCAACCAGATGTTCCGCGTGCTAATGGCCGCATCCACCGATCTCGTCCGCCCATGTCCTTGTATCCTGCTGATTGCCATCAGGCGACCATGTTGTGCATTCACCGTGCCGCATACATGTGGCTTGGAACCTCAACTTTCACATTCGTTCGATGAGGTGCCACGACTGTCACGAAACGATGGGACACGACACGAAAAGCCGGCGCCTACCTCCGCCGTCGACCCCTTCATCCTCACCATGCCAGGCCAGTCATGCACTAGTAAGAGACTGCTGGTATGTGTCTTTCGATAAAGCATCTGACCATCCTGCTGTCTGGCATCGCGTCCTACATAACGCCTCATAAGACGGCCCCTCAGTATCTACATTTAAACGTGCAGTCATTCAGGACACGATTCGTTCTCTTCCACAAAAACAAATGCTGACATGGGCTCATCACGCTTTGAACCCTGTGCATAACCTTCCGCCTCATTGTGACTTGCAGTACTTGCTTGTTCCCGCCCCGGTAGATGCGCCTCACTCTCTCACCGGCAGATTCGACGTGCGGTGCGGATGTGGCTTCGTACTCGAAGCCGCCTCGTGTATGCAGGCTTTACAGAACAGGGACGAAGTGCATATGCGCAAGGGGTTATCCCTATCGAGCACTTATCTAAACCGATCCGCAGCATCATTCCCCACAGGCCTACATCCTGCTCAGCAAGGAAACTCCTAATCGATAGTACAAATGTCCAACATTCGCCTCGGTGTTTCGAGCTGTCTTCATACATAAGTATATGCACAATCTCCGTTTCTTCCACCTTGGCAGACAAGGGTCATAAACCCCGCGGAGCTTTCTTCCCGTGTTCCTCTCATTGATCACTCGCAGTAAACGGTAAGACGTAAACATGCCTCGCGCATCCTTCAGGAGATCTGACCCGGAGCGGCCACGGTCCGCTCGCTACCACTGTTCAAGCCGATGGCTTCCATCGGCGCACCTCTGACCGATCAGGACCCTGTTGTGGTTTCGGTGGTCATGTACGGTGATGTGATGGATGCTTGCCTTGTGTCAGGATAAGGATCGGTGGACTGACGACATCAGCGCAGATGCGGAAGACGGACGGGATGCCGTTGTGTAAGCGCTGCGGTGCGGACGGCGCGTGCCAGCCCGATAGCACCATGTCATCGGTGTGACCTGCCGACAATTCCTTAACGACTGCCGGCTTGACTCGATCTGCTGCCATCGTCACAAACAATCCGAAGGACTTTGCATGCGGCGATGAAGGTTCGATCAAGAAACCCCATGTTGGGTCTCCTGGGACGCGCGACCCCTGCTATTGACAAGCTTGGATTGACGTTAGTCACAGAACCCTGCACAAAGTGGGTGGCGCGGCGTGGGGCTCGCACGTGGTAGCGGCTCACCGGCTCACGTGGGGGCTGCAATCTTAGCTTGTCACGGCTTAACCGTCCGGACCCGTCACAACTCGTCCGCTGCGATTGATAGGATCCAAGTATTCAGCTGGCATGCTTGGGACATTTGATCGGGACAGAAGTATTGATCGCAGTGGTGATCAGAGAACTATCTATCGCTTCATCCTCCACCGACCCCAAAGCGAGCACGCAGCGTGTTCAAGCGGCGTAGTGTCTCGGGCATGTCGCCGCCAAGACCACTTTCTGTGCGTGTCTGGCGGAAAGTTCGATAATTCTCGTTCTCGCGCCACATCGTGTCGACCACGCCAGCAGACAAAATGACGCACTGACCTGACGAAAGTAGATCCAGTGCATCGACGTGACCTGTCTCGGACGTAGACGGCAGCAGCACGTCTGCCTCTTCGGGCTCGGCTCCTATGTCTGACATGGTGTCGGTTCGGCGCAGCTCTCCACGCTCTTCATCGTCGGCGTCCTGTCTCCGGGCCGCCGTCTCGCCCGTCGTGGCCGCAGCTGCGTTGTCGTCCGCAGCGTTGGTACTGGGTGCGTCTGCGGCATGCCCTGATGGTGCCTCCCCTGCAGATATCTGCTTGAATTGAGTCTTCAGATCGCGGCGCTTCACATGCGCCGACACCATGATCAACTGCAGGACCAGAATGCATAAATCCAATCCTGCAAGCTTCCATTTACTCGTTGGACCCTGCTGTCCTATGAAATCTATCATCAGGCCACCGTGCAGATAGCCCCTGGTGTCCTCGCCGGCTGATGGTGCAGGATACAGCATATGTAGGAGAAAGTTCACTGCAAAGAGCCCTGTCACTACGGGGAAGAACGGTCGAGGCTCGTCAGGCGGGCGTTGCATGGTTGGGTCCGAGACGGGCGTGAGCAGGCTACCGTGTGCTAGTGCGCGCAGAGCAAACCAGAAGAAGGAGCAGCTACAGCGATGTTAGCTGTGGAGTCATGTGGTGTCGTGAGGCTAGGCGTACTCGAGGTGGTAGAGAGCAAGCAGCTCCATGTACACGATCAGATCCAACTCGCGCAGCAGATCGCCCAGCATCCGGATTCGCTTTCTCTTGGCGTCCAACCGTCTCTCTTTTGCATCCTTTGCGCGTTCGCGCGCCAGTTCTTCTGGGTCGGCGTCGGCTATGTTGTCGATGTGGTCAGGAGAGCTGTCGTCATGGCGCAACGCAGCTCGAGACGACTCGGCCTCATCGGTCATGGCGCCACAGGAGTTGGTGGAGTGTCGGTTTATCACTCATGAAGGCGACGCTGTGGTGTGGAAGCCGTACGTTCGTCGTCAACCTCCAGGCTGCTGTTTGTTGTAGGTCAGAGCTTGGCGATATCCTAGAAGCTAGGAAGCTGCAGATCGGAGCTAGAACGGGCCGATCGTCCAAGTGGTGAGATAATCGAAGAGCTCCGCAGCTCAGGTATGCCCAATCCGCCGCAACACCTTGGTGGCAGCTTCACGGCGCACAATTAGAGCTCAGAATAGTTTCAATTCCATCCGCAGTATCAGCAAGACTTCGTGCGCAACCTTGAACGACATCGACAACTCGATCGACCCCACACGACACCTCCGCCACCTCCGCACACGCACTCGACCATGGCGGGCCCTCGCAACAGCGCGCCGCTCCCCTCCTCGTTCGACGAAAATGCGTACGTCTCCCCGTCGTGGTGTAGCAAATCCCCTGTGCATACTCTGTACATGCTCTGTCCATGACTAACAGCACCCAGCGACTTCTACAACGAAAACACCCTCGACAAGATGTGGCGCCGCTTCCGCGAGGAACCCCTCATTCCCTTCGGCTGCGGTCTGACCGTCTGGGCCATTGTAGGCGCCACACGTTCAATGCGCAAAGGCGACCACAAGATGACCAACCTATACTTCCGTCGCCGTTTGTACGCCCAGGGATTCACCATTGCAGTGCTGGTCGCTGGAAACTTGTACTGGCAGAAGGACCGCGTGAAGAGGAAGGATTACGAGAAGCAGGTAGCTGAAAAGGAGCGCATGGATAAGCGGGACAGGTGGCTCAAGGAGCTGGAGATGCGTGACGAGGAGGAGAAGGAGTGGAAGGACAGGATGGCGAAGAGAGCGAGAGGCGTCCAGGAAGAGGCCAGGGGCGTAACGCAGCAAGTGGCCGATAAGACAAAGGAGTTGAAGGACCAAGTAGTGGGGAAATAAGAATGTGGGGGAAACCAAGAAGGACAGGCCCAGAATACCGTTCAAGGGGGATCTACGTAATCTGGAGTCGACGCCGGCGTTCTGCGGATATCACGCATGTTTGTTGTACATGTTTTCGATGTTGTAAGAGTATCACTTGCGATTGAGCTACAACCACAGTAGGACAAAATATTTTCATAAAAACAATTTAGTACAGGTCATTTGATCTAGCCAATGCTCCACGGCATGGACGAACGATCTCCTTTGACTATCTAGACGCCCAAGCTTTTGTTGCAAACCAGGATGATCACGTACCGGTACACTGGTGCATGAGGGGCGAGGAAAGTGAGATCTGGAAGTGCAATGATTCGAGGTGTGCGGCTGCAGATGGAACCAACAAGATAGGTGGGATGAAGATGAGTATCAATGTGTATTACAAACCGCGTACTGCTTCAGTGTATCGGTCGAGGACTTACTATGCCGAAACAGAGCACGTGGCGGTATCATTTCTCTCTTGGTGGAACAAGTGATTGCAACATCCATCTGTACAGCACAAGTTTTGGGTTCGACTGTATTGGTTTGATATTCTTTAACCAACTTTTCCTTGCTCGTGCTGGTCAATCTTTGCTTCTGTCCCTGACTTCTGTATTAAGTTTGCAGGTCGACGACTCGATTTCACAACTTCACCGCCATCTATCACTACTCAGACTCTCAGTGGCACTGCTTTGGACAAAGAGGCTCACATGGTCTAGAACTCACTGTACCATAATTCAATCCCTCGGACCACAAACCACAAGAACAACTTGAACAGATCTGGCAAAGCTCTGCTCACTTATTCCAAAAGTATTGAAAAAATTGCAGTTCCCTTTCGTCAACAACCACTTCTACCTAGAAGCCCGCTACACGACGGCTAGGATAGTGCCAGTCTCACCAAACTCGGGTGCATCTGATATTTATGTTCCCAACCTGCAAACAACGCAAGAGATCTATGGTACCTCACAACGTGTTTTGATTAGGAGCGATGTATGTTGCCATGTGTAGATACAGGGACGGCATTAATGCACTAGCGTGGCTTGCCAACACGGACCTTCTGTAAGTATTTGACATGATTGCTCGCGCC
Source organism: Phoma sp. RAV-16-625 (assembly GCA_004335185.1). Taxonomy (NCBI): domain Eukaryota; kingdom Fungi; phylum Ascomycota; class Dothideomycetes; order Pleosporales; family Didymellaceae; genus Phoma; species Phoma sp. RAV-16-625. The sequence goes on from SAUA01000020.1 coordinate 361,230, forward strand.
TGCAGTTTGCGTTGTTTACAAGCTGTCTAGCTTTCGTCTCGCACCGGCTCATGCTTCGCTTGCTGTTGCCCTGTCCTGCACAGCCCCGCACCTCACTTTGGTGTGCGCGTTCTTACTACACTCCAAGTCGCCCACTCCAATACCATTGACTAGTATCCAGACCGACATACTACTGCTATAGCGGTATTTACCCTAGTACTAGTATAGTGCAGTGAGCGAGCGAGCGAGCCACCGATTGTGCTACTACGCCCTCGTCTGTCCTGCAGCCTGATGCAACTGAGAGCTCAGGCGTGTTCACCTAATAATGCGACTCTTGCAAATCCATCGTGATGGTAATTTGACCTTAACATCAGGCTTCATCGGAGACAACGTGTTACCCCCTTACGCTATCCTTTCACATACCTGGAGTGGGGATGAGGTCACCTTCAGTGATATGAAGAACGGTGTTGGAGAGTGGAAGTCGGCTTACAGGAAACTTCGTTTCTGTGCACAGCAGGCCAATACGGATGGTTTGCACTACTTCTGGTTGGATACCTGCTGCATCGATAAAGCCAATCACGTTGAAGCGCAGGAGGCGATCAATTCGCTGTTCCGCTGGTTTCAAAATGCAGCCAAGTGTTATGTTTTTTTAACAGACGTACATGCAACAAGTTCAGAAAGCCGTGGGTCTCTCACCTGGGAACTGGCTTTCCGGAAGAGTCGTTGGTTTACTCGGGCATGGACGCTGCAAGAGCTGCTTGCTCCACGTAGAGTTGAGTTCTTCTCTCGCGAAGGCATGGCTTTGGGTGACAGAGAAACCCTTGCGCAACAGATACATGTAACGACAGGCATCAGTGTCGCCGCCCTTTTAGGAGATCCCCTGGATGATTTCGGTGTTGAGGAACGAATATCGTGGGTAGAACACCGTCGGGCTACACGAGAGGAAGACGGCCTATTCCCTGCTGGGCATATTCAATGTTTTTCTACCGATACTTTATGGCGAAGGACAGCAAAATTCGTTCAAACGGCTTCGAGCAGCAATCGAAGGGTCTTCTGAAGTATTTGCGCAAGAACAACAATTTCGATATCGAGACCCACTTCGATACCACCCTCTGAACGAGTCAGAGATTCGAATTTTGGTCTTGTATCCAAGAGAGCAGAGCGAAGATCTTCGAGCTCACCTCGAAACAACCGCCGTCTCTAGTGCTCTCGGTTACCAGGCTCTGAGCTATGTTTGGGGCCAAGAGCCAGCACTACATCCAATTCAGATTAACGAACGCGAAAAGATTGTTATCAGACCAAACCTGTACCATGCCCTGCATCGCATGCGGCTTCAAACCGAGTCTATCCGTCTCTGGGTTGACTCCATATGCATCAACCAATCCGATGGAGAGGAAAGAAACCTGCAGGTACAGCGAATGGGAGATATCTATCGCCAAGCCAGGAACGTCTGGATTTGGTTGGGCGAAGAGTACGCAGACAGTGCGAGCGCGATGGATTTGATGCCTCAAATTAATCGCTCAAACTTTCAGTGGAAGGATGCGTGGTGGAACCTACACGAATTTCAAGCTTTCAACAACCTCCTGGGACGACCATGGTTCCAGCGAGGATGGGTGCTTCAGGAAGCTGCGTTTTCCGCAAATTCTATTGTGTTTGTGGTCACCGTCGAATCAACTGGAGAGACCTGGCGACCTCAGTACAACTGGTACGAAGTCACATGCACGCCGCACTATCGAGCCACATCTCCATGGGGTTCACATTGCACCCACAGCTGCTTCTGAACAACTTCCATGAGTCGGCTGCTAGTAGACTCCTCGAAATAGTCACTAACATATTCCAGCTACAAGAGAATGGACAGATCGAAAAAACGCTGACCTTGGAAAGGCTTGTTGAACTCGGAACGCATTTTGACACAACTGACCCGCGAGATGCCATTTACGCTTTGCTCAATTTAGCCAAAGATGTGTCACCCCATTTTCGGACGGAATCCTACAGTATTATAGTTCCAGACTACCGCAAAGACACGCTGGATGTGTTTGCCGATTTCATCGTAAATTGCTGCCATTCGTCGGAGTCGCTAGACATCATTTGCAGGCCTTGGGCACCAGTCCAATTATCCAGGGCCCACAACATGCATACGAGCTCTCAAAGTGGCTACTTACATGCAACGAACATGCCGTCCTGGATTCAGACCCGTGACCGACTACCTTTTGGAGAGCCTTCTGCAAGGTCCAGTCACCGCTTGCACAGCAACTCACTCGTAGAGTGGTGTGACACACAGCTCTACAATGCTCACTACCACACCCGTCCGCAAGCGCAGATTCTCAGGCGTGACGGTGATGGTAGAGATTGTCTGTCACTGTTGGCGCAGGGCGTTGTCATCGGAGTAGTGACCCACAGGTCGATGAGAATGGCGAACGCCATCATTACGAAAGACAGCCTGGCCATCCTTCGAGAAGTTTACAAGGGCTCTCGAACCTCTCTCTTGGCCCAGGTCGAAGTCATTGCGCGAATATTGTGTGCAGATATCCTCGGTCGGCGCAACAAGATAGACGGCTGCCGAGCTGCAGTGGTGCAGTGGCTGTGGCATATATTGCAAGTACCGCCGGCCGGAGAAACCCCACCCGGCATTGACATCGAAGAGGAACTCGACGAATCTCCGCCTCAAGTGATTGAGGAGTACCTTGAAGTTGTTCGACAGTGCGTATGGAACCGCCGAACCTTTTGTGGGAAGCGGATCAACGGCTCTGAGGCTGCTCTCGCAGGTCTTCTCCCTCAGAACGCTAGGTTGGGTGACACACTGTGCGTCTTGTATGGATGCAGTGTTCCCGTAGTCCTTCGCAGAATCCAGGCGGGAACGCGATATTGTTGGCAGCTCATCGGCGAGGCATATGTGCATGGATTCATGGACGGAGAAGCAATATCCCTGATACCTCCTACGATGCTGGCGTCTGCAGAGGTATTTTTCGACATCCAGTGACTGTCGCATATAGCATGTGATCTTGGAGTTGGAAGATCACATGCGTGTTAGGAAGAGAATTGTATTGTTATCGAACATTCCCAGCATTGAGGCGAAGCGACATTAAAGTAAGAGCCTTACATACGTTGTGAGCATACCATAGTGCGCATCTAGAGATGATTGATAGACCCAATATAGTATTCTAGGCAGACCATGCCCTAACGTTAATCTGATGTAATCTGCCTGCAATATAGAATCAAAGAGATATCAGGCTAGGCCTAGGGAGTCAATTGTAAGAGAAGAAAGAGACAAGAACTATACCTGGGTATAACTACGTTGCATCTTCACTCTACTTTGTTCCGGATGCAAATGAGCGGGTACCCAAACCATGCCCAACCGAGCTGAGCCATCTTGCTACAATGTAGACATGACCCCTTTGTTTCGCAGCAGTCCTCTACCCGTCCCCTCACAATAGACGAGGAGTGTCCCCGTCCACAAGGCAGTCCACAAGGCAGGGTTCTGTCCAGAAACCCACCAGAACTCTCCCCTTGCCGATACAGAAAGTAACTTTCTGGAAGCTGAGGAATCTTCTGCATTACCGGGTATATATAGTCTTGCAAAGATGTGCATAACTTTCAGTTTGGTTCCAGGGTGGGGGTTCGGTATGGGTGTTGATGTCGTTAGGCAGGGAATGGGTGGAGTTTCGGTGGGTGGGGGTTGTGCTTTTGCTTTGCGTGTTGGATATGTATACGATAGAGGATTGATGGGAAGGAGTGGTGACGAGAGAGTTGGAAGCGTCAGTAGAGGGTTAGGAGACGGCGGGTGGGTGCACAGAACAAGGATGTTAGACAGATACGGAAAAGATACATTCACAGCTCTATGACTACATTACAAAGCGCTCGCCACACACCTACACACGCCCGCTTAGTCGATAAGCAAGCTCTGCAGTCTCGCTTCTGTGGCAATGACGTCCAGGGCTTGCCTGACCTCGAGGACTCTCCTGCACTCGCTCAGCCAGTCCTTGCTCAGGACCTTGGCCCACCCCTGCAGGCCGTTCATCTCGCGAGCGGCGGCGTCGAGGTCGCCCTCCTCGAGCAGAACCTCGGTGCGTGCAAGCACGGCCTCGACGTCGCCGCCGACGGCTAGCCCGGACTTCTTGAAGAGGACCTTGGACATGGCGAGGGAGGCGAGGTGGGAGGCAACACCGGCGTCTTCGGGGAGGAGCGCGGCTTTCCTGACTTCGGATGCAACGCGGCGGAAGCGGTCGATCAGAAGAGCGGAGCTGGGAATGCCGCGCTGGTAGGCGGTGGGGTTGATGCTGGAGATGGCAGCGCTGACGACGGGGTCGTCGGCGGCGATCTCCTTGAGAGCGGCGAGCTCGGTGACGAACGGCTTGGGGACGATTTGTGTCTCGAGGGCAGACTTGACGGCCTCGACGGCGACGACAAGGTGCTGGGTCTTGAGGTTGGCGTCGACGACCGAGTTCCACTCGCCAGTCAGCTTCTCGAGCTCGTGGACAGAGTTGGAGAGGTCGTTCAGCTTGCCGAGGCGGCCATCGCGCTCGGCCTCGACGCGGTCGCGGACGTCCTTGGTGAAGGACTTTTGCAGGTTGATGCTCTGCTGCAGGAGCTCGTTCTTGAGCTTCTGCTCGTAGACCTTGTGGGCGGCGTCGAGCTCAGACTTGACCTTGCTCTTGTAGGCCTGCTGCAGGCGCTCGCGCTCGTTCTCGTACTCCTCCTTCCAGTGCGTCTCCTGGGCCTGCATCTGGTGGTCGAGGCGCTGGACGAGCTCCTTGGCGGCCTCGTCGAACTCGGCGTGTGCGGCCTTGACCTTGTCCTCGGCCGACTTGTTCAGGTTGTCCTTGAGCAGGTTGATGTCGGAGACGACGCGGGCAAGCTCCGACTTGGCCTTGTCGAGCGCCGAGTTGTACTTTCCAGCGTGCGTCTTGTCGGCGTTGACTACGGTGATGAGGTCGTTGACGATCTTGACGACATCTTGGACGACGGGCTCGCTCGCCGAGGGCACGCTCAGGTGGTCGATCTGCGAGATGGGGGTCGAGGGGGCGTCGAGGACGACCGCCTGGGGCGCGGTGTTGGTGGCTGATGTGGCGGCGGGCTTCTCGTGCTGCTCCTGCTCCTTCTTCGCCTCCTGGACGCCCTTGGGCGGGGTGTGCTGGTTGGAGCCGACCTTGGGCGGCTCGTTCTTGGGCTTGGGGTTGTTATCGCTGACGGCGCTGGTGTGGGGGTCCTCGGCGACGCGAGCAGTCAGACCACTCTTGCCGGGGATGGTGACCTTGTTCTCGCCCGAGATCTGCTGGTGCAGACGCGGCTGGTCGGGGCGGGCAGGGAAGCGGCGGCGGAACTCGCGCTCCTCGAAGTAGGCGACGGCATCCTCGCCAAAGGGCACGTACTCTGTGAAGAAGTCGTGGAAGTTGTCCGAGACGAGCGAGTAGTAGACGCCGCCGGCGTAGCTGAGTCCGGAGAGGATGGTGAGCCACAGCAGGAAGCGGCGGAAGCGGCGCTTCTTGGGCTTGGGCTGGATGGGGTCGGGGGCGACGCTGGCGGTGCCGGGGCCGGTGGGGGGCGTGGTGGCAGGCTGGATGACGGGGGCCGAGCGCGATGCGGTGCTGGCGGTGGTGGTGGTGTTGGCAGCGTTGGCGGCGCGGTTGACAATCGTCGTCTCGGGCGCAGGCGGGGCGCGGGGCACCTCAGACGGCGGGATGGTGGCCTGCTGGATGCTCGGCGCGCTCGCAGGGTCGACCGAGGGCTCGACGAGGGGCGCCGGGTTGGGGACGGCCGTCTGGTCCAGCTTTTTGTCGTCGGCGTACCAGCGCTGGGCGACGCGCCATTGCGGGCGGGCGGCGCGTGCCAATGGGCGGGCAGCAGGACGGACCGCGAGAATCGAGGCGCGCAACATGCTGGGCGGCCTCCGGATGGCGGGGATGGGGGAGGGG